>JBBPBO010000001.1:11761624-11797947 GCA_037974295.1 Cicer cuneatum
ATATATATATATATATATATATATATATATATATATTCTTTTTCATAAAACTTAATTTATTAATCCCACGTTTGTTCATAAGATATTTCATGTCTTGTCTTTTGTAAATTATAAAAATGAAAACATACTCATCATTATTAAACTTTTTCTCGCAAAAATTAATATTAATAATCTATTCATTATAATCAAAATTCTTTAAAAAAATGATTTGTAATAGAAATTAAAGTAAGACTATTTAATTTATCTTAAATTATAATAGATTACAAATAATTAAGATTTTAATAAATTTAATTTAAAACAACGTGTCTCAATAGATGCATCGATAACAATGATGATTAATTTTTGTCATAAAAAAATGATAATTAATATTATTATATAAATAATTTTATTATTGAGATTGTGAAAATTATCCTATTGTAGATAAGTTTGAAGATATTTGGCACGTAGTTTTTCTACTAAGTGAGTTCAGTTATTTAATATACAATATAAACAATAAATCTTAAAAGCGACGTGTTTAGACTTAGTATTTGTATAGTGTATATATTGATTACATACAAATTTATCATAGTATTTTTTTATGTGAATTATATATTCTTTAACAAAAATAATTCAATCTCTATTTCAATGTCAATTTTTCAACACAAATAATTTATTTCAAATCCAAGTTCTTTATATTTTTCCAAACATTTATAAAATATTTTATTAGTTCAAAACCTATATCAATACATGTTTTCTTTTAATAAACATTTGCTAAAATATTCTTCAATAGAATCAACATTTCATACAATTAAAATAAGAATAAAAAACTGTTATTACTATAATAGAAATAGAATGAGACAAATGAATAAAAAAATATTGATCCATTAGCATTGATTTGCATTGTGAGATTTTCTTTAATCGATTATATATTAAAGAGACAATTAAACTACAAAATTATAATTTAATTCGAATACTTTTATATTCAATTATTTTATATGACAAATATTTTTTCTATTTATTTTGAAATATTTTAATTTTTAACTCCACTTAAAAAAATACATATACCTTTTTAAATTATTTTTCTAAATAAAATTTATATTAATTTTTGAATTTTTTTTTGCATTTAATGGGGCAGATATTAAACCAAACGTAAAAAATGAATACTTCAAATTCAAAATTTAGTTTTGAAATTAATTTACAATTATAGTGTTACAAATTTAAATTAAAAAATAATAAATAAAAATTTTATCTTCAAAATTATATAAATCAATTATGAGTATTTTATATTATTTTAATATAATTCATTATGTGTACATATAATAAAGTTTATTTTTTTCATTATTTGAATTTGACATGTATCATGAGAATTCATTATCCTTATTTCTTCATGTATTAAGTATGACTCTTAGAGTCTTTTGTATCATATGATAATGAATATCGTGTATCTTAGTAATACAAAACGGTCATAAATTTAAAATTCGTTATATTTGAAATGTTCAAAAGTTTTTTATATTTTGAAAGTTTTATATTGTTGAAATATTTCAAAAATTTCTTGATTTTGCCTACTTCGAACATTTTAGATTGTTCAAAAGTTTTGAAATTTTTGAAAAATTTTTCATTTTGAAATGTTCAGATTGTTTGAACCTTCAAATTTCATATTTCGAAAGTGTTGAATTTTTTTAATTTTTTAGAAATTGTGTTTCAGAGATTTAAAAGATTCGAATGAAACTTACTTATTAATTTCAGAAATTTGAAAAGATTCGAAATTGTTAAGATTTTTTTAAATTTTTGAAAAAGTGAATAAAAATGTAAGGTAAAAAAATTTCAAATTTTAATATATAATTAAAATAATAAGATTGTTTTGTATGTAATTTAAAGTCACATGTACGATTGAAAAGGTAAAAGAAGAAGTAAGAGATAGAAAACTCTTTAAAAAAGTGACTGTACCATTTAAATGTTAGATATGTCCGGTTATATAAGATTACCATAGCCCATTCACATACTTAATTTTATAGCCTCTTTTTATTATATATATAAATATTTTTTTTTCTTTTCTTTTCCATGAAACTTAATTTATTAATCCCACGTTTGTTCATAAGAAATATTTTGTTGTCTTTTGTAAATTATAAAAATGAAAACTTATTATCATTATATTTTTTTCTTGCAAAAATTAATATTAATAATCTATTTATTATAATCAAAATTCTTTAAAAAATGATTTATAATATAAATCAAAATTCTTTAAAAAATGATTTGTAATAGAAATCAAAGTAAGACTATTTAATTTATCTTAAATTATAGTAGATTACAAATAATTAAGATTTTAATAACTTTAATTCAAAATAATGTGTCTCAATAGATGCAATGATAATTAATTTTTGTCATAAAATAATGATAATTAATATTATTATATAAATTATGCATACCTTATGAAAACAATTAAATATTATCAAATAACTCAATATTATAAATCTCAATTTGATTCATTTGTTGTAATGATTTTTAATTCTTCAAAAATAATTTTATTATCAAGATTGTGAGAATTATCCTGTTGTAGATAAGTTTGAAGATATTTAGTACGTACTTTTAACTCATTATCAAATAATGGTTTAAGTTTTTCGAGAGAAAAAACATATTTGTATATGTTATATTATTCAAATATTTCTACTAAACGAGTCAGTTATTTGATATACAATATAAACAATGAATCTTAAAAGTGATGTGGGTAGACTTAGTATTTGTATAGTGAATGTACTGATTACATACAAATTTATCATAGTATTTTTTTAAGTGAATTAAATATTTTTTAACAAAAAACAATTCAATCTCTATTTCAATGTCAATTTTTCAACACAAACAATTTATTTGCAAATCCAAATTATTTATATTTTTCCAAATGTTTATAAAATATTTTATTAGTTCAAAACCTACATCAATACATGTCTTCTTTTAATAAATATTTGCTAAAATATTTTTCAATAGAATCAACATTTCATACAATTAAAATAAGAATAAAAAAATGTTATTACTATAATAGAAATAGAACGAGACAAATGAATAAAAAAATATTGATCAATTAGCATTGATTTTCATTGTAAGATTTTCTTGAATCGATTATATATTAAAGAGACAAATAAACTACAAAGTTATAATTTAATTCGAATACTTTTATATCCAATTATTTCCTATGACAAATATTTTTTTCTATTTATTTTGAAAACTTTTAATTTTTTAACTCCACTTAAAAAAATACACATACCTTTTTAAATTATTTTTCTAAATAATATTTATATTAATTTTTGAATTTTTCCCGCATATAATGGTGCAAATATTAAACCAAACATAACAAATAATACTTCAAATTCGAAATTTAGTTTTAAAATAATAAATAAAAATTTTATTTTCTGAGTTACATAAATCAATTGTGTATATTTTATATTATTTTAATATAATTCATTTTACGTAATTGAATTTTTATAAATAATTATATAAAATTTTATATCATTAAAATATTATCTTTATAAATTGTAAATTCCATTAATAAACACTTGAAACTTTGAAGAATAAGATACATTGATTTTTATTTTTATATATATCTCGTTTCTCTTCATTTATTCTCTTTTACTTTTCTCTTTTCCTTACCCTCTCCTAAAATCAGTATCCACCAAATATTTATATATACTATTACAAAATAATTTGGTATTGCCTCTAATGTTTATTTATATATATTATAAAATTCAAAAAGTTGGTATCCTTTAAATTTATGTTTAATTTCACTTTTGGTCTCTATATTTTTATTAATTCATGAAAATTGTTCTATTATTTTAAAAGTCGATAGTTTTTGTCCTCTCTCTAATTTGAACTAAAACACGACAAATTGACATATTTTAAATAACGTGAGATATAATTCAATTATATAAAATCATCGATATGCATTAATTTTTCATATGTCATCAATTGAATTATAAATATAAAAAATTTATAAAGTTGAAGTTAAGTTTTTACGGTGTTTTATTCTGATTTTATAAGTGTTAATTATTCTATATCATCTTATAATATGACACTTTACTTAAAACACGTCATCATTTTTAAGTTAAAAAATTACATAAAGATACCAAAATTATATAAAAACTAATATTTATTGTGAAAAATGTAAATTATTTATAACAACTCTTAGATTAATTATACGGACTAGATTAAAAACTTGTAATAAACGATCACGTGGCCTTGTTTTTCAATTTGTGTAACTTATTGCATTCTCATCTCAAAATCTAATATGGCTACAACACTACCCGCTTTAAGCACATGTAGCTTTCAAATGTAGCTTTCAAGAACCACACATGCTCTTCCCTTCTCCTAGATGCACAACGTCATTGCTTTACTAATCTACCCAGAATTGCTTACAGTGACTAAAATCATACTCATTTACTATGATTTTTTACATTTAAAATTTTAATTAAAGTTTGGTCAAATTTAAAGACGCATCTAGAATATGGAGATCATAGTTTTCTCTTCTCACTTTGTTGCTGTTGATTTTTAATCCTCTAAATTTTGTTTTAAAGACACTCTTTTATGTAATTTTCTTTTCATAATTTGTTTTTAGGTAGAGGAAATAATGACATCATTTATTACAAATTTTTAATCTGTTTGATAAAATTAATACAAGTGTTGATATCAATAATTCTCGTTTCTTGCAATAAATATTAATTATTACGTGATATTATATATATATATATTATACACTATTATATATATATTATATATTATATATATAATATAATTTGTATAAATTAGTTTTACTTATTGAGAAAATAATCTTTGATACCGACGATCTTAAACTCAATATCTATTACACGAGTCAAAATGGTTAAAAAGTTTAATCTCCACCCTTTATTGCATTTTTTTTTCTATACATATAATACATATTTTTTACAAATTACATAACATACCAACTTAATTGTCACGTTATTTATAATGCCTCGATTTAGTATTGCTAACGACAATCTTATAATTTATATTGGTTGTTTTCTCATATTCATACTATATTCAATCATCTATAATATATTTTAAAATGTAGTAATAAAAAAAGAGAAATGTACACAAAGAGAAATCTGCTAAACACCTCAACATTTAAATCTTACACAGCTACATTTATATTAAATTCCATTTTTATCGTTTACTTTAAAAAAAAATATTAAAAAAAAAGCATATTCCAGAAATTTTATAAATAAAAAAAATCAGAATTTTCTATTTTTCACTATCACAGGTTGACGCTTTAATAAAAACCCTAAAAACATGTTGGAATCTATAGACTATCCATATTTGTGTAGGCTAACCGACACTAATATTAAAACATACATAAAATATTGTTATATATTTTGCATATTTTCAAATATTCGGGTTTAAAATACATAAATATTTTGAACTTTTGTCTTTTAAAATAATTCAAAATATAATTTTGTTTCAAAATTAATACGAATGACTTTTAAGATTAAATATCCAGAATATATATTAAAAATTATACACCAAAATTTTTTATTTTAGAGTGGGCTAATTGATGGTAATTTTTTCCTTCTATAATTAAATTAAAAAATTGTTTTGAATTCGTCGGTTTTTAAAATTCAGTACCGAGTTTTCCTTTTTTTTTTTGAAAATCAGAAAAGTTACCAAAATTTCACTTTTATTAAAAATATATTTGATAAAAGCTTTAAATATGTCTTTGGTCTATCAAATATATCACTTTTTGATTTCAGTTCCTGTAATTTTTTTTGTTTGGATTAAATTTATGTAAGCTTTTTTGTTTAAATTTAGTCCCTATAAAATTAGAGGCAATCGACTTTGATCTATAACGTCAAATCAACATTACAAAAATAGAGCGTCTGGACATGTGACCCTATAAATACACATTAACACATCATCTTTTTATGATATATTAAAAATTAAAATATTTATATTATTAATTAATAAATTTATTAATTATCATTTAATAATCAATATTATTTTATGAAAAATAATATGAATAAAAATTAAAAACAGGGTTAAGGGTTTTTTTAAAAATCGTCTTCTTCCGTGCCACATCAGTTTGTCAGTTTTTTTTTTTGTAATTTTTTATTTTACAAGGACTAAACCAATCGTTTATGATTTTAAAGAGACTAAATTCAAATAAAAAACTTACAAGAACTAAAATCAAAAAGTGATATATTTACAGGGATTAAAAACATATTTAAACTTTATAAAATAACTAACCATAAGATTATTTTATAATTTCAATAGTTTAATAGGGGTGGAAAAAGTAAATGTTGGGCTGTGCAGTAAATTTCGCCTTCATGGGTTGTTTGGGCCATTAGATTAGATAGTAGAATGGGCCAATAACAGTTGGGCATCGTACCAAAATACCTTTTCAGGAGAGTGCGCGGGAAGCAGTTGATTTTCTCCCTCCTTATTCTTTTTCTGTCGCCACAGTCCCCAACACCCCCATCCATTTCATTTTTTCTGCAAATCTCCACTCACACAAATAATGGGAATCAAGGTATACTTTTTTCAAAATGTCATCCCTATCTTTTTCTTTTAATTTTGTCATTTTTGTTATTTAGTAGTATTACATTATTGAGATTAATTAATTAGTTTTTAAAATGCCGATTGATTTCTAGGGTTTAACGAAGCTATTAGCCGACAATGCCCCCAAATCCATGAAAGAGAACAAATTCGAAAGCTACTTTGGGCGAAAGATCGCTGTTGATGCCAGCATGAGCATTTACCAGTTCCTTGTTAGTATTACTCTCGAGAACACATAGCGTAGTTTCAATTTTTTGTTAATGTTACTTATTGTGTGTATTTCATTTTGATGTAGATTGTTGTGGGAAGAAGTGGAACTGAAATGTTGACTAATGAAGCTGGCGAAGTTACTAGGTATGTTGTAATCTAAAATCTTTAAGTGATATAAGCTTAATTGTGTTTAGTTGTTTTTGTTTCAGTTTTTTGTTAGGGTTATTATTTGTTGGTTAATTGATTTTGAATTTTATAGTCATTTGCAAGGGATGTTTTCGCGGACAATCAGACTTCTAGAAGCCGGGATGAAGCCAGTGTAATAGTTTTTTGAAATAAAAATAGTCTTTCCTTCAATAAAACCGTCTGAGAATAAGTCTTTTAAAACTGTGCCATTGTTGATTTTTATTAATCTTATGAAGATATGTGTTTGACGGGAAGCCACCGGATATGAAGAAACAAGAGCTGGCAAAACGGTATTTTTATGTGGTTTTTCTGTTATTTATAGAGAATGCTATTTATAGATTCTTATCAAAAGTTACTAAATAATGCCTTTCCCTCTAAAACTTTGTTATAGTCTCTCGAAGAGAGCTGAGGCTACTGAGGGTTTGTCGGAAGCCATAGAGGTATATATTTAGTTTGTTGGTGACTTCTCTCTATGGTTATTTTATTGTACTTGGGTTTCTTGTATTAAATTAAGATATTAATCCCTTGGCTGCTTTTTGTTGTTATCGTAGGCTGACAATAAGGAAGATATTGAAAAATTCAGTAAACGGACAGTAAAGGTGGGTCTTTGTTTCTTGGGCATATTTATTTGAAAAGTTTTTTGTTTTTCATATTAC
Source organism: Cicer cuneatum (assembly GCA_037974295.1). Lineage (NCBI taxonomy): Eukaryota > Viridiplantae > Streptophyta > Magnoliopsida > Fabales > Fabaceae > Cicer > Cicer cuneatum. The sequence continues at coordinate 11,769,211 of JBBPBO010000001.1, forward strand.
GGATTGATGGAAGGTTTTGGTGTATACCATTGACAACACATCTTCATACTCTGGTAGGTGACAAAGCAACATAATGATGACTGCAAAAGACTTTTAAGACTCATGGGAGTGCCTGTTGTTGAGGTGAAATTGCACTACTAAAATGAAGTGTATTGTACAATGTGTTTGTCAAAACTAAGGCTTCAAATTCTGCAGGCACCCTCAGAAGCAGAGGCTCAGTGTGCTGCTCTTTGCAAAGCTGGAAAGGCAAGTTCTTATGTGCTGCATGTCACCTTTTTAAACAAACTTCACTGAAATGAAAAGAAAATTAAATGTTGGTTTATATATTGTTAGTAACTGTCATTTTAACGTAACTTTTGTTGTGTTGTTTGTAAGTTGTAACTGTCATGTAACTACTAAATAAGTAGAGAATTGGAGGGGTAGCGATAGGCATTGAATGGTTTTATGTGGATTAGGTTGGGAGAGACTAGGCTCTCTACTTCCTAGAGGATTATGTTAGTTATTAGCAGTTATTTATTCCTATGGCAGCAATTGTAATTTCCCTCTGTTCTGTAACTGCTACTGCTGGTAGTTACTGCAGAATTGTTTTATCTATAATATTCAGTTCATCATTCTATCCATTAGTCTCTTAAATACTAGTTTCTATCATATATATACCACTTTTGATAGAACCATTTAAATTTTAAGTATGCTTTTCCTTTGATATTGTTTGCATGTGATAATTTTAACCTTTGTTATGCCTTCATATCAAATTTTCAATTTATTTTGTTAAATTAATATAAATTTCCTTTGATATAAAGTTTCTGTGGAATTTATGTTGAACATTCTATATGTTATAGGTTTATGCTGTGGCTTCTGAAGACATGGATTCCTTAACGTTTGGAGCTCCTAAATTTCTTCGCCATCTAATGGATCCTAGCTCAAAGAAGATTCCAGTAATGGAGTTTGACGTTGCAAAGGTCCTTAGTCCTCACAGCTTTCATCATGTATGGGTTTTTCACTGTACAATCTCCTTACTAGTTACTTCTATATTTCTCATGTTTCAGATTTTGGAGGAGCTAAATCTGACAATGGACCAATTTATTGATTTATGCATTCTTTCTGGGTGTGATTACTGTGACAACATTCGAGGTATTTTATGTCCCTTCTTTATCCAAATGATGGTAGGTCCATGTGTGGTTTTATGATTGTGTTATGAGCTCTACATGTACATGTATATAATAATATAAATAAATAAAATTAATAATAATCAGTGTGCCACAGGTATTGGGGGGCTAACAGCTTTGAAGCTGATACGTCAACATGGCTCTATTGAAAATATACTGGAAAACTTAAACAAAGAGAGGTTATTCTTATTTTTTCTATTTTGAAATTCACTGTTTTTCAGTAATACTCTTATCAAATGCGTGATGAAGGCCTGTGACATAAGGTTTTACTTGTTTCTCTTTGTCATGTTTCTGTTACATTACAAATCAGATATCTGGTCCGGATATTTGGATCTTTAATGATAGAGTTCACTTATGACACATTCTGCAACTGCATGCTTTTGTAATGTTTCATACCATGGCTAAAAGTTATTAATATTATAATATATCAATTATGTTGATGGAATCCATTAGGAATTTGGCTACTTTATCCGGTGATTAGAAAGCTTAGGTAGCATACAAACTCAATTATGCTATCTAAATTCTCTTTCTTTTGAAAGCAAGGTTCATGATATTTATTGTGATGTTGATTTTTCAAGTTTCAAATTTAGTACTACTTACATTTAAAGCATTGTTCAGGTACCAGATACCAGATGATTGGCCGTATCAAGAGGCTCGACGACTTTTTAAGGAACCAATGGTCTCAACTGATGATGACGAACTTAATCTTAAGTGGTCTGCTCCAGATGAAGAAGTAATAACTATTTTGTTTGAGAACATTAAATATTCTTTCAAATGCAGAGATTTGCATACTGACATATCTGTGTTTGTTCTATCTATATATCAAGTTCTTTGGCAAGATAACTAGGTCATATTATGTTGCCTTTCTTACAGGGGTTAATAACATTTCTGGTAAATGAGAATGGGTTCAACAGTGACAGGGTGACAAAGGTATGTAGCTAAATATGTACTTAGAGTTGGGTTCCAATGTGTTTTTGTTGCTTATTCATCAACACTGTTCTGATTTCTGTTTTGATGTTAGGCAATAGAAAAAATTAAAGCAGCAAAGAACAAGTCATCCCAAGGCCGGTAAGTGATTCTTAACTCAATGGACATTAGTGTTAGACCTTTTCTCTTTTCTTGTCATACCTAACTTTTTGTTTCTTTCTGAAAATACTAGATTGGAATCATTTTTTAAACCAACTGCAAACCCATCTGTACCCATCAAACGGAAGGTATGTATCCACTACATCTATCACCTTCAATATGTGTTGACGTTCAAAATTGTTGCAAAAGGCCTGGCAAGTTCCTCACCAGAGCATTTATGGTCATACTTTGGGCCTGCTGCAATTGAGTTTGTTTTTCGGGTTCCTCTTTGTCTGCCTGAAACTAGATCACGGATTATTGTTTCCTTGCATAACTTTCATCCGCTTATGGTGTTATATAGATGACGAAAAAAACCATTCCATTCCATGAAAAATCACATTAACTTAAAGTGTGTGAAAGAAACCCTTGAGTACAAATTTTTTAAGTCCGAGATATTGATACACATTATTCATGTATTTGATATGGGGTATTTTTATTGGATTTCTTCTCAAAATGCCACGACAGACATTGTTGGGTACAGAAAAAGAAGAAAAAAAAATTGAACGCCCTGATTTGTGTGACAAGCAATCCTATCTTTCGTTCACTAACTGGATTTGGAGCTATTCACTTCAGTCCCCCCTTTACTATTCCTTTATTTTTGGAATAGTAATAACGGGGTGACTTTTCTTCCACATCTGAGAAAAAATTTGAAGTACCAAAAAACAGGAGTTTTTACCAAATTTACTAGAAATATTTAAGCTGATATGCTAGCATAATTTTTCCACACTTAATGACAGGAAAGCAAATGCATGCTTAGATCTCTCAAACCAGCAATTGATCATAAGATGTCCTCTCTGCAAATTTCTAACTGGTCAAGGCCCATGATTTTTGGCAAGTTGAGCATGCCGGTCTATAATCTGGGTTCCAAGCTTTCTGTGCCCATTGTCTAGAGGTGTCTGCTTTGGTCCCTGAAGCTGAATAGTCCTGGTGAACCATCGATGTCCATATACGCTTATGCATAATCTGTCTTTTAGTAACTGACATAATAATTCTTCTACTAATTTTGCATGAGAAAGTTTAAAAAACTACATCAGGCCTTGCGGTGCTTGAGTCATATTTTTTCTACTAGTGTATATCTCTTAACTTTTATACGCTATTCCTTGCTTCACTTTTAGTTCCTTTAGCTTAAAGGCTTCTGGATCTAGTTAGCTACTGTCTTAAAATTTTCAAGAAGTCTCGTGGATAAAAATCTCTTGTAAGAAACAAAATGTGCTCAGAAATAAAGGAATGGAGCAGAATGTTCTAAAGAAAGAAAGAAAGAAATATGCAGCGAACTGATAGAACTGAAAAAAGATTAATCCAACAAACCTCATTCCCAAAATTCCATTAGCCACCCATGACAGCCGTTCTCCTCCCTTCATAAGCAGCACATTTCTATATTTTGGTTCTTTCTTTTCTGGTATACATATGGTAAAAGTATTGTAAATTTGCAACTGAGACCACTAGTGTTTTCAAAAATATGTCTCTAATAGTAGTTTGGATCAGAGAAACAAAGATATATTTAGGGGATTGTGTGGAGGTGTCTCTGGAACATAAATGGTGGTGAAACTGTTAGATCTCTTATTAGTATTGTTATTATATATTATATATATTATGTTGCAGATATTATATTACTAGTTAGTTATTAGGCAACCGTTATTATATTAGGCAGCAGTTATGTTTATAGGCATTATTGCATAAATTGTATAAATAAGAAAACTGATGGAAAAGCCAGTAGGCAATTATTTGGGAATTGAATATTGGTTGGGAGAGACCAAGCTCTCGAACTCTTGGAAGGGAGAGACCCAAGACTCTCGAATTTCTTGGAAACTCATCGTGTAATTCTATTGTATCATCAATAAAGGTTGTTTATTTCCCTTAAATCTCTATGTTTGGTATCGGTTTCAATCAATTGGTATCAAAGCATAGAGATTTTGGCCATTGTTTTCATGATTCAAACAAAAAGATAGACGCACCCATTGAGGCTTTTGAATGTGGGTTTGAAAATTAGAGGCGTGTCTTTGAAGAAGACATGAAAAAAGTAGGAGAAAGTTTGCAGACATTATGGAAGCACTAAACAGAAACTCACAAATCCATGTGAATCCCAATACAAGAAGCAAATCTGACCATGATATAGATCAAGAGTCGCGCTGAAGAGGAGACAAATGGCAGAAACTGGAAATTCCTCTGTTTTCCAGTGAAAATGCATTTGGATGGGTAAACAAAATCGAATGCTATTTTAATTTGAAAAGTGTCACAGATGCAGAAACATTACAGGCAGCCATGGTGGCAATGGAGGGCAAGGCTCTAAATTGGTATCAATGGTGGGTGTTTTCTGCACAATTGCACATGGAATGACTTTCGATCTATTGTCTTCTCAAATGCACAAAACCAACATACTTGAAGGGAAGTTTTTTTTTTTTAAATGGACTCAAGAAAGTAATCTAGGCAGAATCTTTCTTATTTCTTCACCTTGAGGACAAGGTGATTCTTTAGGGGAGGGAGTTGTGTTAGACCTTTTATTAGTATCGTTATTATTATATTATTATTATTATTATATTAGGTAGCAGTTATGTTTATAGCCATTATTACATAAATTGTATAAATCGGAAAACTGATGGAAATGTCAGTAGGCAATTATTTGGGAATTGGATATTGGTTGGGAGAGACCAAGTTCTCAAACTCTTGAAAGGGAGAGACTCAAGACTCTTGAATTTCTTGGGAAGCCATTGTGTAATTCTATTGTATCATCGATAAAGGTTGTTTATTTCCCTTAAATCTCAACCGAATTATTAAGTGACGATGAACCAGACATGACCAGTGGCACAGTGAATAAACGATAGGAAGCTGGTGCGTTGACCTCACCATTGACATGAAGCTTGCTGGAAGAATGCATGGTGATGCTGCACTGGACTTTTCTAGTGATAGTGCTCAAGGGAATGGCCATCAATGACCTTCGTACTAAACTTTGGTGTCACCTTGGAAAGGGTCAGCCTCCTCGATGGTAACTGCAACAGCGTTGCTTGGAAAAGGATTTTGAATATAATTATTATAGTAGTGTTCCATGCATAAGTAAACATGGCAGCATAAGAGTGGGGGTGGGATAGCTTATGGAGGATGATATGACGTTGATACCAGGGTTTTAGATTAAGAGGGAAGAGAAGAATTTAGAACTTTGAATTGTTATTATGATTTGATGTGATTGATGATTTGATACAAAGCAAAAACAGTAAACACTAAAAATACTAATACAGTACTAAGAAATCCTACCATGAAAACAAATCATGCTAACAATACAGAAATATGGGAAGTATTCTCCAGAGATATTCTAAGACATTTTTTAAAACGAAATAAATCCTTTATGTAATCTTAAGATAAATTAAGATATCTTCATATCATCTAACAAGAACCCTAATGAAGCAACAGCTTTTTCAAAATATCCGCGGATAGTTTAACTAAACAAAAACATAGTACTTTTTTTATGTTAAGATAATGGAAAAAATTAAAAGCACTGTAGAACACAGTACTGTTTTGGTTCTCTAGGTCCATGGTTTGACATGCACTGTTTTTCTTTTGACAGGAAACTCCAGTGAATGATGCTAAAGGAACTAACAAGAAAACTAAGGCCAGTGGCGGTAAGAAGAAAAAATAGCTGGCTTTGTATCTTACATTGATAGAGTCATTTACATGTTGATCAGGTTAGTTTGTTCTGGATGTTTCTTTTCTCACTGCCTAATTTATGTGACTGTCCATTTTGTACCTATTTACATCTGTGGCTCTGCCTCTCTTTTTTCTGGTTTCTTGCAGTTTGTTTGATGGAGAATCAATTTGTAATAGTGATGCTCAGTCCTCCAAATTGTATAATATTTATGTGAAATAGATTCGTGGAATTTGACTAATTTAAGTTAGAGAATTTTGGTATTTAACAAATCGAGATACAGTGCTTCACTTGGTAGAGATGCTCTTAATCCTCCCTTTTTTGGGGCTTAATTAGACTTACCATTTTTTTTCCTACTTCCCTGCTTAACTACTTTACTATCTTGTGTCTGAATATTTTGCACGCCCTCAATTGTAGTTGCACAGCTACTTGGAAAATTAGGTTCTGTTTATTTTGTGAAAATCTTTATTTTTATTTTTTAAAATGTGTTCATTTTAGCTTGGTGAAAGATTTTTTAAGTATATCATTGTCATTGAGAGACTCTTTTGTTATAAACTATGGGCCTATTGTATACTAAACTGATCTCCAATATATTTGGAGTTTAGTTTTGAGATCAGTATTGGGTTGATCAAGTTAAATGTTTTTATTTGACGGAATAAGTTTCAATTTTGTACACTCAAATTCAATCTTAACCGGATTTTTTCCCCCAATGACATCTAAGACTTTTTTTAGTAAACAAAAACATCCAAGACGTGTTAAGCTCCTGCTCTATTGAGTCTTTTCTACATTTGTATTCTTGTGTTTGTGGTGAAAGCAATATGGTTATTCACCAACTTGGTGGGTAACATGTGGGGGTTGCCTATGTCCAGGTTAAGATATTAAAAAATTGTTTTATTTTGATTTTTTAATTACCTTGTTATCTATTACGAGATATTTTTATACCTTTTGAACACGTGAATAATTTCCCTCGATCATTTTTTTTTGGACAGAAATCTCCCTCGAGCATATGATAGTGTGATTTCGTCGAAGTGTTCCAAATTGTTACATTGCAGATCAAGTCTTATAGTTTTTATATAATTATTAGATTCTCATATAGTAGGCATTTCCAAATATATATCTAAAGTTGATGTATGTAATTGACAGATCCTTTTCTGTAACCCCTTTTGCTATTAAGATCCTTTGCATTTGAACAAACTTTCAGTAACTGAAAATAACGAATCGACCATTGTTTATTAGATCTTATTGTATAAGCATCCCTCACCCTCAAGTTCTCAACCCAGAATTTAATTTCAAGGAATAGCAACCCACATACAATAGAAGTGCAAACTAAATACAAAACGTAAAATGGACAATTTAAAAGGCAAGAAATTAATAGTAATAGCTGGCATAAATTCCAAGGCACTCCTATGTGCTAGCGTAAATTCTATTATTGCATATCTTGTTTAATTGTTTTTGTCTTCAAAATAAAAAATTAAAAGCTAATTTACCGCGGTACAAATAAACGAGCGAATGGAGCATCGTTTTTATGCAAAGACAATAACATAAGCTGGGAGGACCAATGAGACTCCCCTCCTCTCCCCTAAGATTTATTGCTCACACTTCATTTCTACTACGTGGGACATGTTATTATGCACCCAAAGTATAAGCTGTTAATATACGTTAAAATATCTTCAAAGATAAAAACATAATATTTTTTTTTGGTAAAGTTGAAGTATCTAAGGAGACAAATCTTTTAAATTTTAAAATAGAGTTCAGACCTCCATCAACAAATATTTTTTTCCATAGAAATGATTAGAGATTAAAATCCTAATAATATATTTAAGAGACCGCCAACCGTATAATAAAATAGTTGAGAATTTTCAATATCAAAAGAACAAAGGATTCAAAACTTGAAAAGGGCCCAAACTAAGAAAGAGGCCCGTCAATCTCTATCTTATGTTTGATCATTTTTTTGGTTTTTTTTTTATCAGATTTTAAGTTTTAATAACGTAAAATATACTTTCAAATCCTGAATTTCCATAATGTATTTAAAAGCGGACGAGTAAACATGGGGCAGATGAAACTATTTTTGTTTTGGGAAAAACTATACTTAAAGTTGGAGAAATGGTTGGTGAGAGTGTGACAAATATAAATAAAGAACTTTTATTAGATTTGCTCAATTAACTCAACCTCAGCTGCTTGCTATAAATTCACAAAACAAGACCCCACCTTTTCCAACAAACTCATTTCTTTGTTACTTTTCATTCCTCTCCATTTTTATCAACTTCTATTCCATACCATTTTTTTCTTCCTTGGTTGCCTATAGCTACTTATTTTCCGTTTCATAATAAATATTATATTTATACAACTAAATTAATAAACCATGAAGCTCACACACTCCATGTTTGTTGTGAGTTTAGCTCTCTTCATAGCCACCACTTTCTCATCAGATCCTGACTCTCTTCAAGACCTTTGTGTCGCTGACCTTGCCTCAGGTACTTATCCCTTTTACATCACTCTACTCTTTTTTCCATTCATAACATATATAGATCATCACTATAGGCTACAAAGGTTTATTTTTTTACTAAACTATAGGCTACAAAGTTGACAACTATACACATTTTCATGTGCCAACACGTTAACAAGCGGTGTCATATCTGACATTGCTATAACAGTAACATGTGCTTAAATTTAAATTACAATTAGTGTCTATATATATATATGTGTAAGTGTAATGTTTAATGTCAATGTCATATTTTTCTGAAGACCCCGTTCTTGCCTCTATTTTTTAAAACATATATATTTCTTTAGATTTATTTATAGTTGTTAGTTCCTTATTTTAGAATCATACAATTTTGATAATTCACTCAAATTTTTAATTAAAAAATAAAGATTTGACATATTTACTATTTCATGATGTGAAATTATATAGATGCATTAATTATTATGTTATTAATCATATGACAAAACGAATAATTTTATAAATTGAATTGAAGATTTTAGGGAATTTTATTGTAATTTAACAAGTATTAATCATTCAACATATTATATGTTACATCATTTAAAATATATCACATTACTATTTTGTGGTTAAAAAATTCGAAAGAGAAACCAAAACAACTGAATTCTAAAATAAAGAAACTAATTTCAAAAATTAATAAAAATAGAAGGAATAAAACTGCAATTAAATATTTTTTATTATAATAATAAGATAAGATTTGATGGTTTTACTTAATCTTTTCTCCAATTCATTTTGTTCTTTCAACTATACTCTATCTGTTCTGAAGAAAAAAATATAAACAATAATTATTTTGAAAAAATTATGTATTTAACCTAAATTAAATACATCAAATTTTCAAATACTATTTTTTTTTAATGTACCACTTCTACTATCCTACTTTAATTTTGCTTTTTTCTGACTCCACTGTTTAATCATGTTTAATGATTAGTATTCCCACCAACATGATTAAGTTTCATTTGTCTCTTACCTGCATTGCTTAGCACTACCAGTTGAATAATGAATAGGTTAGTTGTTATTGTTATTATGAAAACAACTTTGGAGTACTTCACAGTCCACACTCATTTGCAATGATTTCTAGCATGATTGGAAAGGTAGAGTTTAGAGATTTAGATTCCCAGCAATTTGGAAATCCTGCATTTATTGTAGATACACTATCGTGCATTGCAGAACATTCTATCAAATATCAAACGATTTCACCTTTCAACTACGTAATCAAAGTTAAAATGCATGAATGAAATTTGAAGAGTCCAATATTGATCAGATGCTCTGCAATGTGCAACTACATCAAATCACATGTGAGATTTCTTAAGCACAAGAAGTGACCATTCTGAATAAAAATAAAAATAAAAATAATCTAATGTTTTTCAACGTCGCCTCGAAATATGGCCCAAATGAAACTTGAACAATCCTCTTCTCAAAAGTTGGCTATGTAGATTTAAGAAGTGTCAATTTTATTTTATCTGAAAAACTAATTTTATGAAGGCTGTAATATAAAAAAGGTGTAACAGTGAACGGATTCAGTTGCAAAGATGCATCCAAGGTAAATGCCTCTGATTTCTTCTCCGACATACTAGCCAAACCAGGATCCACCAATACCACATTTGGCTCAGTTGTGACTGGAGCCAATGTTCAGAAAATCCCAGGACTCAACACTCTTGGTGTCTCTCTGTCAAGGATTGACTATGCCCCAGATGGCCTCAACCCACCTCATACTCACCCACGTGCCACTGAGGTGGTTTTTGTTCTTGAAGGGCAACTAGATGTAGGGTTCGTAACCACAGCGAATGTGCTTATATCAAAAACCATTAGCAAAGGTGACATTTTTGTGTTCCCAAAAGGCTTGGTTCACTTCCAAAAGAACAATGGCAATATACCTTCTGCTGTTCTTTCAGCCTTCAACAGCCAACTTCCAGGCACACAGTCCATTGCTACGACCTTGTTTGCAGCCACGCCTTCCCTTCCAGACAATGTGTTGACCAAGACATTCCAGGTGGGTACCAAGGAGATTGAGAAAATCAAGTCTAGGCTTGCACCCAAGAAGTAAAATTATCATGGTGCTGTGGTTGTTTTGTCAATGTCAATTGTTCTTCTTTTAAACTTTGTCCCTTTACAAATCATGTTAGGAGCATTCATTTGTATAATAATTGAAATTTGGAAGTAAGTTTGTTAATCAAACCTGCAGCTATCCAAACTCATTATTCCTGGTGATTCTCGACTCGTTATTCCTGCCTTATATTTATTCTACTGTGAGGGAATAGTAAAACAACTCATTTTATAAATACTTGCCATCCAAACTCTCACGCTGACAGAATAAGTATTAAACAACTAAACTTGTAAATACTTACTCCTGAAATAAATAAACCCCAACCTTAAATAAAATATAATTATGTGTTGGTTCAAAAGAGACCTTCACGATACGCCAAACAAAAATCATAAATACTATGTCAATAATAAATCAATTTACTATATTAATTATTCCATATCGCTTTGACTTACCACCAAAGTCTAGCGCAAATGGTTGATGCATAGTGTGTGTGAGTGTGTGAGTGTTGTAGCTCTAAAGCACTGAGTTTGATTCCTACTTTTACAAATATATCTTTGACTTGAATCATCTATAGAAATTCATTTTGAATTCACCCTCAGGCAAAGCAGCGTAAACTAAATAACTTTTCCATTCAGACCAACAACTTGTCCCCCAAAACAAATAAGATATTCAAATTGCTAGTCCAAAACCCAATTACGATGGGTTGCTTATAAACATAACACTGTTAGTGATGGTACACATTAAAATAGTTCCACAAAGTTATCCAAATTACCAACTTGTAATTCAAAAGAACAAAATGTTTTTACTTAGAACTTGTCTGCTGCCTGCCATCTGGGATTGAAAATAACACAATTGGTTTTGAAGGCCGAACAAAAGGAACATCACACCTGAAATATCCCTTTCTCTCAAGCTGCAATACCTCTCCACGCTGAAGATTTCGCATATTGGAGTCTCCATATGCTAGAATCTCCTTTTTTGTACATGGGTTAAGAACATCAATGATATCCTCATTATCTTCAACCTGCAAACAAAGTGAACATAAACTGTTCATACCATAAACATTAACAGGGAAGCATACAGGTTTGATATTTTCAAAGTATGAGACAAAATGAACACCAAACCAAGGGTATGCACCATGCAGGATTGCATTGGATGCTTTAAGAGAATGGGATCAGGGTGGACCATATAATAAGGTCAATCTGGTGCTATAAAACTTGTGCCATGGCAGGTTCAGGAAAGGCTCGACAATACAAGACGTCAAATTCTTTTAGTATATATAGTAAGATACACAAGTGCATATGAATTCCTTATGGTATAGACAAATATTCACTTGAACAAAAGAGTCAATTTTCTGTCAAATTAAAGCCAAGGCTTATGGTGGGTGATATGATTGTTAGAGAGGTGGGGGCCAAGACAAGAGACTGAGTAATAAGTTGTGACAGCAGTAAGTGCCATGGTGAGGTGGATGGCTGATGATAGTGTATAGGTTAAGTGTTGGTGGTTGGAGGGGGATGATGTTTAGTTTCAGCTAATTATTATTCTATGTATACACCAAAATACATACAAGAAAAATGGGATAGCTTATCTATGACAGGCAGACAACAAAGTCATTGAAAAAGTGTCTTTCATAAAACCCTTTTAAGAACAACTAACGTATCAGGCTTCAGCTCAATACTAAAATCAAGCAATTCTTCCATGAGCACAATGTAATCAAAAGAAAGACATCAAGCGATTGCAGACATTATTTTATTATTTTCAACTTTTGATTTGTTTTGTCCGTCGAAACTGTCTGGACACATGAATTGTTCATGAAAATATTCACATATTATTATATATTTTCCTTTATGTTTGTTAATGACAGAAACCAACAGAAAACAAAACATACCTTTTTCTTCGTAATTAGATAATCAAACTCTGTCAATGTCAAGCTAACTAGTTCATCCGAGTCAGGTAGCCAAGTGAGCTTCAATTTTGTGGTCTTCACAGATCCTTCAAGATGCAAAACACCACTCAATCCTGTGACATTCCCATCTTGGTCCTTCTCTATTTCCTTTATTATGGCATTTCCCCAATCCATCAAGGTTACTTCCTCACCTGCAGATATGGACTCTGCGTCCGCATAGTCAATCCATATCCTTTTAGTATATGTGGTAGTTTTATTTCCGGCAGCTTCATATTTCTTGTGCCTAGGTATGATGCGGACAAATGATTTCTCAGGACCATCAGTGAGGGTCAACAATACACGTCTCTCCGCAATGACAGCAGTGTGTCTGGGACATACAGGGTCAATAATCTTCTTATTGATGGTCCAGAGCTTGTCCCATTCCATTAGATTGAGATTTTTTGATGCCCCCTGTACAAGTACACGAAACAGTCTTCAACATTTTAAGCATGGGTTATACAACAATAATGTACAAAGAAGGAAAAAAGTATGACAACTGAACAACATATTCTACTGTATTTCTTATTTGCTAGCGAGTGCACAATTTTTTATGTGACATATAAATGAAAGCAAAATCTTTTACGTACTTGTTCAACAATAAATTGTATTAATGCTTCAACTTTCAAACCTCTGCGCACAATTCCTTGCACTGTAGGAAATCGTGGATCATCCCATCCATCAACTTTTCCTTTTTGGACAAACCATAGAAGCTTTCGTTTGCTGAGAAGAGTGTAGACCATATTCAACCGACTAAATTCGTACAGGAGAACTTTCCTCACTCCCATGTCCTCTTGAATCCGGTGATACTGAGCATTGCGATCATGGTATTCACTTGCCCGAAGAGCATGTGTGATACCTTCCTTAGCATCAACATATGGACATGCAAAGTCATAAGTTGGATACACTTTATACTTGGATCCAATCCTATGATGAGGCATTGTATTGCAACGATAGTAAACAGGATCACGAAGGGATTTGTTTGGGTCTTGCATATCCAACTTCCCGCGGACAACACACTGCAAGCCCCTATCTGATCCTGCAATCATTTCCTTCCATAATTTCAAATTCTCATCTACACTATTGTTTCTGCATTTAGATTCTATGCCATCCATTCTCTCCTGTTTCAATTGTTCGCGTGGAGTGTCATCAACATATGCTTTACCCTGTCTGATTAACTTTTCAGCCACTTCCATCAACTCAGGGAAGTAATCTGATGTATATGTAATTGTTTCATATTTGATACCCAATGTATCAATATCTTTCACTATGCTGTCCACAAACTCGTTACTTTCTTTAGCAGGATTTGTATCATCAAAACGCACAATAACCTGACCTTGGTATCGCTCAGCAAAATACTTGTTCAACAAAGCTGCTTTTGAGTGTCCAATGTGAAGATAGCCACTGGGTTCAGGTGCAAATCGCAAGCGAACTTTTCCAATTTTAGCATCTGGAAGATCTATTTCAGCTGAAGGTTTGCCTCCTAACTTATTCTTTTCAGATACATCCCCATTTACATTCTTCACTTTATCCGTGACGACTGGATGGTCTTTCGGCTGGGTTGCAGATGGCTCTCCCAATCCTTTTTTGCCAATATATGTCGTTGTGATTTCGTTTAAGGCAGTACCGTATTCTGTGACTATTGAATTGTACCATCGTGCAAGATTTGGATATTTCTTTGACTTCCTCAAGCTTTCCCATCTCTTTCCAGTTCCTGAAAGAGCATATTGTAGATAGAGATAAAAGTGAATCATTAAGTTAGACAGATTATTGGTTGAAGAGGTTGCAATTTGGCAGCACAAACTACCACATAATACAAAACTGATTGGCCACAACAATAGCGTTTTAGTCCAAAGTCCAAACAATAGAGCAAAGCGGATGCAGCATAGATTGCTAGTTATATAACAGATAACACAACAATAAACCCTGTTCTGTCATCACTCAACAGGGATACATACAACTAGGAAATAACCACAAAATGCAATCACTAAACTAACACGAGGATTTCCTTTTCCATAGGAATGATGTTGTTTAAAAGAGACCTAGTTGTAGTTGTATCATAAAATCATAAAGTATCTATACCTGCAAGACCTGCCCAGATAGCTAGATCAGCAATTGATAATGAATAACCAACTAAAAATGTACGCTTCTCCAAGTAGTCATCTATATATTTGCATCCAGTCTCAAATGCAGGGCCTGATGACAGTACAGGTGCATACTCCAACAATTCATCAATCTGAAAAGCCAAGGAAGGGAAATGACAAAAAACAAGGACACAGTGACTGAGCAAACAACCAGAAGCAAATGACAAACATTTAAAAGACAATATAAAACTCCTTTCTTAGACATCACTTAGGCCATGTTTGGATAAATAGCTTAATCAAGTGATTATAGCATTAGCACTTTATGTATAAGCTAATTCATATTAAAAGATGAAATAAAGTCAAACAATGATCATATAAGCTATAAGTTGTTTCTTTTCAAAGTAAACCATCAAATCCGCCCGAGTTTGTACCACGCTTTCAAATGGTTCATGAATATTTCAAACAAGGCCCCGACTATGTCAAATGTTACTCATATCAGTCCTTCTATCAAACATGTATGATTAAAGTGTCCACAAATCATATCAATGTTTCATTTGAATAAAAAGATGTGGTGTTATGTAATATGAGTAAAATGACCTGGCTAGTTTCAAATGCATTTTGGCCATAGAAATTTGCTGTTCTGGCGATATAACGTAGAAGAACAAATGGTCCGCGCAATTTCGACCTGTAATGAAATGAGTGCAAATTAGTAAATCATAGATGTGGCGAGAATTAAATTGAAAGGATTAACGTAATCCATTTCCCAAGGGGTAATGATGCAGAACTAAAATAAAATATCGACTCTGTGTTATTTCGAAGTAATTGAACATGTGTTGGTAGTTGAAGAAATGAAAAATGAAGTTTGGGGAGAAAGAAAACGTACCCGTTGGAGAAGATAAATGTGGGGGCGGAGTCAGAAGGGAGGGAGACATCGATGGATGGAGAAAATCCGGCGAGCTTTGCGGCGGCGATCACTGATAATGGTGGCGTGGCGGCTGAGAAGGAAAAGGTATTGATGTCCATTTGGAAGCGATTGCGAAGGATTGATGGCGTCGCTCTCTGCTAGGTCAAGACTAGACTTGAGTTTTCAGCAGAGAAATAGTAACTCTTTCAGCAACTTTTAATAAATTGATAATTTATTCTCTTTCTTTTAATATTTTGTGTACTAAATAACATCACACAATTAGTTGTTACAGTAATATAATAAATAATAATAATTTTATTATTTTCTGAAATTATAATATGTCCATATCAACCAAAAATCAAATGTCACGTCAAGAGACCAAGGAAAAAAACCGGATAAATATATGTGAAAATTATTTATATAAATAAAATAAGAGAAAAACTATTGAGAGATGATTCTTAACTAAAAAATGATTTTAAATCACATATTTCTAATGGATGAAGAAGAATAGACATGTTTTGATATTCATATCTTAAAAGAAGAGCGGCTGATAATTTTCTCTTAAAAAGAATTTTATAATAAAAAATTTGTAGTTTGAATTTCAATAGATTTATATCATAAGAATTTATAGGATTTGAAATGATTTTGTAGATTTATAAAATTTCAAAGAATTCAATCAATTTTAAGCAAATATTCGATAAAAGTGTTAGTTATACTTTTTCTAACATAATATTTTGAAGAAAAATCTCCCTTGTAACTCGTTGGCCTCCCATTAACGTTAGAGCTATAGCTTCCACAACCAACTACTTCTTGTTGCCATATTTTGTTTATCTTTTGTAATTGAAGTTTCACCACTAGTTATTATTTCAAATTTACAAATTTGGGAATATAGATTTAGAGAAAGAAGAAATAAAGATTTAAAGGAAAATGAGAATGTATTTTTGGATTCCAAGATTTCATATTTTTGGAAATAAGATGATTTCATATTTTGGAAATAAGATAAACAGGAAGATGTTGAAAACTATAGCAATTGAACGTCAAAATGCTATATGTAACTTGGCACATGGACATATCTCTATATCACTCAACGTAACACCTCAAAACATTTACAAAACACTTATAAATTTAGGATTTGAAATTGTCACACTCATAATTTCAGGTCCCAATTTAATAACTTCAAAAAATCAATGCCGCATTCTCACTTGTTATGAATTTTTTAGACATAATACATAATGAGGTTTCATGATAACATGAGAAACCCAAAAAAGAGAGGAACAAAACAATGGGTAACTAATGGAGACAAGAACCAAAATAGAATTTCCGAGGAAGAAATCAATGCCATTAAACGTGTTCTAACGTTTCATTTTGCAGCAACAATTGCTTTTACAATAAAAAACGAAAAACTTGACTGAGAATACATATCTACAACATACGTTACAACAAGTTATTATAGAAACAAATCAGAGTTACAATGAACAAGGAATGCATCAATTAATATCTGATGGACAAAACAAACAGATCATCATGTTGTATCATCTTTTATTAATTTATCCAAATTTTTAACCTTTCAACTTATGAGCTGCTGCAAGTTCAACAGATAGGATAAAAGATGATTTCCCTGCTTCTTTTAAATAACGAACATCTCCATTCATAAGCTTTAGCAACTTTCTACTGATGTGTAGGCTAATACCCTCTTCTGATTCTAGCACATGATTTCCAAACATCTCGTTCAACAATGCTTCTGCCACCCCACTACCACCATGTGTTATGCTACACACACAAAAACAGATATTAGTTTAAGCTAAAACTAGCTGGTTATAACTTACAATGCAAGTTTTTTTTATCTATTACAAGAAAAGTCTTGTGCTAATGACACGTCGATAAATTTCACAAATCTATTTCCCATATCCATGCAATCTTGCACCGGGATATTTACCAGGACAAAGAACTAAATAAGTTTCTTCTGATCCTAAGGTAGACTCCTAGTACAAGAGAACTAGGTGTTAATGTGACATCATGTATCAATTCATGCCACATTTTTTTCTCTTGGCATGTTAGGAGCTTCTGTTAATTGCAGTTAGTTTAGTTTGTCGCCTACTTTCCGTTAAGTTCTGTTAAGCTAGTTACTTATGGTTATGAGCCGAAAAACTTAGCTGTCTGAGTCATGTATATATAAACACTTGTATCCTACTATAATAATCAAGAGCTAAGATCATTACACGGCATTTAAATCACGTATAATCAAGAATACATACTGTTAATCTATGAAGTAATTGGGGAGTTTCAAATGCATTAGTATGGAAAAGTTACCTGAGCTCCAAATTAACAAGATGGACAGATTTCCCCAACTGTTCTTTAGTTAGAGAGGCTGCTACAACAACCTGACCTCCATTTGGTGAGGAATTGATGGAAATTAGTAAGAAGTCAGCCAAGACCTGCTGAATCCGAAGACTATCACCATACAAGGTTTCCATCGAGATATGCTCGGCAACATCATTGACTATTCGGATCCCCTTTGTGTTACTCTTTGTCATGACTTGACTAAGAGCGGTAACCAGTACCTCATGCAAAGTGAATTCAGCCATCTCAAGATCCAAGTATCTGTTAAAAAAAAGGAATGTTAAGCTTTTAGGAAAGATGCCAAGCCAAATAATGTCAGACTGTTTGTATTTGGTCTGGTGTAAATTTCATAAAGATGAACTAATCTAGCACTACTCAGACTTTGAAAGCCCGTGTCAATGAGAAGTAAGCAATGTGCATCAACACTATATACCTTGTTTCAAAGATGTTAGCTATATTTAGGAAATACTATATTGATATACTCTGCCAAAACATGATGCAGAAACGTTATATCTAGAACCATGAAAACAACAACAACATAAATTTTATGCAAACCAACAAACTGAGGCTTAAAGTCGTAATTCTTTCTGTTCTTGAGCGCATCAAATTGGTCAAGTGAGTTACTAGTGATCACATGTCTTTTTTTTTTGTGAACTTGTGAATACTAGTTTTAGATGCAAGCTAAAAAAACTACGCTTTTACAGGAAAATATCAATTATAAGAATCAGAGAACTGATCATGAGATTAATTTTTTAGTCTTGAGTTTAAATGTGATTTCAGCAGGAACTTTTATGCTCTAATATGAGTTTTAATTGATAAATGCTTCACACCACATGAATACAAGGAATGAAAAAAATAAATAAAAGAACAATATTTACTGATATCATACCCATCAATGATGCTGTCTAGATCTGAGTCATCAAGAATTTTGCTAAGCTGGCGCTGGCACTGAGCACTAGCGCTCAAAAGTCGTTTTTGTTCTGTTCCCAAGTCAGTACCCTCCAACATTTTACTGGAAAACACAATACCTGACAAAGGATTTCTGATCTGCCTTTTCATATAATGTAATACTTTCAGTCTCTTGAGAGCAGTTTGTTCAGATAGGCGCTGAATATGTAATGCTTGTTGCAGTTCTGGGCTAGCTAACTGCAAGAAACAGAATACCCCGGTAACTAGGCCCTCCGCATCCAATTTCTTACTTACAGAAAGTAGACACTCTACATACTTGCCATTCCGGGCAAAGAAACCAAAAGCAACCTTCTGCGTTTCCAAACCAGTCATGGCTTTATTAAGTACAATGCCGAAATTAACAAAAGCTTCTTGATTCTTTAGTCGACAACAAGCCATCTGGGTTCCGAAAACCTCTCCTAGAAGCATTTTATCCATCACCTCCTCTCGTTTCCATCCAGTTAACTTTATCATAGCTTGATTCCACTCGCAACACCAGCCGAATTCATCTGTACCGAATATAGGAGGGATTAATGGATTCGGGTTCTGTACAATTGCCTTGTAATCGCCTTCGATTCGTGTGAATTTGTCCATGACTGTCTTCTGAGCAGTTATATCTTGGGCTACGAAACAAACCCCTACTACATTATCGCGAAGATCCTTGCTTGCACACGCATTAACTATCAAACTAATAGGACTAGAATCCATCTTACATGCATGTGTTTTAATCTCGAATTGGACATTCTTCTCTTCCTCACCTGATTACATTATCAGATAACAAAATCAACAATTGGCAACACAGAAAGCAGGTTAGAAGATAATAATCTCTTGGTATCTGAGAAATTGCACCAACTATTTCCACAACCCCCATACCAAAAATAACATTTTCCCACTAGGTGAATTAGACCATATAATAAAATGGTCATTGTAAATCATGTCTAGTGACAAACACACAAGCGCGCGCGGATTTACCTCTTAAGTTTTTGCTCAAGCTTGAAAAATAAAGAAAAGAAAAGGGGCTTAACAAGGAAAGATAAGATAGAGAAAGGAAAGAGATATACCCTGCAGTGCTAAGTTGAGCATCTTCTTGACTATATCAGTTGAAGAATCCTCAACAAGTGTGAGTAAATGCTTTCCAATAGCTTCACCAACTGGAAGACCTGTCAACTCAGCAATTTTTATATTCCACCCATTGACCATCCCATCAACATCCACTGCCAAAATAGGCACTGTTGCTGTTTCAATTAACCGAACCATCTCACTAGTCACCACTTCCAATTCCTGCATCCCTTCGATCTTCAAATCGTTTAGTCTTGTATTGATTGCCTTTGTGTTTAAATCCACACTCTTTGTATCTTTGGAAGCATTTCTCAGTATTAACTGCAACGAATGAATAGCGTCCATTTCAAAGTCTTTCCACGGTAAGCTCCTAGCCTTCACAACTTCAAGGAAAGCCTTGAATGATGATCTTGGATGCATCTTCCTACCATCATCCTGTTCACCAGGTTCATGCTTTGCACCACCCCATCGGATTTCTGCGGCTGTGTGCGACCTAAACCAGAAAACTATGTCTTTTGGAGTTATTCTAACAGCCGCCATTCCACATACAGTATCACCGACAGAAAGAGCCCCTGGGAACCCTGCATCAGACAAGCTATCTGTACTCAAACCTGTGGAATCTGTATGGTACTCGGACATCCATAAAGCTATCTCTCGTATCTTGGATTCACTTGGTGTCGCTCCTAATATCCATAAATTGTTTTTATACAAGAGTGCAGCCCCATCACATTTCACTAGATCCATTATATTAGGACTTTGTGATACAATACCTAAGGGCGCATCTCGCATCAGCATATCACACAACAGTGTCTGTGTGCGCAGGATATTCTTTTCAAGAATCTGATATTCTAACTCCATTTCTTTGTTCACATGGATGGCAAATACTTGAGCCAGAAATTCGCAAGCATACCTTAGAGGAAAAGGAACAAACCTTGGAGTAGTGTTATGACAAACTACCAAACCCCAAAGTCTCTTTTTCTTTTGTGGATGAACTGCATCAGTGCTATCCGCATCTTCATCGCTGTCATTGACTACTACTGCCATAACCAGTGAAGCAATTGAATCCATGTTTGCCATGTACTGTAAATGGCAACTATGTGGAGCCCTTAAGGTTGAACCACACAAAGTCAAATCAAATGGAAGTTTTTCGTCTTGAAGAACCTTCACATGTTTCGCATGACAATCAACTATCATACGGACCTTGTTCTTCATAAATAAAAAGCGTGCAGCCTGGGGAATATCCGTGGCCGGATAGTGCAAACCTAGATATGGCTCTAGGCCTGGCTTTGCTATCTCAGCAATCACCTCGCCATGATCATCCTCATGAAATTTATAAGCCATCACCCGGTCATAACCCGTGAGTTCAAAAACTTCTTGAACCATTGTATCGCAAAGCCTTTCCATGCTCCCGCTAGTCAAAGATTGCAATCTGGTGATTGCTTTAGCAGCAAGCTTGTAAGATTGCAAGGCACCGGCTGCAGTCATGGGAACTTCATAAGGCTTCACTGGCTCAAAATCAATGATCAAACTACCGGTAACACGATGGATGATCGCATAAAATGGCTTCCCAGAAGTCTTGCAATGAACAAGGATGGGGTTAAGAAGCGAAACCTCAGCAAATCCTAGCGCCTTCTGTAACGCAGAAGCACTCGGTGCAGTGAAGATTGTTCTTACGTCAGTTCCAATGCCAAGGGCAGGGTGGTCACCAACACTAGGGACAGCATGACTAACCATGGTCAGCATTTCAGGTGCATTCTCACTGTATGCAACAACCTTGCATGTTTTCTCATCTAAAGCTAGCAAACACCCAAAAGGCTGGATCTGCTTGCCTCTCTGTATGTGATTGAGGTAAGCTGTTGTTACTTTGTTGGACCTTGGTTGATGATCTCCATCGACCGAGCCGGAGACGCGCACCGAACTGGAGTAGTCAAAGGAACTACCAGACTCCTCAAAAGTAGCATGAAGTTTTGCATCTACAGTTGTCTGAGCAATAACCCTAGCACTATGTCTTGATCTCCCTGAATTGGTGGACGATTGGCTCGGCCTTGAGGTCGACATTTTAACACAAACTGCATTTAGATTGATAAGAAAACGAGACAATTAAGTCAAATAAATTCGAAACCATATAAGAATCATTGAGCATATGTGATGCTACATAACTGAAAGTCTATTATAAATTTACTTTTTTATATTCAAATGTTAGTGGTTAATTGGTTACAGACAGGGCAAATTAGTTAGCAGCAGGGATTTAACCCTGAACCTCATTCTTAACACTCTTTCAGCGCCTCATTCTTAATACTCTTTCAGAGTCACAACCCATACAAGTGGACTACACCTTCGGGGACTATTAGTAATTTACTTGAGTACCAATCTTTATAACCCTCCTCATGAAACATGTCAAGAAGAGAGGAAGAAGCTTCCATTACTTCTCAAGATGACAAAATTATGAAAGGCTTTAATAAGTAATTATAATCTATGAGTTATGACCCAACATGGAAAACAACCAACAATTCTCAAACATGGTCCATTTATGATTTATCTTTATCATTACTTTTCTGCTGCTAGCTGAATCATATGTAAATTCCAAAGAAATATGACAGTAAAAAATTGGCTGCTATTATTCCTAACTTTCAGGAAAATTGATTAGTACTGTCAATAGATACTATGAAGAATGATGACAACAAACAAATTAGATACAAATCCATTAGTACAATTAACAAACAAACAAAATCCCCTTTGAGAAAAAGAAAAGAGATACTGCACATGAAGCAAAATCATTGAACAAGGTTAAGAAAAAGAAAGAAGGTAAGAAAGTAAGTAACCTTGTATGAAGGGAAAAACTTGGTTGAGAAAGAGAAAGTTGAAGTTGAATTGAACAAGTGGTATTTGCTAAAGGGTTAAAATAAGCATTTGGGGTGTGACCACCATACCATACCCTGCAACAGCTGCAAGAAGATAGTGAATCTCGATGACCGTCCCTCCCTCTTGTTGTCTCCCACTTCAAACTCCAACCTTACTATTGTGACTGAGAAGGGACCGCCATGCCATAAAGATATATCAATTTTATATGTAGTGTCCCCATGTGAAGAAGGTAGGAAGAAGAGAATGGAATGAATAATAATAAAGATAAAATAGAATATAATAAACAATCGAAATAATCAAATCATCATCCAACACATAGATTCACTCAGGAGCATCTACTTGGTGCTGTTATTTTTTTATTTATATTTTTTTATTATTAAAACAAATCAAATGAACTAATTTGGACAAGTGGGTTTGGCTTTGTTCCTAAAATAGATAAGAAAAAAGGACAGTTAATGATGAATGATAAAACAGAAACATAATAATAATATAATAATAATTTAATAGCATAAAACATGGGAGTTACTGTTACTGTATCCTTCCTTCCTTTCCTTCTTCTTCTTCAACAACATTCACTTCACTTACTATTTGGGATTTCATGTCGATTCTAGAAGAAGGAAAATACTTATATATCAGAAATAACACTAATTAATATTTAAAATTTACTGTTTCTGTTTGTGGAGCGTTTTCAATTTTAAACAGATTTTAATTAATTGAGTTAACAGGGGCATGTACAAATGTAAATTAATTTTTATATGTTCATTCAATAAAAACTTAGTACTCTCTTTCTTACGCACTATTATTAAACAGTGTATTTATGCCACTTATTAACTTTTTCATAATAAAATAAAGTAGTGTATTAATTTTTGTAATAAAGTGTGTTTGATTTATTAAAATATTTTTAAGTCAGCAGAGTATCAACTTGACAAACCAAAGTTTAAATATCGATAAGGAATATATGTTCATATTTAACGTTTGAGGTACTACAAATATAATTATCTTTGATTAAAGAAATATATAAAAAAATAGTTAATAAAAATTATATATTAATAAAAAATGTAATAATAATTACTTTTATATTATAAAATAATAAATAATATAAAATAAACAAATATTCATTTAATATGAAACTGAGAGATTTTTTTTATAATTTATACAATTAATTTCAAAATACAATGTGAGAGGGTGTGGACTATAATGTTAAAAGATTTTATACAAATGAATTTAGGGTCCAATCATTGTTAAATTAAGAGAAATAAATTATTATTTTTTAATTTAATGGTCTTCAATCAATTGAACCCTAAAATTGATAGTAGTAAATCGGGATCTGAACTATAATATATATTCTTCAAACTTATTCTGAATTAATTGAGCTTACTTTATTGAGTTATGAGTTCTACCTCTCCCCCATAAACTAGTGCATAATGCTAACTCATTGAGAGAAGGAAGAAAAAGATAATATTTTAAATTATGTTGGTCTAGGATATTTTTAAAGAGATGAGAGTTTAAGAACATTATTTAAAATTATCTTTGCTCTCTTATCTTTGCTTTTTTTTTTCTTTAAGATTACGAAAAGATGGAAGAGAATCAAAATAACTTTTACATTATTTAAAATATTTTTCTTTCTTGTGATTTAAACATAAAATTAACTAAAACTTCTTATCTCATTTTATTTATTTATTAAATCAAATATATCTTTATTCAAGTTCTCTTGTATTCCTACTATATCTTTTCATAAAATTATTATTTTGTTTCTCCTGTTGAACCAAAGACGTATTAAAAAAATGAGTAGAAGTTGAAAAAGTAAAAAAAAAAAAAAAAACTTTATTTATTTTATTGATAATTGTTTAATTGTGGGGTGGTTGAATTTGATTGGATAAATATCTGTCCCATGCCTTGGATATGGAGAAGGGTAAATTAATAGCAACAAACAAGGAAGGGAGTTATGGGAATCACGTGCAGTGTGTCTTACTTTACTGCGATGCGGCTCACGAAGGAACCGCGGGTGTGTAGGAAAGAAAACAAACAAGTTGTCATGCCATGCCATGTCATCAAATCCTTGGTTTCTAATTGGTGCCATGTCATCACTGCTCATAAACTGACGTAAACAACCCTCAAAATCAAATTACAGGTAAACCCTCTATACATCCTCAACTCCATTCATATATTATTATTATAAATATAATCGATTTCCTATCCTCTAAGGTTTAATAAAAATCTTGTTATTTTATTAGTTATTATTTTTTATTAAAATTATTAATTTTACTTTGATTCTTGGTTTTATAAAAAGAAACATTTATAAATTTAAAACAATAACTATCTCAACAGTAAAAAAAAACAAGATCACCAATAAAAGGAGTGCTATCTAATTTTGTTGGAGTTTGAACGACAAGTATCAATACATGACCTTTCGTAACATTCATCTATTATAGATGAATGGTTTATGACTATTTTTTATTCAAACATCTTCCACATTTTTTTCTTCTATCATTTTATCTATAATTTGCACACAAATTTTGTAGGAAGTTGTTAAATTTTTCCATCATGTTGTGGTGTTCAAATTCAGATTGACATAGTAACTTTGATTTATTATAAATTTTAATCAATAACTTTGTTGCCGCTAACGTTACAGATTCATAAACATGAGTATTTCAAATATTTTAATTTTGTCATATTTATAGATATGTTGTTTTATAATATTAACTTAAATTATATGTAAGTTTATTTATAGATTCATCTTTTTTAATTTTAATTTGATTGTGCTGATGTATTCTACTAATTTAAATAAATGTTTTTAATCAAAGTTTATTAACTAGCCACTTATTAGATTGGTAAGCTGTAAAAGTGATGTTATTCCAAAGTGATTTGAATGTAAACTGCATTATGTTTTGATACATTTACATAAAAGTAAATGTGCAATACTATCCATGTTTTTGATGAAGACAAATATCAAATAAATTGAAAGATCAAGTTGCAAGTTCAAAGATGCTAAGAGAAATCAACATCAAGTTAACCGTTGTCATGTGCTAGAAGTCTTATTCATTAAAGATGTATATTTTAAGGTACACGATGCAATCTAATATTATTACATTTCAAATGCACATAAGAACCTTGTTACTCCATCTAAACTAGCATATGCATCAAAAGAATTTTCATAGTGTCAAAATGCATGAACAATGTTTGAAAATCAAGTTTATGACAAAAGTTAAAGTTGTATTCGACTACATATATGTGTAGCCGAATACAAATGACGTCAGTAGCAAAAACTTTACATCTGTATTCGACTACAACATATTATAGCCAAATACAAACTCAAGCCAATAGCAAAAACTTCATATATGTATTCGTCTACAGGATGTCGTAGCCGAATACAAAACCAAGTCAGTAGCTAAAACTGCACTTTTGTATTCGACTATAATAGGATGTAGCCGAATACAAAATCAAGTAAGTGGCAAAATTCAGTCATCTGTATTCGACTACATGGATTTGTATTAGAATACAAACTTGAAATTTTGAAATAAATCTGAACGTTACATAAGTGTATTCGACTACACTCATAATGTAGCTGAATACAACTGTGAAACAATGCAATTTTTTAGCTCTGATTTATTCTGGATCATTGCATATGTTCATCAAATCTTCTGGGAACGATTGTCACTGATCTGAAGTGGTGTCTAAGGAGTATAAATACTTCCTAGTTTCATTTAACTTCAGAGCTTTGGAACCTTTTTGAGAATGTTTAAGATCAAATAAAAGTCAAACTTTCATATTTCAAGTGCATATTTTACACTGTCATATCATTGCAAATGTTCTATGCACTTGAAGTATAATTATATTAGACTATTATCATTGTACAAGAAAGCATCAAGTGTTATACTCCTTTGATTTCAATCAAAATCATTATTGTAAAATTAATTAAGTTATTGTATACGTTGAGGAAATTGGTGTACTTTTTTCAAAGGTTGTAAACTAAGATAGTAGTGTGCTATCTTAGGGATAGTGTTAATTAGAAGTTTGTAACAGAAGTCATAGAGTTAGACTTGTACTTATTCTAACATTAGTGGAAAATCTCTTGTGATGTGCAAGAGGATTGAATGTACCATTGGTTGTAAGGGGAACCAGGATAAATTTTCTGTGTTCTTTATTTTTTTGCCATTTACATTTTACTATACACTAATTATAGTCAGAAAAATAATCCACTAAGTCTCTAAAAACCAAAAAATTTCTAAACACCTAATTCACCTCCTCTTAAGTGTACATCTGAACTAACAAATTGAACAATAAATTTCAGCATAAAAATCATGTTTATACTCAAAAGTTACAAATCTTAATTTCAAATTAGAATTAATTTTTGAGACAACATCAATTCTCCTCGAAAACAACCAAATATATCAAAATTAATTCTAGACCTCTAAAATTAATTGTGGTTGGTGACATGCTCCAAGTGTGTAACCATAGTAGTGGATGATGTATTCATACTTGATAGTGGATGAATCAATGGCGAAACAATTTGTTTATCACTCATGTAAATTGGTTTGAATTTTCAACTTACATCAGTATTTTGTTGGCCAATTTATTTTTTATATAGAAGCCTAGCCAGGATCATCCAGCATACATCGTTGTCCAAGAGGCATGTGTATATAAATTAATTTTCAAAAGTCTGCGTCATTTAAATATATATCATTGTCCAACTGTCTGTATAAAATTAAGACGATACATGATTGTCAAAAATAAAATGAAATTAAGAACTATCATAAAATACCATGGAAAATCAACATCGCAAAGCCATTTTTTATAACAGAAATTTAGAACAAGGAAATGGTATCTCGCTTTGCTGCATCAAAAATAAAATCGCAAGCTTCTGATAAAAAAAAAACACTTCGAATAAGATTTATAATATGAACACCCTTGTGCTTTCCTGATATATAAGGTGATATTAGAGTATTCCATTTCCTAATTAAGAAAGATTTTAGTTCTCACATTTTACAAAAATATTTAAAAAAGCCTGTCTAGGATCATCCAGCATATATCAATAGAGTCATGTGTGTAATAAATTAATCTTCAGAAGTCTGAATCATCCAAACATATATCATTGTCAAAAATAAAATTAAAAATTAAATTAAATTAAGACATATCATAAAATAACATGGGAAAGCAACATTGCAAAGTCATAACTCTTTTTTATAACAAAAATTTAGGATAAGAAAATGGTATCTCACTCCATCAAAAATCAAATCGAGTAAGATTTATAATATGAATACGCTTTATTGATATACAAGGTGATATTCAAGTATACCATTTCCTAATTAAGGAAAATTTTAGGGCTCACATTTTACAAAAATATTTATATTTTGCAATCTTCGATGATACTTACGAAAATCAAACATTATCAAATACAAGGATACAAGGAGTGTCAGCTATCCACCCTTTTCCTAATAAATGAAATCAAAATTAGTCAAAAAAAATTATATATATATATATATAAATAAAATGGAAAAGAAAATAAATTACCACAAACGTTATTAAGGGCGACACTAATATTTTGTAATAGTGTGTATAAGTATTTAGTGGATACTAATTTTTTTTAGTACTAAATGAAAAGAGAAACATTAATACTGATCTTTTAATACTAAATGAAAATATTTTGTAATAGTATGTATAAATATTGTGTATAATGAAAAGAGAAAAATGTAAAAAAAAAAAGAAAGAAATGAAGAAAAGTGAGATATAAGAAAAACATTAATATTGATCTTATTTCTCATTTACATTTTTCAAACATTTATTGATCAAATTTATGATTTTTCAAAACAAAAAATTGAATGTTATAAAATTTCAGACAATTATCTATAAAAATTTAGTTATTTGATATATATAATACATATATACAATGGGGTTCGAATTTATGATCACTTTGTATTACATATCAAACTTAAATAACGGTAAAAAAAAACTATTATATGTATGTAGAATCAATTATATTAAAATAATATTAAATATACACAATTGAGTTATCTAATTTTGAAAATTAAATTATATTTTATTTATTATTTTTTAATTAAAATTTGTAACACTTAAATTTATATCTTAAAAGTAAATTTCTAAATTGTAGAATAATTTCAATACTAAATT
>JBBPBO010000001.1:11798136-11812015 GCA_037974295.1 Cicer cuneatum
GTAAAAGTAATCAAATTATATTATAATTTTGTAAATTCTGTCTTTAATATATAATCAATTCAAGAAAGTCTCACACTGCAAATATATGTTAATCGATCAATATTTTATCTATTCATTTGTCTCATTCAATTTCTATTATAGTAATAATAATTTTTTTATTTAATTGTATAAAATATCAATGCTATTAAAAAACATTTTAGTCAAAGTTTACTAAAAGAAAAATTTGTATTGATGTATGTTTTGAACTAGTAAAATATTTTATTAAATATATTGAAAAGTATATAGAATATGGATTTACAAATCCTATTGTATGTGGTAAAAAATTGACAATGAAAAAAAAATTAATATGTTTTGGTTAAAAAATGTCTAATTCACATGGAAAAAATACTATGATAAATTTATATGATTACAATATGTACATTGTACAAATATTAAGTCTACACATGAATATTTTATGATTCATTATTTATATCGTAGATTAAAAGACTTACCCACTTAATAGAAATATTTAAATAGTATAACACATACACATAAAATTTTAGGCTTGAAAACTTAAACTTGATTGTGAGTTGAAACTATACATTTCAGATATTTTGAAACTTGTCTAAAATAGGATAATTTTCACAATCTCAATCATAATTTTTTTTTTAAGAATTAAAAGTCATTACATATATTTTAACAATTGAATCAAAATTAAGATTTATAATATTGAGTTATTTGATAACATTTAATTGTTTTTATAATGCCTGCATATTTTATACAATAATATTAATTATTGTTGCATCTATTGAGAAGCGTTGCTCTAAATTGAAATTAGGTTTAAATATGTCTTTGATCCTTGCAATTATAACATTTTTTATTTTGGTTATCGTAAGTTTTTTTTGTTTGATTCACATATCTGCAAATACAAATTCATTTTAAAATGGTCCTTCAATCAAACTTCTGTTAAAAAAAACTCTAACACTGTTAAGATGACGTCACAATGTTTTTTAGCTTTTTTTAATAAAAAACAAAAAACAAATTAGAAATTAAAAATTTGATTATTTTTGGAAAGGAAGACCAAAATTGAGAACCCTAATTTCTATTGTCTCCCTCTTCTAACTTCACATTTTTTCTCTCCTCTTCTCACAACCTTCTCACATTCACCCTTAATTTCATTTTTTTTACCACATATGTTTTGTTTATCAATTTTTGAGAAACATATATGTTTTTGTTTACCAATTTATGAGTTGAATCACAAAGAAAATACATTTGATTTGTTTTTCTAAAATTAATTTTTTGAGACGAGTAAAAGGACCTTTAATTTGTCAATAAAAAAGATTTTTTTGTCAAGGGATATCTTGTCTTATTAGTCTCTTTTAAGTATAACTGGAGAAGTCAAACTAATATATTCAACAACAAAAAATAGTGAAGATATATCCACTCAATTCTCTGTTTTATTTCTTTGTGATAAAAAATATTAATTTACACCTCTTCAAATAGAAATAAATTATTTTCAAGCATTTCTTTGCCCCAATTTCCAATAACACGTTTGAGCATAAATGAAATTAAAAAAAGAGTGTAATAGTATTTTAAGGGTGAAGGCAAGAGAAGATCGTGAGAAGGGAGAGAGAAAATGAGTGAAGGTGAGAAGAGAGAGACAATAGAAATTATGGTTCTCAATTTTGATCTTCTTTTCAAAAAATAATCAAATTTTTAATTTTTAATTTAATTTTTATTAAAAAAATTATAAAACATTGTGACGCCAGCTTAACCGTGTTAGGATTGTTTTTTTAACCGAAGTTGGACTAAGGAACCATTTTAAAACGAATCTGTATTTACAGCGATGTGAATCAAACAAAAAAACTTATGAAGACCAAAATAAAAAAATATTATAATTGCAAAGACCAAAGACATATTTAAATCTTGAAATTGTTAAAATCTTAATTATTTGTGATATATTATGTTTTAAGATAGATTAAATAGTCTTACTTTTATTTCTATTGCAAATGATTTTTAAAAAAATCTGGATTATAATGAATAGATTATTAATATTTTACAAGAAAAAAATATAATGATTGATATATCATTTTTATAATTCACCCAAAACACCAAATATCTTAGAATCGGCCCTGCATATCATGTATTCTTATTAGAATAGTCCCCTAAATCAAACATCTTTGATGAATGAAGAAGAAAAGAGATGTTAGGAGACAACTAAATATTTTACTCAAAGCTAAGTAAGGTCAATCACTTAACTGAATATCTTTTAACATGATATAGCTAAATAAATATATAATATATATATTATATTAAAATGACAAAATAATAAAATTATTATTATAAGAAAATTGTATATATTTTTAAAAAATAAACTAATATTTTTATAATTTTAAATAATACATTTATTTTTAAATATTACAATTTAAATAGATTTTTGGTTTATTAAATTATAAAAAATGACAAAACTCATTTTGATAAAATCATACATATTTTTTAAAATTAATAATTAATATTTTATGTTTTTAATTTAATATCAATTTTTTATTTATGTTTATAT
Source organism: Cicer cuneatum (assembly GCA_037974295.1). Classification (NCBI taxonomy): domain Eukaryota; kingdom Viridiplantae; phylum Streptophyta; class Magnoliopsida; order Fabales; family Fabaceae; genus Cicer; species Cicer cuneatum. The sequence goes on from JBBPBO010000001.1 coordinate 11,800,676, forward strand.
TTAATTAAATTTCAATTTTTATATTTTAAATTAAATTTTATAAAGTTAACTGAATAAATTATATTTATTATCCTATTGGTTTCCCTCAACTAAACATATCAAATTTTTGTCCAAAAAAAACTAAGTATATCAAATTGGATAAATTGTTGCTTGCCTGAACTAAATGGTTACTAAAGAACTGTCATTCAGTCAAATGAATATAAATTGCATGGAAATCATTGCAATTTAAAATTATTAAAAATGAAAAAGATAATTTGCGAATAAACTCACAATATTCATGTTAATAATATAAAACGCTAAAATGTCTACAAATATGACAAAACTTACAAATATAACAAAATGTCTCACGAGTTGTAACATTGACGATGTCAAAATTATTTACTGAATTTACACTTTTGATATGTCAATCTAAACCAAAGAACATTGCAACAAGATGAGAAATCAAAACACCGCAACAAAACATAAAATCAAACTGCCGCACCAAGACGACGACAACGCTGCAATAAAAAAATAAAAAAAAACTAAATATATATAGAAATAACTTATATAGATTAAAGAGAATAATTTAAAGATCAAGAGAGTGTAATTTTAAACAAACAAAAAATTAATCATAAATCACTTGTCTTTTAAGGAAAAATAAAACTAAAATCAATCAAATGGTAGGGAGGAGAATAGCATACGGGGAGGCGACTGACCTAGAGCAATACCACTTGTAACATAGTTGAAATTTTGGTTTACCCAAAACATCATATTGTCGTTAACAAAGGAGATGAATCATGAATACCGTTATACTACCGTTATTAATATTAATTATTAATGCAAATATAACCTATAAGTGCTTCAGCAAAAATTAAATAACAAAACTTGGAATAAAGAAGAAAAGTTACCAAAGGATCAAGTAGACAAAATCCCCCGGCTGAAAAATAGACGAATGAAACTAGAAGCAGATTGGCATTCAAATTTGAGCGAATACAACAAAATTGACGGGTTATTTGCAGAAAATACTTGAGTGTCACAATATTTGGACACACATATATAAAAATACTTATAATTTAATTATTTAAAAAATATACAATACTTAATTTTTTTTCTTTCTATATTTTTTTCATTTTGGTGAGTGTACATAAATTGTGTCTAAAATATTATGATTACATAAGAGATTCTCATTACTAGCACGTTAGCGCCTTGTTTAGATAAAAAGTTTGCTTACTAACTTATAGTATAATCATTTATCATATAAATTTTTATATATAAGTTATTTGTATAATAAAAAATAAAATGAAGCCAAATTATTTTAATTATATAAACGATAAATCATTTTTGTAAGTTATGATAGAAATCTTATGAAAATAAATTAAAAATAGTTTAGGAACATTTCATAACTTGATTTCTTAAGCTCTTAAACTCAAATTGCATGCCTTACTAGTTTTTGTGTCAATATATAAATTCAAACAAGGTAATTCAAACAAACCCTAAGTGGATGTTTTGGGAGATGAAATTGAAAAACAAAAAATGTATCTCTCAGAAATCGATAGATGTATGTCGAACAGTTCACATCGTGTCATTGTGTACGGGGACGAAGCTCAATTGTAGGTCACCCAAAAAAAATTTGTGAATGAAATATTTTTATATTTAACTACCCCTGTAATATATAAGATTTAATTTATATACATCGTCAGTGTAAAAAGTTTTTGTGCTGTCAATTAATCACAATTGTTAGATTGTTATGAATGTTTGATTTTTTCCATAACTACTTATAAAGTAACTAACATGATTCATCATGATTTGCCAATCGTGTAAATATATATATATATATATATATATATATATATATATATATATATATATATATACTTCAAGAATATTTATTTGCAAAAAATTAGTAAAAATAGAAAAATCAAAATATTATCACTTGATTAGTAAATGAGAGAAAAATTTATTCAATGATCTTGATATTATGACTCTCACTATACCATGAATTTTTATAAGAGTGTAATAAAATATACCCAGATCCATGAGGCAATTTTTCTCTTAGTTTTTCTTGATTGAAAATTGTTATCTCCTCAGTTTATTTTTCTTTCTTGTATCTTTTAATGGTAAAGATACCATTTTATGAAGAAAAAAAATATGAACCAATACTCTATTTCTCTTTTTTTTTTTTTTGTGTCTTTTATAGTTACAATGTAACCAGTGGTTCAAAAGGGAGAAGAGAGAGATTTGAATTTCAAAATAAAACCCTCAACTTTAATTACCATTATGTCAAATAATCATCACATTAGACCATCTTTTATTTAAAGTGAACCTATTAGTTACATGTACCACACTGATATATTATTAGAATAATATAACAATCTCCCACTTGGTCCATGTGATGACTTGAAGACCTAACATTAAACCATAAGTGTGCACTATATGTAAAAATTATCAATTCATCATCTTTAATTAGACCAAAATGATTGCATCATGGCAGTCACAAGTTATCTATGAACTTGATTCCTTCCATGTATCACAAATTAATTTAATTCAAATAACTTTATAAGATACTGTAAGTTGTGCCTTTCATGTATTTTCAAAGACACTTCCTCTCATCACACCTAAACAATAATCAATAATGTATACAATATAATATGGATAACAAGAAATAAGCAGAAACATAAATTTAATTTAATTCACAAGTTTCATACAATACGAACATTAAATCATATATGCATATACATAGATCACACTATAATGTTAACAAGGACTTATCGATAATGTCAATCCTTTATGGCCAACAAATGTTTTGGGCGACTAACCTTTGGTTAACAAATCTGCTATCATAAAATATGTACCAATATGTTCAAATGACACTTTTTCTTTGATTGACAAGTACTTTAAATCCATGTGTTTAGCACCCTTTGAATACTTATCATTTTTAGAGAAGAAGACAAATGCATAATCATCACAATAAATTCTTAAGCTATATTATCGACAATACCAAGCCCTAAGGTAAAGTCCCACAACCACAATGCTTGAATTGTGACACCAAAAAATGGCACGCTTTATGCCTTCATAGTAGAAGTAGCAATCACAAATTGTTTTCCACTCCTCCATGATATTGCTCCTCCCGCAAGAAGAAAAACATAACCAAATGTGCATTTTCTTAAGTCCACACACATCCTTCAAAGTTTGAATTTAAGTAGCCAACCACTTCAAGGTGATATGACCTTCTATACGTGAACATGTAATCTTTTGTACCTTGTAACTACGTAAGAACCTTATTTGCAGCTTTCTAGTGCTCCATTATGGGATTACTTTGATATCAGCATAACATTCCACTGATGCACAAGGAATTGACTCCATTTCGTTCCGTTCCAAATTATTTTTGGGACATTGCATTTGACTAAACTTGTCCTCTTTATGAATAGGAATTATCCTTGCGGAACATTTTTCGATTCGAAATCTCTCCAATACTTTATTGATATAGTCTTTTTGAGACAATCCCAACCATATCTACGATCTATTACGTAATATTTCTATTCCTATCACATAGGATGCCTCACTCATATATTTCATTTCAATTTTATTAAAGAGAAACTTCTTTACATCATGTAATAAAACATCATTAGCAGCAAATAGAATATCATCAACATATAAGACTAGAATTTTGAGTTTGCTTCCACTGACCTTCATATAGATACACTTATCAACGATGTTCTCTACAAAATCATACGATAAAATGATATTATTAAACTTAAGATACCATTGTCTGGAAGCTTGTTTCAGTCGATATGTCGACTTCTTTAATTTACATACCAAATTTTCCTTTTTTGTAGTACGAAACCCTTCAAGTTGTGCCATATACACTTATTCCATTATTTTCACCATTCAAAAAGGTGGTATTTACATCCATTTGGTGAAGCTCCAAGTCATAATGAGCAACCAAAGCCAAAACAATTCTCAAATAATACTTCTTTGAAAATGGAGAGAAGACCTCTTTGTAGTCAACACAGTCTTTTTGAGTGAAACCTTTGGTAATGAGTCTAGCTTTATACCTTTCGACTCACATTTGGTCTTAAAGACCCATTTACAGCCGACTTGCTTTAAACATTTAAGAAACTCAACTAGATCCCGTACATTATTGTCATCCATTGATTTTAACTTCTTTTTTTATAACATTGAGCCATTTTTCATAATTGTTACTTTCCCCGGCTTACTCATCAATGCTCAAGTCACATTCATGTTCGATTGAATAGATAATATAATTGTTCGAAATAGTTGGTCTTGTTTTCCTTTTAGTATTTCTTACATTTATTTCTTGCATTTCTTCTATCACTTGTTCATGTTCATTTGTGACTTGCACATTGTCAATTGGTTCATCAACTATATGGTCATCTTGTGGGTTTTGAATATTGTCTTGTTGTCTTTGAGTGTTGCGTGGTGGTAATACAACAAGAAGGACAACATCCTTATAAGAAACTTTAGATGAAGAAGATTCACCACAACTCTCCACAATATCCACCTTAAATGATTTCTCATTCCCACTGAACTGAATCAACCATTCTTAATAAACCAAGCATTAATAGACTCAATTATTTATGTACTATGATTAGGACAATAAATATGTACCCTTTTGATTTTTTAGGATAGCCAATGAAAAAATGGCTAACGGTTTTTGCATCAAGCTTATTTTCATATGGATTATACACCCTTACTTCTGCTTGACAACCCTACATATGAAGATGCCTTAAACTAGATTTCCTTCTCGTCCATAGTTCATAAGGAGTATTAGAAACTGCTTTACTAGGAGCCTTAGCAGATAAACAACGGTCCTTAATGCATGTGCCCACAAAGATAATGGTACAGTAGTATAATTTAACATTGACCTAACCATATCCATGAGAGTATGATTCCCCCTTTCAACTACACCATTTTGTTGTGGTGTGCCAAGCATAGTATACTATGCACATATGCCTCGAATTTCGAGAAACTTTTCAAATGGACTTGAACATTGTCCATTCTCATTATATTTTCCATAATACTCACCACTTTTATTAGACCTCACTACTTTTACTTTTCTTTCTAATTGTCTGCCTACCTCATGAATGAACACCTTAAGGATGTCCATTGATTGAGATTTTTCCTGCAACAAATACAAGTAACGATAACATGAGAAGTCATCAATGAAGGTGATAAAATATTTTTCACCGCCCTGATAAGTAGGGGTGTTCATGGGTAAGGGTAAACCCGCGAACCCGACCACCCAATCCAATCTAACCCGCATTTTGACCAACCGATTCAAGTTCGAGTCTAACCCAAATCAACCCATTGAAACCCAATTATGTTCGGTTCGGGTAGCGGATTTAACTTTTTGAACTCATGAACCCGCGAACCCAACCCATTGACATGTTATATATATTTTATTTATATTTTTACTATTGATATATAGTTAAAATTTAGTTGTTGGACTATGTTTGAGAATTTCTTGCTAATTTAATTAATTGAAGTGTTTTGTTGTGTTTGTGGATGTATTTTAAGTATTAGATATGTTGTTGTATAGTTTTATTATTTTGTAGATGTTCAAGTATTTAAATTTAATTACATTTTTTTAAAATAAAAAAAAAATATTTTTTTTATTATCCGTGAACCCAACCCAACTCGTTTATAATCGGATTGGTTTGGTTCAGGTTTGAAGGTAAAATCATGAGTTGAAAGTTCAACCCTACTCAAATAAAATTGATCAGTTTGAGTTTCGAATTTGGCCTAAAACGATCCAATTCGATATGTGTACACCCCTACCAATAAAAAACGTCGAGGGGACCACAAATATCAGTATGTATCAATTCAAGGAGTTCATTAATTCTTGTAGCCAAATGATTTGATATTAGTTTGGTTTGCTTTCCTTTAATGCAATCCAAACATATATTCGGGTCATCAAAATCCAATTGAGGTAATACTTTCCTTTTCATTAACCTCATTATCCTTTTTTTTTATGTGTGACCTAACCTTGGATGCCACAAATAAGGATAACTCTCGATATGTGTACTTCAATTACTACCAACAACACTTTCAACAATAAACAAATTCTTTAAAATTAACATCAAGATTAAAATGATATAAATCATCAATTAAAGTATCAGATTCATAATAGTACATATCTTTAAATAAAGAAAATACATTATTTTCAATCCTAAAATTAAAATTTAATTTGTCAAACTTTGCAATAGAAACTAAATTCCTAGCACACCCAAGTACATAAAGACAACTTTGCAAATCAACATGACAACCAATGTCCAAAATCAATCAATCTATACATCCCAATTCCCTTTATTCGTGCTTTCATTTTGTTACCCATATAAAGAAACTTTCTAGTTCCTTTTATGGTTTGGATCGAAAGGAATCCCTGCATAATATGTGACACATTAGTAGTTGCACTAAAATCAAGCCACCAAGTATTATTTGATACCTCAATAAGATTTGATTCGAAGTTTATAGAAACATAATATGTACCTTTCTTTTCAAACCACGTCTTCCTTTTAGGACAATCCTTTTTGAAGTGTCCGCATTGTTTGCAGAAATAACATTTATTTTATTTTCGAATTCTTCCTTCATTAACTTTCAGTAGAGCTTTGTCCTTATTTTTATCCTTCTTACTATGCTTGGTTTTAGTACTACTGGCTCCATCATGAGTCGTGAGATAAATGAAATTATTTGTCATCTTCTTTAATCTCCCTTTTTCTTGAACCAATATGGCATTAATTTCTTGAAAGTTCCAATTTTCCTTTAATGGTGTTGTAATTCACATGGAACTGGCCAAATGCAAGAGGAAGCGAGTTAATGATAATTTGTACAAGAAAAGATTCATTAACATCCATACCCAGTGACTTCAATTTTGCTACTAAATTTCCCATTACAGTCACATGATCAGTCACATGATCATGAATAGGTTGAGACCACTCAAACTTTTTAGTCATGAACTCACTCATCAAATTTCCCACAACAAACTTGTCAGGAATGTCAGATTGCGAGTACTCTTTTAACTTGTTCATAAATTCCCTAGCGTTTTCTATTTTGGGCATAGATGGCTTAATATTTTCATTTATTGTCATTCTCATTAAGTTCAAAGATACCCTATTAGACATTTTTCAAGTCTCAAAGAGAAACTCACACTTTAATGCTTTGAGTAAATTTCATGGATTCAAGATAATATGCAAAAATAGAAAAGTCAAAATTAGAAAATCACTTATTTGGTAAATAGAAAATAGAAAACTATATAGCTACTTCAAGAAAATTTATTTGCCAAAAATTATTAAAAATAGAAGTCAAAATATTATCACTTGGTTGGTATATCTATTCCTCTTGTTTTTATCACTTTTACTATCTAAAACCACTACAAAGAAATTTTTTGTAACAATGAAAATTGTGACAATATTCATAAACAAACTAAACAATGAGTTTCTTGTAAATAACTTAGTTATTTATGTTGAAAAAGACATTGTTAATTTATATAACAATACATAATTAATTATAGATAAATTTGATTCTTAAAAGTGTCGTTAAACAAAAATTTTCTAAATAACTACTGTTGTATTTTTTTCCTTGAACTTTAATTTACATTTTATACAATTAAATAGAGATTATTGTGAACTTTTATGCAAATAAGATACATTTATTATTTTAATTTTAAAAAATGTATTTCCCTAAAAAAAATTAAAATGTATTTTTTTATATTTAGCCTCCCTTACAAAATTTATGCTAGCTTCGTTGGTGATCGTCAATGTGAGATTCCCTTGTGCATAGAGAATCCACATCAAGATTGATCGTTAATTACGGTATTTTGAATCCACTCTTTATTTGCAGGGTTCAAATATTAATGTTAAAGCAACTTAATGAAAGAAACATAAAAGCCAACACATCAATAGACCCCGACAACCAAGCATGCACTTAGAATATTGTGTAGCACACAAAAAAAAATTTGCTTTAGTGAGCGTTCGTTTTGGAAAATGATTATTGTTCATGGAACACAAAAGTGCTATTAATTTACATATGTATTTTATATGTTGGATCAATCACAACGTATATTTTTTTATGTATTTGAAAATATTGAGGTGAGAGAATAAGCACCGATAAATTATTAACTATTACTACCTACTCAAAAGATATATATATATATATATATATATATATATATATATAAATGGAATCTTAACTTATTCCTATGCATAATTTGTAATGAATACAAGTTCAATTGTCAAAGAATTAAAATTTATAAGTTCATTATGATTGAAACATCGCTGTAAAGGAATGAACATTTGTAGGGACAGTCACTGCTTTTATGTGGACCCTTTGAACAGCTGCTACCTTTCCATCTAATCTGATAATTACTCATGGAAATTTCCTCGATCCTACCCTCTCTCCCTTAATTTTCTCAGCAATATATAGAGAACAAGAATTAGCATTTAATTAGCACTAAAATATGTGACAACTCATAGATGTCACTCAAATCATCATAAAGTGGCATAGTTTAATTAAATTGGATATTATATGGGTGCAAATTGAGATAAAGATTGAAATCAGAAGCAAAAGAAAATGAGGAGGGCGTGCAGGAAAATCTTAAGGTCAGTGAGTTGCACGAGCAGGAAAAGTTTGAGAAGTGAGTCAAGAAAGGACATGGAGGAAATTCTAAGGGCTAAGCTTACTACTATAAAGGAAGAGCCAGAAAATTGTGAAGAGAATCAAATTACATCACCAAGACAAATGAGGATTGCCAAGAAGCAAGTGAAGAAGAATAAGAATATTAAACAGTCTTATGTTCTGTTTATTAATGGGTTTGTTTCAAAATCCAATTTTGGTGGGTTTCTTCAACACTAGCTTCATAATTTCGTTTAATTATATTGATTCCTAAGTGGTCCAATTTCAATTTATGATGTAATGTTGTGTGTAGTGTGTGTACAGTACTATTATGTATTTGCTTCCCTAATATAACTGAAGTCACTGAATATTGGTATGTAATCATGTGCTGGGTCGTTTTCTCATTTTAGCCTAATATGTTTTGTCATAATGGGTTGCATAATATTATATGCCAAAATAGTTATGAGTTATGACATTTTACATTGTCTTCTGCTGTGGATTTTGTCCACTTCTGCATAATATCAGTGGCCCCAATAATTTCGATCTGGCACATTCGAGTCTGGCAGGAGAGTGGTAGAAAAGAGGTTAACTCTCAAATTTACCCTATCGATTTTATCTTAAATTTTGAAGGTCCTGTATATGTATATGTCTATGTACCATGAATATGTTCATCTAGTTACATGGGCTCTGCAAAATTGACCATTTAGGGATGGGAACGGTCCCATTTGGTTGAAATCCAAACATCTTGGTAAGATTTTACATTGTCTATTGTAAAGGAGGAGGAAGTTTAAAATTATGTATATCAGCTATAGTTATGTGTTATAAGATGCTTCGCCACAAACATTTTAATCATAATCATGTATTTATGTTAGAGTAGTGTATAGTTTAGATATTTACTTTAAAGAATATAGTTGTATCAAGGTTATTAAGTGTTTGAGATATATCTATCTATTGTAAAAGAAATTTTCTACCTGTTTGACGGCATTTCCTTAATTTTTAACTAATAAGGTATATCAATGTAGTTTTAGTTAAAGCTACACTTTGATAAAGTTTAATAAAATCAAACATCTTTTTACATGTGAATGTTACGGTACATCAGTAATCCACTATAGACTGATGTTTAAAAGTCACATGAAACTTTAACGAAAATTGACTACACTTCTTAAAAAAGTATTCTTGATCTTTATAATTGAGATAACTACTCGATCATTGTCAATTCTATAAAAATATAGAAGAAAAAAAACAAATGTATCTCTCATAACTCAACTTGTCGAATAAACACCAATTAAATCATTGTCTCAAAAATAAAGATGAGAAAAATTGTCAATTTATATCTTTTTACCGAAATTGGCATAGACTTGAATAGTTTGCAAATAATCATATACTCAAATGTCAGTTTTTGTTATTTGAATGGTTAATTAATTTAGTTTATGCAAGTTGATTGCACCTATATCATGTAATTAACAGACTCTTTACAGATGAATGTGATATATAATGAGTCATTCATTTATAAAAATAATTTATTAAAAAATAAACTATTTTTTCAATTTTCAATATAATATAATTTTTTTAATTTAACCCTAATTAATATTATTTGCATCTTTACATCACTCTTAAGTTATTATCTTACGCCTAACATTTACGCTAAATGTGAATAAATAACTACTTCCATATAAAAAAAAAACAAAAATCATGAAGACCAAGAAGGTTACTAAAATAACTTTGATATTAAATGTTGACACTCACTAATATTAACATTAATTGCATTTCTAGTAAATGGAAATGAATATAAAAGACATTTAAACAATAGATACATCTTAAAACTTGTAATTTTTTTTTTATATTAAAGACAAGAGAAATTCTTATTTAAGAGACCGGAGAGTATTAGATTAAGGTATTTTAATAAAAATATTATTATTTTATTTTTTATTTTTAATATTTTTAATATGTAAGAAATATTCAAATGAGTCAATTTGTATAATATACTGGCTCATCCTTGTACTGCTCGTTCACCCCCTTTTCCCCATAATATCATGAGCAAATAATGAATAAGATTGAATCTAAACACCATATAGTATAAATTAGGAGGCATTTCATTTATTTTTAGATGTATTCTTAAACGATACTCACAGTCTATTTAGTTTTTAAAATACACCTACTTCCCTTTTATTTACTATAAAAATTATACACACTATTTCTTTTTAAGACACTTACAATTCTATATATTATTTATCAACAATACATTATAAAACATAATCCAGTTATACCACAAATAATATAGGCTAAATAGTACTCGTGGTCCCTTAACTTAATTTCAGTTAATGTTTTAGTCATTTATTTTTTTTATTTTATTTGGTCATTTATTTTAATTTTAAGTGACAATTTGATCTTTTATGTTTTAAAATGTCAACAATATTATCCTTTTTTTTACAATAAATTAAAAAATTCATCAAAATTTTCAACCAAAACCCATAAAATTAATTATATTCTTTAATATAATACAAATTTTATTAAATTCATAACTCAAATATTCAAATAAACTCATATTTTCATTTTTTATTTGATGTTGTTAGAGATGGAATTTTAAAAATCAAATAAAGAATAAAAATATGAGTTTATTTGAATATTTGAGTTACGAATTTGATGAAATTTGTATTATATTAAAGAATATAATTAATTTTATGGTTTTGGTTAAAAATTTTGATGAGTTTTTTGAATTTTTGTAAAAAA
>JBBPBO010000001.1:11812189-11865031 GCA_037974295.1 Cicer cuneatum
AAGATAAAAGACTAAAACATTAATTAGAATTAAGTTAAGGACCACGAGTGCTGTTTAGTCAATAATATAATTATATATTTCAAAATTACAAATATTAATATATAGTCGTATCTCTACAAATTAAAACAAATTATATTATATAGTATATATTAAAAATAAATGTAAATGTGACAAATAAAATATTTAATATAATTTTTTTAATCAGCAGAAAAAATTAGTGTTTTTTTAATACTAAAATAAATGTAAATGTCATCACGAAAAAGATCAATGCAATTTCCCATGTAAACCACCACGAGTGGAGTGTATATTATACTAATAGCAACGCCAAAATTTTCAACACTCGTGGGCAGAGAAAATTTATAATTGTTAACACATTTCCAATAAATCATGTCTTAGAACAAAACACAATTTAATTACTTCTGGGTAAATTAAATTATAAGTAGTTCAAGAAACAAAATCATCCACAAAAAAACATATCAGAAAGTTTTATCAATATTAATGAGTAATCAACTGTGAGAGGATACACTCGTTTCAAGTAGCAGAGTTTTTAAATTGAATAACATCTGCTCAAAAATCACTTTTATTAATGATATTTTAAAATATTATTAACGTCGGTTAATAATAATAATTTTTCCTTCGTCAGTTTTTTTATTTAAAAAATCATGTTTTATTTTAAATAGTGTAAATAAAGAATGACCTATCCTATTACAATATATATAAAGAGCGACTATATATGACATATAAGTTCATAATAGGGTTAAAATATTTCTAATGCGAAAAAATCAAAATAAAATAACAATATTCAAATTTAAATAATTGAAAATTAATAAATATAATTTATAGGCATAATTGCTCCTGCAGTCTATTAATATAATTTCAGGTAACACTTCAGTCATTTATCTTTTTTTTTTATTTGGTCTTTTATTTAATTTTAAGTAATAATTTAATCTTTTATATCTTAAAATGTCAACAATATTATTATTTTTTTTTTACAAAAATTCAAACAATTCATCAAATTTTTTAAATAAAACTCATAAAATTAATTATTATCTTCAATATAGTGCAAATTTCATCATATTCATAACTCAAATATTCAAATAAATTTATATTTTTCATTTTTTATTTGATAAATTTGATGTTGTTGGAAATTAAAATATGAGTTTATTTGAAATTTGAGCTATACATTTAATGGATACATGAATTTTCTTGAAATTGGTATTGAATTTTATGGATTTTGTTTGAAAATTTTGATAAATTTATGTAAAGAAATGAAAACATTATTAACATTTTAAAATATAAAAAGATCAAATTATTACTTAAAATTAAACAAATGATCAAATAAAAAAATAAAAATAAAAAAATGAAGTATTACGTAAAATTAAGTTAAATGATAGCAGAATGAATTATATTTAATTTATAATATTTGGGAAAGATAAAAATTCTGAAGAAAATAGAATAAAAAATGAAAGTACGGCTGCACACGCGCCCCACGTGTTGGGTCATCCCTAACCTCCATTCAAGTCAATACGACCCGTTTTCAATCCGGGTCATGAAACCTACTTCTTACGGGGTTTAGTTCTTCCTCATTCTAGCACCATTTCACATGATTCTTGAACCATTCGATAGCTGAAAGGTCGATGATTAATGGGATATAATTTTTAGACTATAAAACACACTATAGATGGATGCAAATTAGGCACATAGTCACGTAATCAAAACTGTTTTTGAAAGGGGTCAACCAACATATCAAACAAATATCTATGAAATTATAGAACAACTCTAAATCAGTTTTATTCGGACCCATTGGTTTTCTTGCACTAGAAGCATGCTTCTCCTTTTTCTTCTACAAAACACGATTCACATTAATTAATTTCCATTTATTCGGTGCTATAGTCAACTTAGTGCAAAGGTCATTAGTGTATTTGTATATCAAATTATTATTAGTCTTTCGATATCACAATAATTAATAACTGCTGTCATTTATTTATTATATTAAGAAAAATGTATAAATAAAAAAATATATATTATTTTTATTAAATTATTTATTGATATATTATTAATGTTATAAATGTATAATTAAAAATATTACATTAAAAATAATACAAATCGTATTAATTAGAAGATACAATTGAAAATAATATATTAAAAATTGAAATAGTAATTCGTTTTTAGGATAATTTTTTTTTCTTTCAAATTAATCAATTATTTTGATACTGAAGAATCTTCAAAGATTGAAAAATTGACATTGATTTCGAAAGTGGGGCTTTTTATTCGTAAGCAAAAATAGATAGTATACTTTATCATTCAGATGGGCATACCTTAGATTCAATTCGACCACAACAAGATAATCATCTGATTTTTCGGAGGAGCTGTACATTATAAAACTAAAGAAATTAAAGCCAAAGACCAAAGGATGAAAACTATAATCTAATCTCAAAACAAAAATTAACCAAAATAAATTGGTCACGTGAGTTTTTTTATTGGATTTTTTGTTGAGGATATCCTACGCATCTTGAAGAAGATGAAATTCATACGATAAAATGTCAAAAGGTACTCTGGAATTTCACTTTTATAATCTGATTTGATTATAAAAGTTGCTTTAATAAGTCAATTTCACCTTTTAACAGTTGTTTATTTCTGTGTGGTATTTCAAGATTTATTTTGACCGAAAGCATACTCTGTTTATGTCAATAAAAAAACATGGCAACCTAAACATGAAAATAAAAATAATAATAATAAAGATTAATTTATTTGACTAAAAAAATAAAGCTTACTAAAATATATTTCAATTAGAAATAGATATTATTTTAACATAATAGATTGATATAAGTTTAGTTCTTATATTAGTCTGTATTATTTTAGTTCATCAATTTATCAATCATATCAAATGTTCTAATATACTACAACATTAATAATTGTTTGATATATTATGTTTGATAAAATAATCCAATAAAAAGTGTCTGTAAAAGAAATGTAGGAAAATTTAGAATGAAAATTTTAAAAATAAAAAAGTGTCATAAATATTTTGATGGCCAAAGAGTAACAGAAGCAACCAGCAGGCACCAACTATAGAGTAGCCACTGCTTGCCCGTGAATTAAAGGTAATCGAATCACATGGAAGTGAAGAATCAGAAATCGTTCAGAAACACCTTAAATTGAAGACAATAAAGTAGAAATTATGATATCCCAACTATTTATTGATAATAATGACAATCATAAGTAAAAGTAACAGAAACATGTATGGTTCTTCTGACCCCATTTTAATGCCAAAAATGCATGCCACACACAACTGGGAAGGTAGAGAAACAACATCATTTAGAATTGCAAATCTGATTATAATTATGAAGAAAAATAGATAAATAAACATACACAACCATAATAATTATAATTATGTACAAAATGTATGTAAATAGTAAATACCACTATGGTCTGAATTATAAATTAATTAATTTACGCCTGGATTGTACCACAAAGACTTTACTATCGATTATGCTCGAGTGTGTGCGCACTTATGTATGTAAGTATTATCGACACATTTGCTCCCAAGTAAATCACTATTTATTAATCAAACTTTTTTTTTACACAATAAATTATTCAAATATGGAACTTTGAAATTCTTGACTTTTTGTGTTTCGTTCCATCCTTGAGAAAACCAACTTTGGCCTAACAATTTGCGGTCACATTTCCTATTCATAACAACCAAATTAAGGGTCCCCTACCAAAGCCCTTAACTCTTGCAGCTTTGCCGGGGTCTTCAATTGTTTGGAGTGTGTGTAGGGCTTACGACGCTCGAATAAGCATCCCGTCGAATCAGCTGTTACTCTTAGAGAATACGCTTTTTTCAGGTTTGAAGGAAGAATGCGCTCTTGGGAATCGAATAGGACAGATAGTTTATCATCTCGGGCAAATGAATGGAAGGAAATCAACTTGGGATTCTCAAGTTTGCAACTCCAGTCATACGCATCAAATCCTGCTTCACAATTGACCAATTTTGTTTTTCCCCTATGTCTGCCTTATTATAAGGTTTCTCAAATTTTGGTGAAAAATGAGGCATCACATTTTTTTTAACTGTATAATTGATATATTGTAATGGTAATGAAAATGATGATTACAATAAAATTTATATAACCAATAAAAACAACTTACAAATTTACCTAATTAACTGACTAGTTTATTCAATAATAGTCTATGTTAAAGAATTTGATTGAGCATCTTTAATGAAAACTCAACTACATTTTTTCATCATAAAATGTAAACTTAAGAGACTTTGCTTAAGAGAGTTGAGCCTAAGATAAAAGAAATATAATATAGTAGTATGACGTTAATAAATTTAAAGCCCTTGCCAACCACCGGGATTAATTTCCATAAAATATCAGCTAACGCCATTGGGGAAAAGACAAGAAGGAAGGAAGGAGCAGTTAAAGATAAAGATATGATGACTCATGAAGCTATTAATTAAACAGGATAAAGAAACAGAACAAATTTAATTAATGTTATGGAAATATTGCTGAGAAAACCTTCTTCTACGGTAATAGAAACCGCATTTAAACCTTGGAAAAAAGACCAACCTCTTTAGTCTAGTCGCATTCCTTAACTTTAACCATACAACTTTCTTCATACGGACCAAAGACCCTTTGATTCTCTCTGTCAACCTCTTCTTCTTTCGACAGAATTGGTAACTTCTTAGGAACAATTGTCTCTTCTCTGTCATGGTGTAGTTCTGGTCAGGGAAGTAGTAATCCCCGAAAGATTCACTTCTAAACATTGGATTCATAGTTACACTTCCCGTGTCTTGAATTGAAAGGGTACGTTTGTGCCTGATGAATAAAAAGAGCCCAAGAAATTAGAAAACAGAAAAACAAGTATTAATAATTTTCAAAGATAAAGGCAAATACGTGGATAAAAGAAGAATGAAGAAGAAAAGGGGGTGTGGTGTAAAATTTCAACGCAGCTGGTTTTGGTTTACTTTGTTTTAGTTGCGTTGTGAATAGGACGCCACCACAGTGTCTAAAGTATTGAAACAAACTAAAAGTGTTTTTTCTTTCTTTCATAAGGGATTCGGGCACATTTAATTTCAACTACTTCAATTGCTAGCTAGCAAGAGGGATGGATATAGAACTATGTTAGACTAAGGTTAAGAAAATTTTAATTCTATATAATAATATATATTTAAATTAAAGAATAATATATATACACTTTTTTTAATTCTATAATTTTCAAGTAAAAAATTCTAATAATTTAAAGTTTAACTAATAAGTAAATAAAATAAATTTTGATAAAAATTGTTTTAGTCAAAATTTTATGTATATATTAATAAAATAAAATATATGTTTTATATAATATTAAATGACAATATTAATATATATAGTTTATTAGAACCCTAGTAAAAGTATATATATTCATAATTGAGATGGGAGGGAGGGATAAGAGTCCAGCCTTGTCACACCGTCTCCATCTTTGTCTCATCATAGCAACCAACAACTTCTCTCATACAATTTTTTTTTTTTTGTGAGGCTAAGAATTGCCCACTGCGGCTCTATTTGGTAAATTTGCTATAGCTATTAAGCTAATAAGTTGTTTAATTAAGCTAAGTATTTGATAAAATAAGTTGTTTAATTAATTTAAAATTATAAAACAATATTTTTAATTAAAAATAAATTTTATTAATTAATATTTAAAACATTTTCAAAGTAATAATTTAATTTTTTTATTAATTTAAATTTATTAGTATGATATATTATTTTTTTATTTATCTATTTTATTTGTTTTAAATTAAAAATAAATAAGCTATTTTAAAATATTACTTTTATTTTAAAAAAATTAAATTATTTATAGATAAAATATTTATTTAAATTATTTTAACATTCAAAATTATTTATTTTAATTTATAAATGGCAAAAAATTATTTTAATTACAATAATAAGGATAAAATTAAAAAGAAAAAAAATAAAATATAAGCTACTTGAATTAGTTTTTCAAAACATATTATAAGTTTTCAACTCATAAATTACTCTTACTATATAGAATTTATAATTTATAAGTTATAAACTCATTTTTTGACCTTACCAAACAAAACATACTTCTAATATTATATTTCTACATTTGGTATCTTAACAAAAGATATAGGAGCACTTATTATTATTATTGAATAATGAATTTATTGTGGTAAAGAATCTAAAAGGACTTGATGCACAAAAGATCCATGGACCTCTTCTATCCACACCATATTAGAAATATTGGATTTGACACCCTATACTTTGACCTCTATACCACAATTTACCCCAATTTTATTCTACTATTTTTATTTCCTCTCAGTGGAATTTTTGGAGTAAGTGTTTTCTCCTATAAATATAAAAAATCTGGTATGAAACATTTTTTCTGGCCAAAAATCAAATTTAAAAATTAATATTTCAAATATTTTGTTTTTGATATTTTAGTATGTAAAAAAAATTACATACCAAAAATTTTATTTTAGAATGTCAAAAAACATAGATGTAATGATAATAAAAAAAATATAAATAGATCCATTTTTTAAAAAAGAAATTGTATTTTCTAGGAGAGTATTTTTAAAAGTTTATAAAAAAATGACAAAATGTGAGGTAGAGATAAATTGTGGGAATATGAAATCTAATTTTCCCACGTTAGTAATGAAATGGGCAACATGGACCAAAAAATGGGCCGCGCCATTTCTACCTAAATATGGCTAAAATCACACATTATCAATTTTATTGACAAAAATCTAAGCTTCATATTGAGATTAGATATTAGATACATCATCTGGTCTAAAATATAGCAAATACGTTATTAAAGGAAATTTACGTATTTAGTCTAAATTTAGAACAAAATAAAAGTTTATAAATAGTTGTACTTCCTTAATTAATAAAATATAGCAAAAATGTTAATTAAAAATTTGGTGTATTTGAACTTTTTTAGTTTTTATTTTTGTGTATATTTTATTCTAGAGAGTGTTCTCCAAAGCAATCACACACACACATATATATAAATTTTAATTCATATAAAATTATCCGGTAGTACCTACTAAAATAAAACATGTTTAAATATCATTCAACTTTAAATTTTTTAAATTATATTTTTCACTCATGTTTAGAACACTATAAAAAAAGGTTATCTACATAAATTTAAAACTTTTTAATTTGATATGAATTATATAAATTTTTAAAATGTAAAAATTCAAGATAAAAATCACGAAAATGTGGACATAGAAGTTGAATTTTGAACTCACTTTTTCTCAAATGAATTTTATGTTGCAAAAACTCATTCAAAATTAGATGTTGACTTAATAACAAGAACTAATGTTTTTAAAAAAAATGGAAAAGGGAGACATTTTTATTAATCAAAGTGACAATAATTGTCATTTTACAACGAGGAGATTTAAATTCATTACATTGATGTTACAAAGTTAAATTTTTACGATTGAGCTAACACCTCAAGTATAACAACTAAAACTACATGTATGATAATTCTTTCGAATATAATATTTTATTTTATTTATAGAGTTTAAAATTGAAATATTAAAATTTTATATAAATCAAAAACATATTTAACCCAAATACTTAATATGGTATGGAGCCACTAAGCTGATTTTGTCATAATTATATATATATATATATATATATATATATAAAATTTCATTTAAGGTTAAAAAATATAATATATATATATGATATTAAAATTATATAATTTAAAAATTTATTTATATATGATATATTAATTATTAATTGAGATAAAAAATTACACGGTTGAATTACTGAAATTATAATTTTAGTCATAATTTTGTTTAATTAGTTAAAATTGATCCGTTGAATCATCGAAACTAGAAGTTCCAAGTTATAACCAATTTAATTAGGTTATCTTGAATAGTTGGATCTTCAAAATTAGAATTTATAAATCATGTTTAGTCTAAATAATTAAGATTGAACCACATGATTTTCAAAATTTATATTTGTATCACATGATCAATCTAATTAATTAAGATTTAACCATTAGATCATCGAAATATACATTTTAAGTTAATGTCATTATAATCAGTGAAGAGAGAATCGTAGAATTATCAAAAATAAATTCAATATGACTTAGAAATTATAATTTTGATATTCGACGGTTCAATCTTAACAAATTAGACTGACTATAACTTCAAAATTTAAATTTCGATGATCCAACGATTCAATCTTAACTAAATAGACCAACAAATACTTAGAAATTCTATTTTTGATGACCAAACGGTTCAATCTTGACTAATTAGACTAAAGTTAAATTAGTTAAAATTTTGACGATTCAATATCAACTAAATAGACTAACAATAACTTATAAATTCTATTTTTCGTTGATTTGACGGTTCAATCTTAATAAGTTAAACTAATTATAATTTAGAAATTGTAATTTCAACGATCCAACAATTCAATTTTAACTAATTATTCTAACTATCACTTAGAAATTTAAATTTTGACAATTAAATAGTTTAATTTTAACTAATTAGACTAAGCGCGACTAAGAAATTCTAATTCCGACAATTCAACAGTTCAATCTTAACTAATTAAATTAAGTATCACTGAGAAATTATAATTTCAATTGTCCTATGGTTCAATCTAACCTAATTAAACTAAATATGAAAAATAAATTATAAATTCGATGATCTAATTCAATCTAACCAAATTAAACTAAATATGACTATGAAATTATAAATTCGATTATCAAATATTTAATCTTAATTAATCAGAATGACTATAATTTAGAAATTCAATTTCAACGATCAAACGGTTCATTCTAACTTAATTATACTAATTATGACCCAAAAAATTTAATTTTAATGATCTGATGGTTCAATTTCAACTAATTAGACTAACTACAACTTAAAAATTTAAATTTTGACAATCCCACATTTTAATATTTTCTTTCTATATTGACATGTGTCATTTCCTATAGATTAAAGTTGTTTAGACTTTTGTTGGCAGAGTAATCAACATACCTTCTATTGTAATTGTATAGATTGTAGGTTATCCCAACATCATTGTAAGTTATAGTACTCTTAAGCTTCCTTCTGACCCAAACCCTAATTCTAGGTTATCTACTTCTTCCTCCATTAGAGGGGTGATTTAAGATCATTTTTGGGTCTAGAGTTACTCATCTAAATCACATTTTTCTTCATTTATCTAAATAAGTGAATTCCACACAAATTTAGTTTTTCTTGTGTTTTTTGTTTGTTGTGAATTCGTTGGCTGATTGCGACGCTTTTTTACTTTTCCATCTTGGTACGACATTTTTTCTTGTTTTGGTTTAGATTGACAGAGTATATTTGATTGACTACAAATCTTATTCAATGACTTTGGTGTCGTTAACGTTATAGATTTAGAGGGATAGGTATTCCAAACACTTGAATATTGTCATATTTGTATTCATGTTGCTGTTTTGTGCTATGTTACCGTTTTATGATATTAACTCGAGTGTTATAAATTTGTTCGCATATTCATCATTTATGTTTTTAGTATTTTTGAATTTGTACTGCAGCAATATATTATACAATTTGAATCAATAAATATTATTTTTAGTAATAAAAAACTACAAATATCATTTATTGTGAAATATTTTAAAATATTTAGATCAACTTGAGATACAATTTATCTTTTTTCTTATTTTATCATTTATATTCATTTGGAGAATTTTAAATTATTTACATTTGGTTTTTGTAACTACTATTTATTCTTTGAAAAATCACTTTATATGTATATATTAATACTAACCCGTCCTAAATTATAAGAAAAACAAAGTTAATTTTCTTTATTCTAAATAAAGAGTTCTTTAGATTTTGTTAAAAAATGAAAGTTTTTTTTAACTATTTAAAATTCAGAGAAATATTTCATCATTTTTATTCTTATGTGTATTTTATAATGCATATTTCGTTAAATAATTTTATATCATTTTATTCACACAATTAATGATAACAATTATTTACACAATTTTATATCATTTTATTTGAAAACATTTAATGATATCTTTCAAAATTTTATTTTATTTATTTATTCAAGATATTGAATTTCAAAAAAATTATTTTAGTATTTAAATTTTTATACACATCTTCCGAATAGTGTAAAAATAATAATGTTAATTATTACAAATACGGAGCAAACACAAAAATTGCACTATGTATATTAAATTTGTAATCGCAGTTTTAACACGATCTTCATAAAGTCTAGTAACGATATACTAAAAAACGTGATCTTCCAACAAATACGTGCGGCCTGATTTTATGTGATCACTTGATTAAGCTATTTATACAAACATGGCCTAAGTGATGTTGTCTAAGAATGTAGTTTTATATTATGTTTTAAATATTTGTTGTTTGTTTCTTGTTGTTTGATCAGATGAATTGTTGGAGTATGCACCTGTACTATCATAGGCCCTGCATTCTAACTCAATGATCTGTTTGTTCATTGTAACTCTGATTTGTTTCTATAATAACTTGTTGTAATGTATGTTGTAGATACGTATTCTCAGTCAAGTTTTTCGTTTTTTATTGTGAAAGCAATCGTTGTTGCAAAATGAAACTTAGAACACGTTTAATGGCATTGATTTCTTCCTCGGAAATTCTATTTTGGTATTTCTTCTTGTCTCCACTAGGTAGATTAGTCATTGTTTTGTTTCTCTCATTTTTGGGTTTTTCGTGTTATCGTAAACCTCATTGTTATGTATTTTGTCTAAAAAACCTTAACAAGTGAAAATGCAGCATTGAATTTTTTTTGGGTAAGTTTGATTGAATGATTGTTTAATTTTTTTGAGTAAGTTATTAAATTGGGATGTGAAAAATTGTGAGTATCAAGTAGTTTGGAATCATAAATTTACGAGTTAACAAAAGTTTTCTTTCTATTGAATTACATCAGTCAAATTGTTCTTTCACATTAAGTGATACAATAATTTGTTCACATATAAATCACGTTAAAAAGAAGATTTATATTCAATTACTATAATTTTCAATATTCCTATTTATCTCATTTTCAAAATCACCAAATCCAAAAAAGTACATGCAGTCCCCGACTCCCCATTGGCTTCCTGAGAACACAATTTATCAGCCATGTTACACCACAAACATTGTAGTCTGAGATGAGTTGAAATATCGTGTGGTAATTATCAAAAGTTATTACTCAAAATTATTATGAGATGGTAAGTGATCGAATGTGAATTGGTTTTGTATCAAATCACGAAATATATTTGTGATTTAATGTTGAATCAACTGAAATAATGTAATAAATATGGTCTTAAATTGATAATGATATGAAAATTAATAGTGAAGTTATGAACATATTAAAGATTAACAACATTGATATGTGTTAGAATCAAAATAAAAATTAGATATTGTTATTATCACACAATAAACCTCAACAATAGAGTAAACTTTAAGAGAAAAAAACAACATGACAATAAAATATCACAATACAAGAAAAATTCACAAAGAAGAAAAATAAAATGCAAATATGTCAAGTTGAACGATATCATGTCTAAATATATAAATGGATAAAAAAACATAAATTCAAACTAAAACAAAAATAATAAACTAAAAGATAATTTTTATTAGAGATAATATATTTTTAGTTATAGTATAATGAAAATTTATTTAGATAACTAATAACGAGGGTTAAATATATTTGTTAGTCTCTCTGAAATTACAAATTTTCAAGTTTAGTCTATAAAAAAATTTGTTCATTTTTAGTCATTTAGTTTATAAAAATGGTGCTTTTAATCCTTACAAAAAGACTAGACACAATATTTTTATAAAAAGAGTGAGTAAAAGAACTTGTTTTAATAATTGAAGACTAAAAATTGATAAATTTATGAAAGAAACTAAAATATATAAAAAATGAATATTTTATAAGAACTTAAAACATATTTAATATTGAATAAAAAAATTAACCCTAATAATAATAATTTTTAATATTAAAAAAAATTAGTCATTTAAGACAAGAAATCTACGTGATTAAATATTTTCCATGCTATGAGTGGCAAAATGTGTCTAAATTGTTTTTTTCTTTTTACTATAAATATTTAATGTCGTAGTTGTGTATTGATTTTTTATTTGAATTTCTCTTTGGAACTATTGTTTTTAAAATTTCAAAAGATAACCAAAAAATGGATATTAAGAAACAGAAGCATGGATGCATTAAAAAAATAAAAGCAATAAATGTCCAAATTAAATGCATGTTAAAATTTATTTATAGAACTTTTCTTTCAGTATTGACATGTGTCATTTATTATAGATTAAAGTTGTTTAAAGACTTTTGTTGGTAGAATAATCAACTTACATTCTATTGTAATTGTATAGATTATAGGTTCTTCCCAACGTCATCCTAAGTTATAGTATTCTCAAGCTGCCACTCTCAAACCTTAATTTTAGCTTATCTTCTTCTCCTTAGTTAGAGAGATGGTTTAAAATCAAATTTTCATTTTGAGTTACTCCTCCCCCTTCATTTATTTAATAAATGACTTCCACGCGAATATAATTTTTTTTAAGTATTTTTTTTTTGTGATTTTGTTATATACATTTTTTTTTTACTTTTTCGTTTTAGTACAACGTTTTTGTTTTGTTTTGGTGTAGTGTTTGTTTTAGTTTAAATTGATGAAATAGATTTAAATAACTACAAATTTTAATCAATAACTTTGGTGTTGTTAAAATCAAGAGGTATAAGTATTCTAAACACTTGAATATTGTCATGTTTATATGCATGTTGCTATTTTGTGTTATATTACTGTTTTGCGCGGTTAATGTGAGTGATGTAAAATTATTCGCAAATTCATCGTTTTATATTTTTAGCAAATTTGAATTTGTATTGTAACAATATATTATACAATTTAAATTAATAAATATTACGGTTAGTAATAAAAAAACTACAAATATCATTTACCGCTAAATATTTTAAAATATTTAGATCAATTTAAGATACAATTTATTGTTTATCTTATTTTATCACTTATATTCATTTGAAGAATTTTAAATACCTTTTTGTAACTGGTGTTTATTCTTTAAGAAATCACGTTCCATATATAAATAATACTCACCCGTCCTAAATTATAAGAAAAACAAATTTCATTTTTTTTTTACTCTAAATAGAGACTTCTTTAGTTTTACGCGTGTCAGCACAATAAATTAAAAAATAATTACTTATAATTGACTAAAAAAATAAGAAGCTGTGACATCTCTCTTTTAGTCTTGTTATATTAGAAACACTTACGCTAGCATAACTTATATTTCATTTTGTGAATCACGCTAACAAATACTTTAAAATATTTGTTAATAAATAAAAAAGAAAATAAGTAAAAAAATGTTAAATAAAAATATTATTTTTTAAATTTAAAAACATTTAATGATATTTTTCAAAAATTGATTTTATTTTCTTATTCAAGAGAATTTCAAAAAGATCATTTTAATATTTAATTTTTTATGCACATCTTCCGAAGGATATTAAAAATAATAATGCAAATTATTATGAATACGGAATAAACGCAAAAATTAATATGTATTAAATTTGTAATTGCAGTTTTAATACAACCAAATCGTGATCTTCCAATAAAAAACGTGATGATAGATAGGGCTCGACAAAATTAACATCCTGTCTGGAAACCAGCCAAACCATGCGACCTGATTTTATGTGGACAGGTATAATGAGTCACACGAGAATTGATGGTTCATACGAGTTATATCAGGTAGGTTCGAGTGACTGTTTTATACCCACTAATCAATCTGCCCCCCCGCATATATGTTATTTATTTATTTTTCTATAAATAAAATTTAAAAAAGAGATGACGCGTATATGTTATTTATTATTATATTAATAATATTAGGTTAATATATTATACTGGTCAAACATAAAAAAATTATATTGGTTAGGCTAGGGTTTTTTTCACAGCTCTATAAAAATAGAAAGAAGGGCCAATAAAACCCACTCCTCCTCCTCCTTCTTTCTCAGTCATGATCACTGCGCCATTGGTCTTTTTTGAGTGAAAACCCTAGTCGTCGTTACTTCTTTATCCTTATTCTTTTATCGTATTCGCCATGGATATCAATACCTTTTCTTTCTCCGCCGCCACACCACCATTATCGGTGATCGCCGCCGTCAAGCTCGCCGGATATTCTCCATCTATTGACACGTCCCTCCCTTCTGACTCTGCACCCACATTTATCTTCTCTAATGGGTACATTTTCCCCAAACTTCATTTTTGCATTTCTTCGACTACCAACATGCTCAATTACTTCGAAATAACACAAGTACATAACATTACATTGAATTTTATTTTAGTTCTGTATTGTTAATCCTCTCAATTTTATTCCTGCCACATTTACGATCTATTAATTTGCAATCATTTCATTACAGGTCGAAATTGCGCGGACCATTTGTTCTTCTACGTTATATCGCCAGAACTGCCAATTTTATGGCCAAAATGCATTTGAAACTAGCCAGGTCATTTTACTCATATTACATAACACCGCATCTTTTTATTCAAATGAAACATTGATATGTTGACACTTTAATTATATATGTTTGATAGAAGGACTGATATGAGTAACATTTGACATAGTCGGGGCCTTGTTTGAAATATTCATGATTTCAATGAACTATTTGAAAGCGTGGTACAAACTCACTCGGGCGAACTTTGATGGTTTACTTTTAAAAAAAAACAACTTATTAGCTTATATGATCATTGTTTGACTTTATTTCATCTTTTGATATTAGCTTATACATAAAGTGCTAATGCTATAATCACTTGATTAAGCTATTTATCCAAACATGGCCTAAGTGATGTTGTCTAAGAATGGAGTTTTATATTGTCTTTTAAATATTTGTCGTTTGCTTCTGGTTGTGTCCTTGTTTTTTTCTCATTTCCCTTCATTGGCTTTTCAGATTGATGAATTGTTGGAGTATGCACCTGTACTGTCATCAGGCCCTGCATTTGAGACTGGATGCAAATATATAGATGACTACATGGTGAAGCGTACATTTTTAGTTGGTTCTTCATTATCAATTGCTGATCTAGCTATCTGGGCAGGTCTTGCAGGTAAAGATACTTTATGATTTTATGATACCTATTCAAATTCACCTGTGATACTACAACTAGGTCTCTTTTAAACAACATTATTCCTATGGAAAAGGAAATCCTTTGCTCTATTGTTTGGACTTTGTACAAAAACACTATTGTTGTGGCCAATCATTTTTATGTTATGTGGTAGTTTGTGCAGCCAAATTACGCTATCTTCCATTTCTCTGTTCTTTAGTAACTTTGCAGGCTCTTCAACCAATAATCTGTCTAACTTGATGGTTCATTGTTATCTCTATCTACAATATGCTCTTTCAGGAACTGGAAAGAGATGGGAAAGCTTGAATAAGTCAAAGAAATATCCAAATCTTTCACGATGGTACAATTCAATAGTCACAGAATACGCTACTGCCTTTCATGAAGTCACAACAACATATATTGGCAAAAAAGGATTGGAACAGCCATCTGCAACTAAGCCAAAAGACCATCTAGTCGTCACGGACAAAGGGAAGAATGTGAATGGGGATGTATCTGTAAAGATTAAGTTAGGAGGCAAACCTTCAGCAGATATAGATCTTCCAGATGCTGAAATTGGAAAAGTTCGCTTGCGCTTCGCACCTGAACCCAGCGGCTATCTTCACATTGGACACTCAAAAGCAGCTTTGTTGAACAAGTATTTTGCTGAGCGATACCAAGGTCATCTTATTTTGCGTCTTGATGATACAAATCCTTCTAAAGAAAGTAAAGAATTTGAGGACAGCATAGCGAAAGATATTGATACATTGGGTATCAAATTTGACACAATTACTTATACATCAAATTACTTCGCTGAGTTGATGGAAGTGGCTGAAAAATTAATTAGGCAGGGTAAAGCATATGTTGATAACACTCCAAAAATACAATTGAGACAGGAGAGGATGGATGGCATTGAATCTAAATGCAGAAACAATAGTGTAGATGAGAATTTGAAATTATGGAAGGAAATGATTGCTGGATCAGAGATGGGCTTGCAATGTGTTGTTCGTGGAAGTTGGATATGCAAGACCCAAATAAATGCCTTCGTGATCCTGTTTATTATCGTTGCAATACAATACCTCATCATAGGATTGGATCTGAGTATAAAATATATCCAACTTATGACTTTGCATGTCCATATGTTGATGTTAAAGAAGGTATCACACATGCCCTTCGGGCAAGTGAATACCGTGATCGCAGTGCTCAGTATTGCCGGATTCGAGATGACATGGGAGTGAAGAAAGTTCTTATTTACGAATTTAGTCGGTTGAATATGGTCTACACTCTTCTTAGCAAACGAAACCTTCTATGGTTTGTCAATAATGGAATAGTTGATGGATGGGATGATCCACGCCTTCCTACAGTGCAAGGCATTGTGCGCAGAGGTTTGAAAATTGAAGCCTTAAGACAATTTATTGCTGAACAAGTATGTTGTTCTGTTGTGATATTTTTTTTTTCTTTATACATTATTTGTTTTATAACCACTGTTTGTTTTTTCTGTACTTGTACAGGGGGCATAAAAAAATCTCAATCTCATGGAATGGGACAAGCTCTGGACTATCAATAAGAAGATTATTGACCCTGTATGTCCCAGACATACTGCTGTCATTGCAGAGAGACGTGTATTGTTGACCCTTACTAATGGTCCCGGGAAATTATTTGTCCGCATCATACCTAAACACAAGAAATTTGAAGCTGCCGGAAATAAAGCTACCACATATACTAAAAGGATATGGATTGACTACTCTGATGCAGAGTCCATATCAGCAGGTGAGGAACTAACCTTGATGGGTTGGGGAAATGCCATAATAAAGGAAATAGAGAAGGACCAAGATGGGAATGTCACAGGGTTGAATGGTGTTTTGCATCTTGAAGGATTTGTGAAGACCACAAAATTGAAGCTCACTTGGCTACCTGAGTCGGATGAATTAGTTAGCCTGACACTGACGGAGTTTGATCATCTAATTTCGAAGAAAAAGGTATGTTTTGTTATCTGGTTGTTTCTGCCATTAGCAAACATAAAGGAACGTATTGGACACAATCAATCAGATGTCTTTTTTTATTTTTATTACATTGTGGTGCTCATGCAAGAATTACTCAATGGGCTGAAGTCTGAAATATTAGCTTTTATTATGAAAGACATTTCTTTACTGACATGTTTACTGACATGTCTTTATGGTATGAATTATTTACATCTGTAGATTGAAAAGAAAGAGAAAGAGAATATCATTGATGTGGTTAACCCATGTACAAAAAAGGAGACTCTAGCATATGGAGACTCCAATATGCGAAATCTTAAGCGTGGAGAGGTATTGCAGCTGGAGAGAAAGGGATATTTCAGATGTGATGTACCCTTTGTACGGCCGTCAAAACCAATTGTGTTATTTCTTATCCCAGATGGCAGGCAGTAGACAAATTCTAAGTAAAAACATTTTGTTGTGTTTTTTTTTTTTTGAACACTCTCACATACTCTGCACCAACCAATTTTAATTGATTTAGTATTTATGGTTTTGCTTTAACGTGTGAATTTGTGTTTTGAACCAACACATAATTATATATAATGGCATAATTATATATAATGGCGTTTATTTATTTGTATTTACAAATTTAGTTTAATATTTATTTTGTCAATAGGAGAGTTTGGATGGCAAAAATTTACTATTTTCTCTCAGCCTAATAAATATAAGGCATGAATAACAACTTAACGAGTCAAGGGAATACCGTGATTGCTGAATAACAACTTAACAAGTCAAGAGAATACCATGATTGCTCTTTTGATTAACAAAAGATGCGAGGGCAGCAAAGGTTTTTTATAATAAAATATCCTGTAATAGTGTAACTATTATTATATTCTTTAAAAAAAATAAATGACTAATTTCAATATAAAGTAGCGAGCACCTTCGAATTTGCTTAACACTTAAACTTACAAGTTCAATTTCTACCTTTTTGCTATTATTCCAAACCATTGGAGTTTTTTTTTTTTAATATAATACTTTTTTGACCAAATGTACTATAATACTTATAAGCATACACATGTTTATTAAATATAAAAAAATTGTATATATATATATATATAGTTTAAATACATCCAAAAGTAATTTTCATCTAAGTTATCTAAACATAATGAATTAATAAGAATGAGTTATAAAACAGAAATTAATTTATATTTAAGTTATTTTTAAACAAAATGAATTATATGAAAACAATTATGGATAGAGGATAACGAAACAGATTGGTTGGGATGCATACGGGTATCTATATTTAAGACTGGATGAGTACATAGCCACAGAGAAGGACGTGGAGGTTTAAAAGGCCATAATTCGCGGGTTAGAGTGTGTGTGAGGCCTTATCTCCTCTCCTCATTGCCGCTTCCTCTCCTTTCACAGAACTCCCAACAACTCAAAATGACTTCCATTCCCGGTGCAGTTGGAAGTACTTGTTCCTCTCTTCAACTTCTTAAAACACCAACTTCCTCAACACCCTCCTCCTCCTTTTCATTCTTCAACAACACCTCCCGTTTCACCACCCTTCTCCGACTCCGTTCCAACCACAAAATCCCCACCCTTTCTTTCGTTACTTCTGCTATTGCCACCCCCAAATCCTCCATCCTCACCTCTCAAGAAGCTTTCAAGGGTTTTACTTTCCAAGATTCTAACGACCAACTCACCATCAGCAACGACGAACTCGACATTTCCAAGCTCCGCTTTCCTTCTCAACTTGTTGACTCGCTCCACAACCGTGGAATCACCAATCTTTTCCCCATTCAGGTATCTAATATTTCTTTCACTTTTTTTATTTTTATTTTTATTTTTATTTAAACAACAAATGTAACAACCTATACCTATACTATATAGTTACATAGTATTGATTTGAATTGTTGTTATTTTTATGCCTCTATTATGCTTCATTTGTATAGCTTTTAAAAAATAATTTGTGGAATTTGTTGATGATTTTAGAGAGCTGTGTTGCTTCCTGCATTAGAAGGTAGAGATATCATTGCTCGTGCAAAGACCGGGACTGGCAAGACGTTAGCCTTTGGAATTCCAATTCTCAAGGGCCTCACCGAGGATCAACAGACCAATCTCAGGTGATCCATTATCCTGCACTATAAATTGTATGTTTGGTTTCACTTTTGGATGAGGTAAAATTGGTTCTAGTTGCGTAGAATTGATTTTGATATTGTTTGGATGTGTTATAGTAAAATTGATTTTGACTCCAGAATTGATTTTAATTTGAAGCTAGAATTTGGAGTGTTTGCCTTTATGATTGATATTTACCCACAAATTTATTGTTCAACTAACTTTGACATGAATGTATTGAAACATAAATCACTTTATATATTTGTGTTATATATCTTTATGTTTAACTCATTTCTAGTTAGAATCAATTTTACACAATCAATTTTTGACACCACATAACCCAAGACCGTTACTCATAAATCTTCGATATTTTTTTTTTTGATGTATTTGGGTGTTACTTCATCTCAGGCGGTCTGGTAGGTTTCCTAAAGTACTGGTCCTTGCACCTACTAGGGAGTTAGCAAAGCAAGTAGAGAAGGAGATAAAAGAATCTGCACCTTATCTAAACACAGTTTGTGTTTATGGCGGTGTTTCTTATGATATTCAGAAGAACGCACTTTCCCGTGGTGTTGATGTAGTGGTGGGAACACCCGGGAGAATAATTGACCTAGTGAATGGGAACAGCCTTAAACTGAGTCAAATTCAGTATTTTGTCCTTGATGAAGCCGATCAGATGCTTGCTGTTGGGTTTGAGGAGGATGTGGAAGTGATTTTAGAAAGGATCCCATCTCAGCGCCAGATCATGCTTTTCTCTGCAACCATGCCGGGTTGGGTCAAGAAATTGTCAAGAAAACATTTGAACAACCCATTGACTATTGATTTGGTAAGATTGTTGTTACTTTTTAACTTCTCTTCTCACTAAATATACCTGAATGAAGTATAGTTAACTGAGTATTTGTTAGTTTATATACAGGGAAAGCTTAGATTGCAATGTATAATAGTGTTAATAATTTTTTCTGTTTGGCATGTGACAATTTTGTGGGTAATGTGGCCAACTTATATTTCTCATTAGCTAGAGGTGGTGCTTTTGGTGTGAAACAGGCTTTGTATGATATATCAGATTGTAGGTGAAAGTAGTATGGCCATAAAACAGTGTCAGCCTTGGTAGTTAGCATGTGAGAAAACTTTTGCAAAAAAGGAGTCAAAATATTGTCCAAAGAGAATACATGCTTTGGATTCCCAATTAGATGTGTCATTTATTTGATTTCTATACAAATTGAATTCCCAATATGTGTTGATTGTAGAGTCAAATAGGTGTAGCCTACCTCCAACTATGAGTCTTATTGATGTATAACTCGCCTTAATGGCAGGTTTTGCTTGGAAGAAAAGCTTTTGTGTCGACAGAATGTCATACCGTAATCCTTGGCTTTTTTATTAACTTATTACTAAGCAATTTCTTGTGGGCAAAACGCTAATCATTATGTGGTCTGTGTGGTTGTGCACCCCTCTTTTTCTGAATGATCTAGTTTTACAGTAGTGGTGCATAATTGCATTTTCATCTTTTCGGAAGCCTTTTGCTATCTTGTGATATGTATGGTATGCTCATTTTGGAGAGAAAAGGATGGAAAGCATTGATAAATTTGGACTAGAACTGAATCTATTTTGCATTTTCTACTATTTTTTCAAACAGCTGGAATTATGCTTACTGATCTTTAATGTTAAATCATTGTAACTATGACGTGTTTTGACCCCCACAAAATGGTTATGAAGCCTTTCACTTTTCTTTTTAACAAGGTCGGGGAAAAAGAAGAAAAACTCGCTGATAGGATCAAACTTTATGCTGTATCAGCCACTGCAACATCAAAGAAGAGAATTCTTTTCGGTCTAATAAGTGTAAGTTTGCTGTTATTTTCACAATCTTAGCTTGTTGTTTGGTGATATCTGCAGTTTGTTTTTCTGATGTCTTGTTCAGTAAGTATGGTGAGTAAAACCAAACAATTTATTATAAAATAATAATACAATAAAAACTTCTTGTTCAGAAGCAGGTTACCAACTGTTTAAAGAAACTCCATGGTTCGGCAGTCATGCATATTGAGCAAGTTTCTATAATCTGAGATGTAGTTCATGTTGAATACCCTCACACAAACTTATGGCTCTCTATTCTTTAAGACCCATTTTTTTGTTGCAAGTTTCATTTATGTACTAACTATGTTAGTTCCATGTTTCCAAATGTACTTAACGTTACTCTTGAATACAACAAAAGGCTGTTCAATAATTTTGTCGAATGTTACCATGTCTCTTAGGTCTATGCAAAGGGTGGAAAGACTATTGTTTTCACACGAACAAAAAGGGATGCTGATGAAATATCATTGTCATTAACAAATACTATACCTTCTAAAGCACTACACGGTGATATCTCTCAGTATCAGAGAGAGAGAACATTGAATGGTTTTCGGGAAGGGAGATTCACAGTGCTTGTTGCTACTGATGTTGCTGCTCGTGGACTAGATATTCCAAATGTTGATTTGGTAAGTTCAAAGTGATGTTTTTTGGTGCATATTCAAACATCTTATCTTCTGTCTCAGTTCTATGAAAGTCTTCTCAAATTCCAGCATTTTTAAATTTTTTATGATGCATTTTAATATGTAATGCCAACTGAGGTTTTGGTAATAAACCCAACCATGTGGACTATTGTTATTTGGAATTGATGGTTTTAAATTGAAGATTTTGGTGTTAACTCAGCTGTTGAAAATCTAGTGTCTACAAATTTGGGCCTTGAGATATTGTTATCTCTAGGTACATTATTTAATCTGATTTGGCAATTAAAATTTATGTCATGATAAAATGTGTTTGTGTAAACAATACCTTGGTTAATTCTTTGGTAGCAATTTCAATTTTGTTTACCATCAGATAAGTTTAAGATCTTTACTTGAAATAAAAGGTTCTATGCTTTGGTCTAATGCTGAATTGCTGTCTGTTCTCAACATATTGAAAACCTTGTTGGCATTCCATTATTTTTTCAGATTATACATTATGAACTTCCCGACGGTCCCGAGACTTTTGTTCATCGCTCTGGTCGTACGGGACGTGCAGGAAAAGAGGGTACGGCTGTTGTAATGTACACCACTAGCCAGAAAAGAACTGTTATATCCCTTGAGCGTGATGTAGGCTCTAAATTTGAATTTATTAGTCCACCACCTATGCAAGAGATTTCAGAATCATCTACCAAGCAAGTTGTTGCTACATTTGATAGAGATGGAAGTAATTGGAGAAGTTCTAGGGATCAGAGAGGTTCTACAGATCGGAGAGGTTCTAGAGATCCAAGAGGTTCTACAGATCGGAGAGGTTCTAGGGATGACTGGCTAACTGGAGATAGTCGATCAAGCAGGTATTCATCATCAAACAGGTAATAGGACATTAGTTATATAGTGTCTGTTTTAGTCTTGGTAATTTTCTTCCATACAAATTTTAATATGATTCTTTTGCTATATATTCGGATGTATGTATAACTCATGGCATCTGAATGTGCATTGCAGAGCTAGTTATGGAGGGGCCTGTTTTAATTGTGGACAACCGGGGCATCGGGCATCAGAATGTACCAATAAACGAGACTTTTTTTAGTTGAACACATTCAATTTTGGTGTCACCATGTTCAAGAATTGAGCTGTGCCATCGGCGATGGCCTACGTGGTTCGAGAAATTGAAAGGTGCTTCCCAAAAGATATATAGAATCAATGCCTACTTTACTACACAGACATTCCTACATTTGATCTAAGATTTTTTTTCTTTCTTTCTCCTTGTTGTAAAATTGATTTATCATTTGCGTTGCAGCAGTGATATTTGGAGAACATTAACTGTATGATGCCGATTTGTCTGCACAGCTGTAATGTTTATCATCAGCTTGAACCTCAACGCTGCAGAAAAAGACAGGAATAGCTTTATGGAAAGAATGTTTCCAGTCACTCCATAGACATAGTAACTGTCATCTAAGTTTGTTATGTATAATTTCATTCAAACAAGCTTATCCGAAATTCCAAAATGATTTCCAAATTGATTTTTGTTCTTAACTCTACTTACTATCCACATGGACCATGACTTAATTTCAAAGTATGCAACTATATTTTTGAGAAAGTGAGTTTGTGAATGTTAACACTCTTATATTTGATTCAAAATAGGCATCATAGATTCTCCTGATTTTTGTACTCTTTCTCATACTGGGTGAAAATCTTGTATTCCCATAAGAATACAAAAATTTCATAATCTATTTAACTATACATCTCATTCTTACCTTGTTTTTATAGCAATTTTTTTAACAAAAACTTATTAAACATATTGTATATCATAGTGAGAATCATATTACTAGTCATGAAACAAAAACACAAACAAGATGCTCCTAAATTACATGTTCCAAACCAGTAACGTTACACATAATCACAGACATTTTCATTGTGATAGCTATTTGCCAAAAAGAATGTTTATGACAGTTCTAAAAATAGGACCCCTTTTGTTGCTTAGAACTTCCCTAACAGCCTTCTCATCAGGAACAAACCCCTTAGCCTTCATTTGTTCCAGCAACTGCACAGCCTCATCCATCTTCTCTTCCCTAACCAATCCCTCAAACACTGCAGCATATGTCTCAGCATTAGGTCTAATCCCTTTCTCCATCATTTCCAAAACATACTTTTTCGCATCCCTCATAAACTTCGCATCAACAACAAGTCCCCTAACGAGAACAGCGTAGGTATAAGCATTAGGAGAAACCCCAGAAGCAAGCATGCGAATGTAAGCTTTGAGAGCTTCCTTTGGTTGACCAGCATTGGCATAAGCTTCGAGGATGGCAGTATGGGCCACCACATCGGGCATCTGACCGTTATCTTTGATCTGACCGAAAAGCTCCAATGCTTCGTGGGTTAAACCCTGTTTGGACAAAGCGTCGAACATCTTGACTGCGTGGTTGAATAAACCGTCACCGCTTCTCATATTGTGGAAAATCTCTTGTAAGTCTTTGGGGTCTTTTGGTTCTTCTATTGCTGGCTTCTTGCTGAATGGGTCGTAAGGCGGTGGTAGTTTCTTATTGTTGTGGAATTCTTTTTGGGTGTTATCGTCATCGTCATCGGAATCTGAAAGAGAGAAATTGAGCTTGGTGTCGATGTTTTTGTTGGTGGAGGTGAAATGGCGTTGAAAGTTGGAAGGGTATTTGGAAATGGATGTAGATGATGAGAGAGGTAAGAAGAAGGATGGAGTGAAAGTGTTTAAAGCGCGAGATATTGCTGCTGTAATTGTGACTCTTGCATACAAAGCCATTATTTATTGGTTTGATACTACTCTCGTTTGCGTCTTATGTCAAGTAATGCAATAGCTAGGGAGGGAAAAAGCGTGATCTCTCCTGTTACGAATCCTTCCTTGGGCTGTTTAGCCTACATACACTAAGCCCTTGGCCCAAACATTTCCAAACAAAGCCATTAACTAAGAGATCCAAACATTTGGCAGAATCCAGCTTGCTGTCCTTTTATTGAAAAAATTTACCCTATACCTCCAAATTTAACCTTTACTCTATGCAAATACAAGGAAATGATATTTTTGCCCTCGTATAAATCATACAACTTGAAAATTTTCACGATTCCATCATTTGACATTTCCAGTAAAGAGTGAATGATTATTTTCAAATTCTACCGAAAAACTTTTTTTTAAGTTTTTCGATACACAAAATAAACTCCGGAAGTTTTTCGGTACATATATCTATTCTGGAAAACTTTTTTCAAGTTTTCCGGTAGTACCGAAAATTTTGAAAAAAGTTTTTCATAGCACAACACACTACCGAAAAACTTGTTTCCAACATTTCCGAAAGGCAACCAACTACTGGAATACTTGTTTTAACTTTTCCAGTAGTTACCAGAAAACTTGAAAAATAAGTTTTTTGGAATTTTTTTTTTTAATTTATGCAATTCTGATTTTTTTTCTTCTTATTTTTTAATTTTTTAGTGGGCGT
Organism: Cicer cuneatum; assembly: GCA_037974295.1. Taxonomy (NCBI): domain Eukaryota; kingdom Viridiplantae; phylum Streptophyta; class Magnoliopsida; order Fabales; family Fabaceae; genus Cicer; species Cicer cuneatum. The sequence continues at coordinate 11,837,252 of JBBPBO010000001.1, forward strand.
TGGAGCACGAGGAAGAGACGAAATAATAATATGAACATCACATAACACTGATACTTCTTCGTCATACATGATGGATCATCTGGAGAGGATTCGACCGACAGCATCGAGGAGAATACGACAGATGATAGTTGAAGACGATGACGAGGGAGAGCAGAATCATCTGTTTATCCCGGAGGCTGATATTACTATCCATCAGCAGGAGGAGTCTCCTATAGTGCATGAGGAGGAGAATGCTGCATTACATGAGGGAGAGCATATGCAAGAGGGACCTGGTGAGCTGACACGGTATCTTAGAGGACCATATGATTTGTCTGTCCTTACAGGATACCGACACCATATTTCTGTTAGATTGTGGTTTGGTCAAGTATGTTAAATTAATTATTATTTATGGTGCATTAAAAATATTTAAGTAAATTATTATCTATATTTAATTTTAATGTCATATATTTTCTTTGTATACATGAGTGACCAATGCTTAAAATTATTGCTCATGGAAAGAAACTGCAACAATTTACCCCACAAGTATTGCCGCGAATCATAGAGAATTGGATGAATTTCTCGGGATTGGCCTATTACAACGGGATAGTTTGAAACTGATTGACAACAACCTGATTTTTGCATTTGTGAAAAAATGGCATTATGAGACATCGTCATTTCACATGTCATTTGGTGAAATGTCGATTACTTTGGATGATGTTGTCAATCTTTTGTGCATTCATATCAGGGGTGAGTTCTACAGTCCACCACCCGATGTAGATAAAGTAATGACATGTAATTTTGCCATAACTTTATTAGGAGTGTCTGTGGAAGAGATTTGGGAGGAAACTAGAAAGACCAGAGGTGTGCACTATAGATTGGATTGGTTGAAAGAGGTATTCAGAAGAAAGTGTGCAGTAGAGAGATTTGATTGTGCTGTTATGGCGTATCTACTAAATTTGGTATGGAGTACTATTTTCACAGATAAGAGTGATACTCTAGTTGATGCGAAATATCTTCCTCTATTCAAAGATTTAAACGGTACAAGTAGATACGCATGGGGTACTGCTGCACTCGTAGTTCTTTAAGACTACCTCTCAGATGCATGTTGTTACGACACCAAACAGCTAGGTGGATATATGTCACTACTACAGATATTAAATATTTATAATTATTTTATTTATTTTAAATTATTAATTTTTATGTTTATCATTAATTTATTTATTTTTAATTATTAGTTTTTATATTTATCATTAATTTATTTATTTTTATTTGCAACAGTGTTGGATTTACGAATATTTTCCAAATATTTGTAAAAGAGGTGACCAGAGTGCTGACGTCCAATGCATTGCCTAAGTGGATAAATGGAGCTACAAACAAGGCAAGCACGAGATCCCTGAGTACATACATATGATTAATGCACTGACACATGTTGAAGTCATATGGAGATCATGGGAGAATCATAGGGATGTCATTTTCTTTGATGATATCATGTTATACATCGGTCAACTCCGACTATGCAGTATAGTAGTGACATATATGCTAGAGAGGTGTTTGAGACAATTTGGATATATCCAACATATTCCACCACCACCACTTCCAGATCTTTCTAGATTATCTTATGCAAATGTGGAATGGATGAGATATGTGACCCTGTCACCGAGCTGCATCACATGATCCATCCAGCTACATATCTATCTGAATGTCAAGAGGGATATTTGGAGTGGTTCTACCAGGTATCTCATCCGTTATTAGTGCGACCAGATGGTGTACTCCAAGTCCCAAATTTTAGTGTCTCGACCACCACTGCAGATGCTTCTAGTTCACAACCATCTATCCTACAGCAGGTCGATGATCTTATACAACAGGGATTGGATGTACATGAAACTAATCCAGATGATGACTTGTATAGTTACTTTTTTTAAGTTTTATATTTAACGCGTCATAACACTAGTTAGTAGTTACTTTTATCTGTGATAAACATTGTTTTTGTAATTTTTAAATGTTAGTTTATTTTTATTTCATTATGTTTATCATTAGTGTTATGTCGTTAACTTTATATTATTTGTGATGAGCTGTAACGAAATATAACGAAAGTAAACTAAATAAAATACAAGATGAAATATAACGACAACTAAACTAAAATAAACTAATAACCAGTGATTTTATATAAGTTTTAAAGTATTGTAGGCCATGCGAAATCAATCTTCATCTAATGACATGACATCTACGAGTTCTTTCACTGTATCTTGTCTAACATGTGGCATATGACCTATTAAATACCCCCAATGTTGTAGACGCCCTGTATATGCTATTGCCCAAGAAGTTGCTTCATCAGTGTGATATTGCTTCCAACCTGGTGTAATGTTTGGCATTGAAAATCCATCTTTCATCTTTAACTACAAAATACATTGAAATAATAAATAATTTGATTATTTAAAAAAAAAGCATTACTTAAGAAAATAATATTAATTTTACTGGAACCCAGTAACTTGCGTCGACAAAACCAATACATATGATACAATCATTTTTTGTCAATCTTGAATGTGAATCCCTCATCGAAAAGAAATTCATAGAAAAATGTCTGACCAAACGTGACGAGAATAATATTATATGTTGTCGCTATCACGTAACCCATATCAGGTATGAACATCAATTTATCTATGGGTTGAACACTTAAGCTTGTTATCTTCAACAAATCTCTAATTTCTCTAACGCGTCCTGGGAACAGTCTATCATATGGAATTATATGAGAAGCAATCTTCTAGTCCAAACTATGGCGGACCAAAGACCAAGACTCCTCATTGTGTCCAAGCAATGATGCAATAACGCGATAGCCACAATTTGCACCTGCTATCACATTAAATATGTCATCAATGTATGGTTATTAGGAAATTGTCTCAAGAACAAATGTATTGATGATTGAGATGGTTGTTTCTTTGATGAAAAAAAATGTCTCTTCTTTAATGATTGAGAGATGGTTGGGAACCATGATCTTCACAATATGTTGCATTAACATGCTCAAAGTGAGCAGGGTCTCGATATACATCATATTCATCCAACTTCTTAAACTTACTCTTCTTCACCCGTCCTATGGTTTTAACTTTTTCAAGTGGTGGACACATTGGACTTGTAGTTGGAAAAATAAGTTTGCGCACCTTATTCTTCAACACTTTTTTTCCTATAACATCAAGTGATCGAAAGCGTTTCCACAAGACATTCATCTCATTAGACATATCACAATTACATGAAAAAATTTATTTTGTGTAACAAACAGTTCTCTTAGCATCTCTAATGTCCAACAAAAGTTTTCTTCCTGTTCACATTCCAAATAAGCAAATCCGACTATAAATGTCATCTTTGTTTATGTCATACCAACAATTTCAAATAATGACATTTTGTATTTAATGATTTTGTAGGTGTTGTCCATAATCAACACAATAGGAAATAAATTCAACAACTTCACTGAAATTGGATGGGCCCAAAAAATATCTCTCATAACATATGAGTTTTCCCGCTTTCTATTCCAACACACGTACTTTGTATTTTCAATTAACTTGAATAAATATTGTATCTCTGTCTTATGACCTCTCACGTGCCATCAAATCATACTCCTCTGTTTATATATTTGTGAGATCTGAGTAACATTGTTCTTATCTCGGTCTTGTGATGAGAGTAATATGTGCCTCGATGCAACATTATATTTTGTTAAGTCGTAAACATGTTTTTTCTCTTCTTCATCTAAACGTCTAACAAATGAATGTCCCTCCAAAGTATTAGGTAATTCATGGTTGTCAACTCTACAAATTACTTTTACTGTCCATCATTAACCATCTTTTAATGGTTTTGATCTAAGCTTGAAAGGATAATCACACTTTTTTGTTGAAATTCGAATTAAACTATCAACACACTTGTATTTTCTCTTTTGTCACAACCTAATAGTAATTTATTTCTCCTCTCTCTCTCTCCCGTCTCTTTATCTGATATTTTGATTATAACTATCACTTTATTTTTTATACCGATTTTCCTAACTCAAATCACAACAGATTCCCGTGTATCAAATATTTGAAATAAAATTAAAGTAAATTATAATAATTAATCACAATAATAGATTTTTACAGTATTAATATTAATTATTCATACCTTATATGTGTCAAAAACGTTGGTAGTATTGACACATTTTAATATTAATAGTAGTGGTTTATTCATATTTGTTAAATTTATAAAAAAATAAAAAAATTGGTGTGTACCGGAAAACTTTTCATAAACTTTTAAGCTTATGTGCTGGAAAACTTTTTTAAAGGTTTTCGATACATACTTTTTACTTTTTTGTACCGAAAACTTTTTTTAAAATTTTTCGGTAGCAATATTCTGTACTGAAAAAGTTTGAAAAAGTTTTTCTGTATCGAAATCTTTTAAAATATTTTTCGGTAATTTTCAAAAAAATTTTTTTGTTTGGTTTGAAAATCTTTGAATTGTAAAATAAAAGTAATTTTGAGTTGACAAAATAGTAAAAAAAAATTAAAAATATATTTAATATTTTTAAAAATTTGTGAAATATAAATACATATATAGAGATATAACGTAAAATTTTCCATTTTATTTATTATAACGTTGATCAACCTCTTATGCACATTTTTATTTATAAATTTTGTTACACATTTGTTTTGCTACAGTATACAATGTTCTACGCATGCATATGAGGTGAACTTAATAACAACAATGAGAAATAGAAATGGATAAAAACGAATAAATTGATGACTAATGACGACAGTACTATTCATCACAGTACAAAGGCTAATTGGTGACAGAGGATACACAGAGTCCACCAAAAGTGGATAATATTCTAACAGAAAACAAGGACAGTTGTTGCTTCTAGAAGCAAGTCATTTCTTAAACAAAACAGAAGGCACATTACTGCAATTAAAGCTTAATCATAGGACTAATATTTTAATATGTGCTATTAATATTTAGTGGAAGTTGCATTTGCATTCCATGAGATTATTTTAAATGATATTATTTTATTTGGTTTTGAAAAAATATTCACATTTTCTATATTCATTAAAAAAATTTATAGATAATATTTATTTTCTGTCATTCTTTCAATTCTATCGATCATTTATCAAAATACACATACTGGTTGTGCTATTAAGAATATAATCATATTTTTTAAAATTGTAACTAACAGATGTATAATTGTACCTTTACACATTAAAACAAAAACTCTAATTGTATCGTATAGTAAATGACATGAATAGATGTAAGTGAGACAAAAAATATTAATGCAACTTTTTTAGTAAGTACAGAAGAAGTGAGTGTTTTTTCAAAACTAAACGGAGTGTTATAGCTTGTTTGATTCTCTTTCCAAAATCTCTATTTTAGTTTTTTAAAATTTAAAAACTAAAAAATTTATTTTGATTACTTATTTTTAAAAACTGTTTTGTAAAACTATTTTTAATATTATACTTTTTAAAATTAAAAAAGTAAAATAGTTAAATGATGTTTTACTTCTCAATTTTCAATTTTTTTAATTCTCGAGTAAAAACTGTTTTAAAAATTTATATTACCAAATATGTTTTCTCTTTTTTTCATCTCTAAAACTGTTTTTAAAAACAAGTATCTCAAACAAGTTTTTTCTTTAATTATATTCTTTAAAACAATTTTTAAAATCAAATTTATAAAATATTTTTAAAAAACTAAAATGTAAAAGTGTTTCAAACATGCTCTTAGTATCATTTAAAACAATCTCAAAAAAGATAAATACAATTTCTCATAATATTTATAACTTTTTTATAATGAACATTAGGAATTTAAGAGGACACCTATATCACATAAATTCTTTTACCTATTATTTTGCAAAAGCAAAAGATTTTTTTTAATAGTAATAATAGTAATTAATTATTAATTTTGTTTGATGAAATAATTAAATTCATGACTTCTTTATTATTTTAAATGTTTCAAACTATCAAACCATTTTACAACGTTAAAAAATTTTATAATTTTTTTTATTGATATTGAGTTTAAAGTAAATATTGAAATGGCTGATTTATTGAATAAAAAATTTGATAATAATCATGCGTCAATTGCGATCCACCATATTAATATATTTATAATATTTCTTAAATAGTGTTGATTAATCCTATTTCACATTTGATTTAAAAAAATATTAAATATAAAAAATAAAGAAAAAAAAATGAAATTTTAGGATATTTTATTTTTGTGAAAATATTTTTTATTTTTTAAAAATTTGTGTGAATTTTACTTATAAATATAGAAGAGATGAAATGAACCATGATTTATATTTATTGTTTATAAAAATAATACAAATTCAAAATAATTGTTTTTCATTATTCTTATAAATGTCTTATGCATATTTTATGAGTCTCACTTTTATTTATTAATAAAATAAAATTAACGCAAAGTTTAATAAATGAAATAAAAATATTTTCATAAAATAAAGCCGTGCATTCGTTATTCAGTGCTTTGAAAAACAACTCTTATCATAAAACAAGAACTCCAATCTAGCCTTTCCTATCCTATCCGTATTCAAAATTGGTTTGGCTTTGTGCTGTGAATCCTAAACGGAATAATAAAAGGAATATAGAATTATACTACACTGATAATTGTAATATTTATTTTTTCTCCTTGAGTAATAATAATCATAAGTGAATTATAAATACTATTAAAACAAGTGCAAGTATTCGACCACAAATACGAATCATAAAAAGGAAAAATAAAAAAGAAAAAAGAAAAAAGAAAAATCACATTACAGCAAAGGAAGAAGACAAAAGAAGTGGAAGGTAATCGGAAGAGAATCGTGAGAAGCAGTGAAGAAGAAGAAGTTGAAGCGAAGTGAAAGTAACAGAAATCGGAATTGGAATAAGATGTCGATTCCGAAAGAGCCAGAAGAAGTAATGAAGTTAAGAGGAGGATCGGTACTTGGAAAGAAAACCATTCTTAAGAGCGACCATTTCCCTGGTTGTCAAAACAAGCGTTTGCGTCCTCACATCGAAGGAGCTCCAAATTATCGTCAGGTTTTTCTTACCACTGAGATTTATCATTTATCATTTATCACTTTCGCTTTTTTGTTATATTTTTCTTCATTTTAATGATTATTACGGTTGTTATTTGATTAATTTATAGGCCGAGTCGTTACATGTTCACGGTGTTGCGATTCCAACTAATGATGGAATCAGAAATGTTCTTAAGCACATTGGTGCTCAACCTGAAGGCAAAAAAGTTCATGTTCTTTGGATTAGTCTTCGTGAGGAACCGGTATTCATTGCTTTCCTTCTTACTTTTCAATACGCTTTTGCTTTACGTGCTTCCCTGTCAGTACTTTTTTGTTTTATTTTATCATATTCATTTCTCTGTTATTTAGTTGTTTTCAGCTTTAAATCTTTTAGGTTTTAAATATATATGACATATGTATATAAATTGAAATTCTCACTGTAGTTAGCAATATATTTGTGGCTAAGACTCTTATTGAAATTATGTCTTTCAATTCACCATAGAGACAGGAGGGTATTAACATTGTTTTTACCTCATGTCAAACATGAAATTAAGCGCTTATAGCATAAATGCTTATTGTATTAGTGCTTATGCATAAGCTGTTTTTATAACAAATGATAAAATAAAGTCAAATTGTTTTCATATAAGCTATAAGCTATTTTCATAAGTTATTATGGAAAACATATGGAAATTAGTTGCAAACAACTTATGAACGTGTCATAAGCTGTTTCCATAAGTTTTCCCAAATAGTGTCTCAAGTGTTTATGCTAGTAGATATGCTTAGGTAAGCCAATCCAAATAGGTCTATCTCTTGGTTATGTTTTCTGTTGCTGGTGAATCAAAATAGACTTCGACTCCAAACTTTGGTTTCACTCGAAGTGATGACATGCTTTTGCATTAGGTTGAAAAACGTATACTAACTTTTACATTAAAATTGTTTAGAATAACGACATTCAACCGTAAATAACTTCAATTCAAACTCAATTTTAACCAAACCAATTTTACAAAATTTTGTTCATTCGACATCACGTTGGTTACACAATCATTCAAAAACACTTGTGTGTTTCATTATAGCTCTGAATATGTGTCTTGATGCTCCAGTAAAATTCCTCACACCACCTCTTCTAAACTTTCACTGTCTAAAAATCAGGTTGTGTACATTAATGGGCGCCCCTTTGTTTTGCGTGATGTGGAAAGACCATTCTCCAACCTCGAGTATACGGTATGTTATTGTGGAATCCTTGTCGTTTTAATTTGGTATATTCTTTCCGCTTTGAGCCCTGTGATTTTGAGGAGGTGAGTTTTGATTGTGACCTGGCTGTCAACCTAATGTGACCCTTGATACTGTTGGAGTAATGGATTTTAGTTGAATTGAGATCGCTAATTTTTCAACTGAAATTTGCTTGGGTTTTAATTGTTTTGCGTTTTGTACTTAATCAGGGAATTAATAGGGAAAGAGTTGAACAAATGGAAGCTCGTTTGAAAGAAGATATTCTAATGGAAGCTGCAAGGTATATCCGTGGTTACCTTCAGTGTATTTATCCCTAATTTGTATTGCATGATAAACAATCTTATTTTCTAATGGCATGACAGATATGGAAATAAGATCCTTGTGACTGATGAACTGCCAGACGGTCAGATGGTGGACCAATGGGAATCAGTGTCATGTAATTCTGTGAAGACACCACTAGAGGTATGTGTGAAACTTTCCTGTAATGGGCGTGTAATGATGTTATTCAGCCATTTTTCTGAACAAAATACAGCAAAGTTGTTTTCTTGGCTGTAGGTGTACCAGGAATTGCAAGTGGAAGGATACCTTGTTGATTATGAACGTGTTCCAATAACTGATGAAAAATCCCCAAAGGAAATGGATTTTGATATTTTGGTAAGTTTGTTTGTATTAATATTTCTTTTATTAAAAGCTTCTGAATGCGATATCTTTGCTAGATAAATGTGCTTGATCCTGATATCACTCTATTTGTTATTCTCTACTATTTTTAATGCTACTATCTGAATACATTTTCTCTGGATCCTATAAAGGGGTTTAATGATGTAGTATTTTAGTATCCTTCTTTATCGACTTATCGTCTTGTCAGTGATCTTCTAATGAACATTGCCAAAATGTTAAAACTATATTTTATATTTTATTTGGTACATAAAAGAAGTTATCATTCATAGAAAACTCATTCAGTTTCCTGAAACTATTGGCTTCACATCTTAGATACCCTTCATCTTCATTTTAGGTTCATAAAATTTCACAAGCTGATGTAAATACAGAGATAATTTTCAATTGTCAAATGGGGCGTGGACGAACTACAACTGGAATGGTCATCGCGACTTTGGTTTATCTGAATCGAATTGGAGCTTCTGGTACTTATTTTATTTGAACTTTTCCTAGAATAGACTTTCTTTATTTTTTTTGTTCACTTAATATCATATATGTCATTGTTCATTCCGCAGTTTGAACTCAAGCAAGTGATTTCTTGCAATTTCAGCATTTGATGTTAAGTTTTATCATCCCCCGTTTAATGATTTAAAAACAAAAGTAATTAAGACGCACTTTGCCACACTAATACCATCCATAGACATGACCAAGTATTCCAGTATTTGGTTAAAATAAAATATCAATTGCGTTTTCAGTTTGTGACTTTGTGTAGATTTTTTGTCAAGGACATATAGCCAGCCTGTCTGTCCTGTATTCTTACTCCATCATTCAGTTTAGATCATAGAGTTACCAGTTGAATATCCAATAACAAAACGTTTGAATTTATTTTCTAGCCAAATCTACTTCTCAAGTTGGATATTGTTGTGCTGGCAAGCTTGCTTCTTTTTGGTTTTAGCTGTTCAAACTTCTCTAGGTGGGATTTAATTCCTTTTTTCAATAGTGAGGATTTTGGACATAGAAAACTTGATCTTCCTAGTTTTAGACTTTTTTAAGCTTTCTATGTTGTCCTTCTTCACGGGTTTTGGTCTTTGCCCCCCTATGTTTCTGTTTTTTCTTTTTCTTTCTTCAATATATTTCTGATTTATAATTATAGGGATTCCAAGAAGCAACTCAGTTGGTAGAATTTCTCAATGTCTGACTAATGTCCCAGACCATATTCCTAACTCAGAGGAGGCAATACGAAGGGGAGAATATACAGTCATAAGAAGCTTGATTCGGGTGTTAGAGGTATTAGTATGAGCTTTAATATTTCTTTTAGATGATGCAAAATATGTTCTATTTCTCCTAATTAATTTACTTGCTTCCAGGGCGGTGTTGAGGGGAAAAGGCAAGTTGACAAAGTCATTGACAAGTGCGCCTCAATGCAGGTATCTGTTTCGATCCCCCCAAGGAAGCACTTGTAAGGAGGGTCAGTGCCCTGAGCGAGGATTAGTCGCACACCTAAAGGATGTGGGGATACCTCGCAAGAACAGAAAAAGGAAGAAAGAAAACTCCTTTGTTGCTTAGACCGCTGCTTCAAATTTCTTTTCCTTGAATGGGGAAGTTGGATTTTTTATGTATCAACTGAAGATGCCTCATTTAACTCTTGTTTGCTTTTGTTCCAGAACTTACGTGAAGCAATTGCCACTTATCGCAATAGTATTCTGCGGCAACCAGATGAGATGAAAAGAGAGGCATCACTTTCTTTTTTTGTGGAGTACTTGGAGAGATACTACTTTTTGATATGTTTTGCTGTATATATACATTCAGAAATGGCTGCACTCCGTACTAGTTCTGCTAGTCATAGTAGTTTTGCTGACTGGATGAGAGCTAGGCCCGAGCTCTACAGCATTATTCGCAGGTTTCTTCTTTTTTTTTTCACCCAATAAAATTGGTGTATAGTCTATGTTATCTTTTAAAAAATTTATTCTCATTAGGTCAATGGACCCTATCTATTGAGTCAAACTGTGTGTGACTAGTTAACAGTTTCCTGCCACGTATACCTAGGCATTAAAAAGTTGAACTGCATTAATGTAATTGAGATGTCTCTACTTTGAGGCACAATGTTTTGTTCAGTATGAGGTCCCAGATTCCTCTTTACGTTGCCATTGCCCCTGTTATTAAAGAAACATTTGATGTCAATATTACTCTTAGGCTCAAAAGTTTTATTAATCATTCGAGTCTTATCATACCACCAAGGATTATATATGAGCTAGCGTGGTTCTCAGATCACTGTTAACTTTTCTGAGTGAATATCTATTGATTTTGTGATGATGCATGGTATTTGGCTCAAAGTTACCCTTTAAGAATGCCAATGCTAAGTTGCTCCAAAGAAAGCCCTTGGCTGGAATTTTTTATATAGGGACGTTATGCTATGATTCCATTATACCTTTTCACCCAAGAAAAAGCTGGGCTACTTTTTCTTGTTCATATTGTGGCTTGATATCAATTATCTGGAAAGAGGCACCACAGAATTTTTCTTATAGTTTAGAGATTTTCTTGGTCAACATTCCCTGAAAACTTCCAGGTATAGAGTGTGTTAGCATTATGCTCTTTTGCTTATAATCTAGTGTTTGCCCTCATCCATCATTATATATTACTTTCTTAAATAAACCTCCCCTTCATATAATTGAATAACTATTCATCAATTGGGTTTCTGATTGCAACATGATTTGGTTGACTTGTTGATTATGATTGTTAAAAATATACATGTATAATTTATTTCCTATGCCACTTATTTGCATTGCAGGTTGCTGAGGAGAGATCCGATGGGTGCACTTGGGTATTCCAGTTTGAAACCATCTCTAATGAAGATAGCTGAATCTACTGATGGCCGCCCTTCTGAGATGGGTGTGGTTGCTGCCTTGAGAAATGGCGAGGTACTTGGCAGTCAAACTGTTCTGAAAAGTGATCATTGCCCAGGATGTCAAAATCCAAGATTACCAGAAAGAGTGGAGGGGGCACCTAATTTCAGAGAAGTTCCTGGCTTTCCAGTTTATGGAGTCGCAAATCCAACTATTGATGGTATTCGATCTGTCCTTCGTAGGATTGGTAGCTCTAAAAGTGGACGCCCGGTACTTTGGCATAATATGAGAGAAGAACCTGTTATTTACATCAATGGGAAACCATTTGTTCTCCGAGAAGTTGAAAGACCGTACAAAAACATGCGGGAATACACGGTGAAAATTACTTTTGAGTCTTTGCCTCTCTTCAATAAATTTTTAAAGTTAAGAAAGGGGTATTGCTAATTAGGTGTTCAATTTGGAAAAATTGCTTTTCATCTGGTTTGTAATCCACTGGTTCATATATAACCCCAATTGGCCTTCACAGTTTTTCTTGTAGTATTTTGATAGGCTGTCCCGGCTATTCTAGTTGTACTGTTAGAATAGTACGCATCATCTTCCAATTGGCATCATGTATTTATTTAAGTAGCATAATTTAATGGATATTGTTGGTCTTGCTCCGGATTCTTGTCTACAACGTCACTGGCATGGAGGTCATGTATGTTTAGTGTTTCCACCAAAGACGTGGTTATGTCATTACAATACTGTTTTCTAGGCCTCTTTGCCTTGTAGTGAGTACAGGACAATTCACTTAGTGATAGTATTATGTTGGATAAAACTTCAAAACTTCTAATTCATGTTTTGGATGTGCGGATTTCTCTTACGTTTTGTACCCATTTGATGCCTTTCTGAATTTTATGGCAATTTGGGACTTTTATGCCAATTGTGTGAATTTGGCTTGTAGGGAATTGGTCGTGAAAGGGTGGAGAAAATGGAAGCCCGGTTAAAAGAAGATATCCTAAGGGAAGCTGAACAGTATGACAATGCCATAATGGTTATTCATGAAACAGATGATGGGCAGATATATGATGCTTGGGAGCAAGTAACCTCTGATGTAATTCAAACCCCACTTGAAGTTTTTAAAAGCCTGGAGGCTGATGGATTTCCTATTAAGTATGCACGTGTGCCCATCACTGATGGAAAAGCTCCTAAAAGTTCTGATTTTGATACAATGACTTTTAATATTGCTTCTGCTACAAAGGACACTGCTTTTGTTTTCAATTGTCAGGTCGTTTCTTAATCCTTCATCTCTTTTGTTCTATTCTTTGTGGATATATTTCTATATTTGTATAGTCTCTTCTCCCGCCTCTTATTTTCTTTTCATCTCTTACTGCTAACGTCTCATTTATATTTCAGATGGGTAGGGGCAGAACAACCACAGGTACTGTCATAGCTTGCCTTGTGAAACTTCGAATTGATTATGGTAGGCCTATTAAAATACTGGGAGATAATGTAACCCAGGATGAAGTGGACGGTGGTTCCTCAAGTGGAGATGAAATTGGGGGTTACGTAACTGCTCCCAATAATTTGCAAATAAAGAGGGATGAGAAACAAAAGCATGTTTTTGGTATAAATGACATCCTCTTGTTATGGAAGATAACAGCTTTTTTTGATAATGGGGTGGAGTGCCGGGAGGCCTTAGATGGTATTATTGATAGATGTTCTGCACTTCAAAACATTCGCCAAGCTGTTCTAGAATATAGAAAAGTATTCAATCAACAACATGTTGAGCCAAGGGTAAGGAGGGTGGCATTAAATCGTGGTGCTGAGTACTTGGAACGGTATTTCCGTCTTATTGCTTTTGCAGCATATCTTGGCAGTGAAGCATTTGATGGATTTTGTGGAGGAAAATCCAAAGTGTCATTTAAGAATTGGTTGCATCAGAGTCCAGAGGTGCAGGCTATGAAATGGAGCATACGATTGAGACCGGGGCGATTTTTCACTGTCCCTGTAAATCTCTTTTCTACTTAAAGTTATATGCCCCCCTCCCCAAAGCTTGACGTAATATTAAGCTTAAGCCTGTTGTCAACTTTAATTGTAGGAAGAGCTGAGAGCACCACAAGAGTCTCAACACGGAGATGCAGTGATGGAGGCATTCGTCAAGGCCCGGAGTGGTTCAGTTCTGGGAAAAGGCTCCATACTTAAAATGTATTTCTTTCCTGGTCAGAGAACTTCCAGCCACATACAAATACATGGCGCACCACATGTTTACAAGGTACGTGTTGAAGAATTAAGGAAAATTAGATTTGATTTTCTTTTATTTTATATTATTCTATTTATTTTTATTTTATGATTATGTCATTATTACTCAGTATTATTATTGTAATTTTATTTTCTATATAAACAGCTTAGGGCTGTAGTAATAAAATATGAAAGTATTTTGCCTTTTACTTTCTTCATGGTATCAGAGCTATTGGTTAGGGTTTTGTAAAGTTTTTCACAACCCACTAGGGTTTGCTGCGTTCTAACCAACAATTGAGCTATGGCACACAATACCTCATGGAAGGCATCCTTACGGGTAGCGGCGACTATGGTTTGGGTGAAAAATCAGAAGTAGCCAACAACATCGGTTTAGGCACTGGCGGCGGCTCAGGCGACAACACTGGATTAGGCACTGGCGGCGGCGACTATGGTTTGGGTGAAAAATCAGAAGTAGCCAACAACACCGGTTTAGGCACTGGCGGCGGCCCAAGGGGCAGTGGTAGTTGGAATGGTTTATCTAACAACGGTTTTTCCAATTTTTTTGGCCATGAGGGAACTTCTAATGCCCTCAAAGTTGAAATCCAAAAACTTAATGGAAAAAATTATGTCGAATGGTCCCAAACCGCAAGATTGATCCTAGATGGTAAGGGAAAATATGGTTTCCTCACATGAGAGGTGCAAATACCTGCCACAATTGATCCTAATTACAGGTTTTGGAAATCTGAGAACTCTGTTATTATTGCTTGACTGCTTAGTAATATGGAATCAACGATTAGAAAACCTTTTATGTTTTTGCCTACTGCGAAGGAAGTTTGGGAGGCTGTCAAAGAAACATATTCTGATATTCAGAATTCTTCTCAAATTTTCGATCTCAAATCACGATTGTGGCATGCCAAACAAGGAGATAGAGATGTCACTACCTATTATAATGAGTTGATGACACTATGGCAAGAATTGGATCTCTGCTATGATGATCATTGGAAGTGTTGTGAGGACAGTGTTTTGTTTCTTAAGAGACAGGAGAACGACCGAGTATTCATGTTCTTGGTTGGACTTAATAAGCGACTTGATGAAGTCCGAGGCAGAATATTGGGAAAGATTCCATTGCCATCACTTCGGGAAGCGTTCTCAGAAGTTAGAAGAGAAGAGGCAAGACAAGGTGTTATGATGGGTAAGACACCTTCTGTTGTTGAGGTTGAAAGCTCTGCCCTAGTCACTAAGAATGAAGACGGGAAGAGAGATGGCAAGAAACCATGGTGCGAACATTGCAAACGTTCATGGCACACACGTGATACATGTTGGAAGCTCCATGGAAAACCTCTAAATTGGAAGAAAAAAGGAGGAAATGAAGGTCATGCCCTTCAAGCTGGTACCTCTGATCAAGAGAAGCAGTCTCCTTCAAGCCCATCTCCTTTCAGCAAGGAACAATTAGATCAATTGTACAAACTCAGTCTCAAACTCCTTCTTGCTCTATAGCTCAGAGAGGTAATTTTTCAAATACTGCTCTACTTAGTGTCTCTCCCAGCCATACTTGGATTATCGATTCTGGTGCTACTGATCATATGACTGGGGAGTCGAGTCTGTTTTCTTCTTATAGTCCTTGTGCAGGTAATCACAAAATTAAAATTGCAGATGGCTCTCTTTCAGTCATTGCAGGGAAAGGTTCTGTTATTCTGTCACCTGTGTTAACCTTAAAAGATGTCTTACATGTTCCCAATTTATCATGTAATTTGTTATCCATTACTAAATTAACAAAGGATATAAATTGCCAAGCTAACTTCTTTTATTCTCATTGCACTTTTAAGGATTTGAGCACGGGGAAGATGATTGGCAATGCTAAGGAGAGTGGAGGACTCTATTATCTTAACAATGGACTCGACTTCAAAGACCAACCAAAAACAAGTACCTGCTTTGAATCTATTTTTGTTTCTTCTAATAATGATGATATTATGTTATGGCATTTACGGTTAGGACATCCTAGTTTTCCGTATTTGAAACATTTGTTTCCTAAATTATTTTCTAAGAAAGATCCGTCTTTATTTCATTGTGAAACTTGTGAATTTGCTAAACATCACCGTTCCTCTTTCTCTACACAACCATATAAAAAATCAAAACCGTTTGCAGTTATTCATAGTGATGTTTGGGGTTCTAATAGAATAAACACTTTTTCTAATAAAAGATGGTTTATAACCTTTATTGATGATCATACTAGAATTTGTTGGGTTTATCTATTGAAAGAAAAATCAGAAGTTGGACAAGTTGTCAAAAATTTCTTTAAAATGGTGCACACTCAATACCAAACAAATATTCAAGTCTTCAGAAGTGACAATGGTAAAGAATATTTTAATATATTTTTGTCTGATTTTTTTCTTGCCAATGGAGTTGTTCATCAAAGTTCTTGTGTTAATACACCCCAACAAAATGGAATTGCAGAGAGAAAGAATAGGCATCTTCTTGAGGTTAGCTTTACTATTTGCAAATAAGGTTCCAAAATATTTGTGGGGTGAAACTGTTTTAACTGCATCATATTCAATTAATCGAATGCCATCTAAAGTTTTAGATTTTCATACCTCTCTTGATGTTTTTCGAAATTATTTTCCTTTGACTAGTGTATCTGCTGATTTGCCACTAAAAGTTTTTGGTTGCACTGCTTTTGTTCATGAACATAAACAACTTGACAAACTCGAGCCAAGAGCAATAAAATGTGTGTTTACCGGTTACTCTCCAACTCAGAAGGGGTATCGGTGTTTTGAACCAAAATTAAAAAGAATTTTTGTAACCATGGATGTTACTTTTGTGGAAAATCAACCATTTTTTACTGACATTCATCTTCAGGGGGGAAATTATAAGGAAGATTCATCTTTTACTTATGAAAACATCATTACTTTAAGTGATATAGTGTCGCAAAATTCTGAAACTTATATTGATGCACCAAAAGAAAATGCCCAAGAATCCATATTGGAACTCAATCAACTTATGAATGAGGTTTCGACAGATTCGGGGGCGACAATTTTAAATCAAAATCACACTGATCAAATTCTTGATCTCAATAATAATGAAGGACCATCTGAAATGCCACAACACAATGACTCAAATAAAGAGACACAAAGCAGGTTTACTACCATTGACCCTACTTGGAAGGGAAATGTCTTTGAAAGAAGAAACCATAAACAGAGAAATGAAGTACCCATTCTCCGACCCTTCCAAGATTCCGAACCAATAGATAATCCAACATATTATGTTGATACAGGTAAGTCCTCTTCTGTTCTTAAGAGTCATGTCGAGTATCCTGATATAGACTTTCCTATTGCAATTAGAAAACCTGTTAGATCATGCACTAAATATCCTTTGTCTAATTATGTGTCATACTCAAAATTGTCTTCTTCATTTGCTGCATTTACCTCTAAGTTGTCTACTGTAGAAATTCCAAAAAATATACAGGAGGCTCTAAAAATTCCAAAGTGGAAGGAAGCTGTTCTTGAGGAGATGAGAGCTCTTGAGAAGAATCAAACTTGGAGAGTCATGACGTTACCTACAGGAAAGAATACCGTTGGCTGTAAATGGGTATTTACTGTGAAATATAATTCTGATAACACAGTTGAAAGATACAAGGCACGCTTGGTTGCTAAAGGGTTTACTCAGAAATATGGCATTGATTACTTAGAGACTTTTGCTCCTGTTGCCAAGTTAAACACTATTAGAGTTCTCTTGTCCTTGGCGGTGAATTTAGATTGGTCCCTTAACCAACTTGATGTAAAAAATGCTTTCTTGAATGGTGATTTGGAAGAGGAAGTATACATGGATAGTCCACCTGACTTTGAAGATAAGTTTGGTTCAAATGTATGCAAACTACAAAAATCCCTTTATGGTCTCAAGCAATCTCCAAGGGCTTGGTTTGAGAAATTCACTCGGTCCGTCAAAAAGCAAAGATATATGCAAGGACAATCAGACCATACGTTGTTCGTGAAGTTCTCTAATGTTGGTAAAATTGCAATTTTAATTGTATATGTAGATGATATTATTCTCACAGGAGATGACATTGTTGAGATGGAAAGATTGAAGAAAAACTTGACAAAAGAATTTGAGATCAAAGATTTAGGCGCGCTCAAATATTTTCTTGGTATGGAAGTTGCTCGCTCAAAGAAGGGAATTGTTGTTTCTCAGCGGAAATACATCCTAGATCTCTTGGAAGAAACTGGGATGAGTGGGTGTAGACCAGCAGATACTCCTATGGAATTAAATACTAAACTTTGGGAGAAAGGCAGTGTTCCTGTTGAGATTGGAAGATACCAGAGGTTGGTTGGCAAACTTATTTATCTAGCCCACACTAGACTTGACATCGCTTTCTCTGTGAGTGTTGTAAGCCAATTCATGCATTCTCCCTATGAAGAACACTTGGAGGCAGTTTATCGAATCTTAAGGTACTTGAAATCCAATCCTGAAAAGGGTTTGTACTTCAAGAAAACTAATGACAGAGAAGTCTCTATATTTACAGATGCTGATTGGGCAGGATCAATTACTGATAGAAAATCCACTACTGGATATTGTGCCTATGTTTGGGGAAATTTAGTCACTTGGAGAAGTAAGAAACAAGGGGTTGTTGCTCGAAGTAGTGCAGAAGCTGAATTTAGAGCAATGGCTCAAGGAATTTGTGAACTTTTGTGGATTCATAAACTCTTGGATGAACTGAAAATGAAAGTTGACTCACCCTTAAAATTGTTCTGTGATAGCAAAGCAGCCATAAGTATAGCTCACAACCCCGTACAACATGATAGAACCAAACATATTGAGATTGACCGCCATTTCATAAAAGAAAAAATTGATGCCGGAATTATATGCCTGCCTTTTGTGACTTCCAACCAGCAAACCGCTGATATCTTGACAAAAAGTTTGGCAAGACCCAATTTTGAGTGACTTATAGCCAAGTTGGGCATGACAGATATCTATGCACCAACTTGAGAGGGGGTGTTGAAGAATTAAGGAAAATTAGATTTGATTTTCTTTTATTTTATATTATTCTATTTATTTTTATTTTATGATTATGTCATTATTACTCAGTATTATTATTGTAATTTTATTTTCTATATAAACAGCTTAGGGCTGTAGTAATAAAATATGAAAGTATTTTGCCTTTTACTTTCTTCAGTACGGTTACATATGAAACTGCAATAGAAAATAACTATTGTCAAAATTGTGATCCCGAGGGTTAGACTATGCATCCAATAGAGACCTACATAATCATCCATTTGTAGGTAGAGTTAGCATCTTTAATCTGTTTAATGGTGTAAATTTATTTGGTGAAGAGCCTTGTTTTCAAAACTTGAGTGTAGATGTGATTTGTTATTTGTTATCTTGTAATTGAATTATTTCATATTCCACTGTCATTCATTTTCTTATTGGATTTATATGTTGTTTTGATAATTGGTATTTGGTATGAAGTATTTTTTTTTTCTGATTGTAGAGTAGTGATCTTTTCTTGTTTATTGAACTTGAATATTGTTGTACTTGTATTAACGCACAACCATGTAAATTATATTTCCATGTCTTTTATCAAGATCTGTGGTAACTTTACTGTGATGCAACAAAAAGTCTTGGTTTACGATGTGCAATAGATAAGGGATATCTGTGTACAAAAGCTAGTTTCATTTTTTAAAACACTGAAATTTGCCATATTAATTAGTTGAGTAGTGAATTAGCCTGCTTATCAGTATTTTGCCGTAGTAGATTGGGAACAGTAAAGAATTAGTTAAAACTGGATTGAAGCAATTATATATTTATTTTTATCATTGTTAGTGTAAATTTATATCCACAAATGTTTCTAATAACTTTCTTTTCTCTTTCAATTGGAACATTTGTAATACTATTATATTATTTGTATGTACATCCACTGTCTTACTATTATACTTAAACCTCAGTCATGCCAATTCTGTTGCTCACCTGGGCTGTGACTTCCTTCAATTTCTTCTATATACACCCTCACGATTTGAGGTTTCCTTACATTTTTCTTTTAGATTTTCAATGTTGTACTGTGGCCAAATTTTGCACGTGCTAAATGCACGCAATCACACAATTTAGTATTTAAAGAAAGTAACTACTAACATTTGAGAGCCAGGGAGGAGGGAGGAAGCCAAATGGCAAAATCTAATCAAGATATGCTAACTATAGGTAGCCTTGAGGTTTACATGTGGAAGGGCTTTTCAAAAATATAATATAAAATTGTAATTCCAATTTTTTATGATTTGTTCTTTGTGTGCGTGCTTTTAATGTGCTTGTTTCATATTTTTCTTATTCGCAATACGCGAGGAATATATATATATATACTGGTATGGTGATTTTGGGAAATTATATTATGTCTAAAAGCTTCTTTTTTTCCAAGGTTGACGAATACTCTGTGTATTGCATGGCAACTCCAACCATCTCCGGTGCAAAGGAGATGCTAAAGTATTTGGGTGCTAATCCTAAAGCAAAAGCCTCAGCTACTCAAAAAGTAATTTTGACTGATCTGAGAGAGGAAGCAGTTGTCTATATCAAGGGAACTCCCTTTGTCCTGAGGGAGTTAAACAAACCATATGATACCCTCAAGCATGTGGGAATCACTGGTCCTGTGGTGTGTCATCTTGTACTATTATGTAACTATCCAAACATGTCACAAAATGCAGTGTTATACAACTCATGGTAACTGCAATGCAGGTGGAACACATGGAAGCAAGGTTGAAAGAAGACATAATAGCTGAGATTAAACAGTCTGGTGGGCTGATGCTGTTACATCGTGAAGAATATAACCCTTCAACAAATCAGTCTAATGTGGTTGGATACTGGGAAAACATTTTGGCGGAGGATGTGAAAACAACCGTAGAAGTTTATTCTGCTCTAAAGGATGAAGACTATGATATTGTCTATCAGAGGATACCGTTAACAAGGGAGAGAGATGCTTTGGCCTCTGATGTTGATGCAATACAGTACTGTAAAGATGAGTAAGTATTCCTTATGTTTTGTAAAGTTTACTGGTGGTATATATTTTATTTATGTGCTTTTACTGTGTGTACCTATAGATACATTCTTGTAATGGTTTTGGTCATCGATAAACAATACATTATGGTTCTATATGGTGGGTTATTGGCACTAGAGGCAATAGTAACATTGTCCTTCACACATTCCATGGGCATCTGTTTGCATTCTGTTTATAAACAGTATATTCATTATGTTAATCTTTTGAAACAATTATTTAAATATAATTTACTTCTAAACTCTTACTTTTTGTAGCTCTGCAGAGAGTTATCTTTTTGTATCACACACAGGTTTTGGTGGAGTTGCATATGCAATGGCGATTATTTGTATTAGACTCGGTGCAGAAGCAAACTTCGCATCCACAGTCCCACAGCCAGTATTTAGTCGTCAGCAATATGCAGGGGCTGAAGAAAACTTTCCCTCTCGAGCTTCTAATGAAGCAGCACTCAAGATGGGTGACTATCGTGACATATTGAGCCTTACAAGAGTCCTCATACATGGTCCCCAAAGCAAAGCAGATGTTGACAATGTTATTGACAGGTTATCTACCAAAGTTTGATCATAAATCTTTGCTAACTATAGATATTTAACTTAATGAAACATGATCATTATCAAAGTGGATGCCGAAATTCTGTTCTCTCTGATGGATGAACATATATTGAAATTAGTAGTATTCTCCATGTCTATTCTATTTTATTGTGCTGAAAAGGAACTGCCATTAATCTACTTTTTTACCTTTGCAAGTATTCTTTGGTGATTATGAAATTAGTAAATTATGCATCATTTTACTGAGGGAAATTTGATTTGGCAACATATCATAATTTTTTTATTGGAGGTACTGAAATTTTTTGTTCAACAGATGTGCAGGTGCAGGGCATCTACGAGATGATATTCTTTATTATTGTAAAGAATTTGAGAAGTTTACTGATGGCGATGATGAGGAACGTGCGTATCTTATGGACATGGGTATCAAAGCTTTGAGGTAAACTTACCCGCCTCACCTTCACACCAACTGAAATGATCTTTCGGTTTTCCAGTTGTACTATTCCTTTTCCTATCTAGTCCTTAAATGTTATGTGGAGAATTAGTCACTACCCTCATTGGCGCTGGTGGTTATTTATACACAGGGTAGATTTTTCAAAGGAATCAGTACTACTGTTAGCATCGATACAACTATTAAACTACTTTTATTAGTTGCACCAAACCGAATTTTAGAAAATTTTAACAAGCATATATTATGAAACAACTGATATAATAGTTTCTTGAAGAAGTATAATATACACAAGTTTTACCACATTTAAACAATGTTGGATTAATGAAGATTTTGAATATCATGTGGATGATAAAATTGGAATGGTCTTCAATCTTGCTAACGATTACCTTGAAGGAATTAGTTAAGGAATATAGAAATATATTTTATTTATTGAAAAGTACAACCTTTAATGCTTTGGTTTCAATCAAAAATATCATTTGTTGATTCCTTATTCAGTGCCCAAATAAAAGAAATTGATAGATTAATATGAAGTTTTTGAGAATGATAAGGTTGATACAGTTTCAATCCAATGATAGGTTTTGTAAAATGTCATTTCATACAACTTTCAACCCTATGCATAGAATAATGCTAGCAACACATTCTTTAACACACATTTTCAAACACACTCTTTGATTAGATAAAATTCACATGTGTTCCACCAAATTCATATGGCCCACATGATTTGGTGGGACCTATGTGGGTTTCAACTAATCAAAGAGAGTGTGTTGAAAATGTGTGTTAGAGAGTGTGTTGCTAGCACTCTTCATATCCATATTATATCTATGGGACGGTTAGTGAACAGTGTGGAACTTACATCTAAGTGGATTTTATATTTATTGCATGTTAATGTTGATGGGTGCAAAAATTTATGTATCACCTTGTTTGCAGGCGGTACTTTTTTCTTATCACATTCAGATCTTACCTTCACTGCACCTCTCCATCCAATATGGAATTTGCTGCTTGGATGGATGCAAGACCCGAGCTTGGTCATCTATGCAACAATCTTAGAATTGATAAATAATGTAGCAATGCTGATAGTTATGCCAATGTATAGTTGGCACTTGCTGCTGTAGTTTGTAATATACATCCCTCTCTTTCTCCATGCCCGCCCATTGGACTAAAATGTAGCTGATCTTGGTAGTTTGCGAACTGCTTGATTGTAGGCAAAAGCCATGGTATACTTCAGTCAGCTTCTTGCATTCAACCCTGTATGTTATGAGGTGGCTCTGACATCAGTACATACGGTACATAACTGCTGGATGAGCAACATTTGCTTGCTTCCAACATGGACCCATTTTGTATTAGGTCACATTGTTATGGGACGTTCAATATCCCTTATTGTATTCCTATTTCATTGAGATTTGATTATAGGATCTGTAGGTGTAGGCCATTAGATTAATAACGAGGTTCTCTGTCTTTGATTACTAGTTTCGATCCATCAATTTATAGAACGATGGAATTAGTATGAAAGAGCAAATTAGAGTCCATTTGAATAGTATGAAACCCCCTTTCCCCATATAAAATGATATAAATGCTGCACGAGTAGAGATAAATCAAATGGAGATGACAACTGAGACAACTCAAAAAACTACCCACCTTTTTTTTTTTTTTCCCTTTCATAACAAATTTTTATTGTACTCGTCATCATTCTAGCTTTCAAAATGAATTGTAAGGTTTGCCATTCTGGTTTCTACTTTAGTTTTAGTAGGAACTCTTTCATCAGTTCTGAGCCACTAGGCAACAGTTAATCAAGATTCTTTTTATAACCGTTAACATACTAGTTAATTACTAGCTTCTTTTTTTTAACTGTCGCATGTAAAAGAATTCGTTTGTGCTTATGTTTTGAAGGCTGATTATCTCTGCATACATTTTACAATCATTCTATTAATGAATTTGGTTCGTAGTATTTGCTAGTCAATTTTTTCTATATTTGCAGTTTTCATGATGTTCTGTGAAGATTTATGTCTTTAATATAGTCATTATGTACTGTTGACAACCTTACTAGAAATCCAATTATTTGTGTGAAACTTTTATCTAAATTATTGCCTCCCAAATAGTAATGGAAAGGTTATAGAAAATCGGTTCCTTGTATACATCTAGAGCTGTCAATTTGTCAAGCCCCCTCTATATTGGCTTCAGCCCACATATTGGAGGGGGCAAAAAAATTTTATAATATCAAGGCCCATTAAAAGAAAGTCCCCAATGTAAAAAAGCCCCCAAAATTATGTGGGTTTAGAGGGCCCATAGCCCCATTAAAAAATCAATTATTTTTTTGAAATAAAAAATATTTCAATTTTTTTTCCGATTTTTTTTCCAAATTTTGTTCGATTTGGAAATTGTTGATTTATTTTTTGATGTTCTGAATAAAATTAACAAATTCAATAATTTTTCAATTTCTATTTTTTTTTTGAATTTTATTTGATTTAGAAATTGTTGAATTTTTTTTATGTTCTGAATAAAATTAACAAATTCAATAATTTTTTAAAAATGAAATGGGCCTTAGGCCCCCCAAAAATTAAAAAATAGGGGACTTGGGCCAAAGAAAAATTTTTATTAAGAGGAGTTTAAAATTTGGGGTTTAATAAGAAATTTATTAAAAGAGACTTTGAAATTATGGGCTTTTTGAACAACTCTGTACAGAGGCAGTAGCAAAATTATGGTTGAAGCTACCCAATCATAGAGATAACTTCTGTCATTAAAATATTCCACCAACCAAAACACGCAGTAGCAAAATTTTCTAAGTTTACATAGCATTGATATTTTGTTGAGGCAATTGCTAATATATATTTATAGAAGGCTAAAATTCATATCTATACTAAGCAAGAAGAACGAATTCTCTTGTTAACAAAAACTAATTACGTAATTTATAAAAAGAAACAAATTTTTCATTACATAAAAACATTAATTTACTTAAGCGAGAGGGGATCATTGTACTATTAAACCTCGCAAAATCAATAAACCAACAAACATAATTTACTTCTGTCAAAAAGAAAAAAACATTAATTTACTTAAACAGTCACAATAGACCACCCTCGACAAACTAAACATCCAGACACATCACATGAAACAAGTCCAAAAGTTGTTGTGATCCTTTAAACATGAACCTATTTTCCTTCCTTAAGTACATGCTGTGGCCATTGCCAACACCCTTTTCCCATAAAGATGATTACGAAGTTTTTTGTTCTTGGATTTAATGAGACTACAAAGTTTTCTACGGAGCCGACCCTGCAATAAACAAAACAAACAAAAGATTAATCAAAGATTCAATTACAATTTTACTTGAAACAAGATTTGAATGAAAACATCAATAACCTCGGTGCACTGAAGTGCTCTTTGAGCTACATAATTTCCAAAGGGATCTTTAAGAACAGTCAAGAAATCACGGCTTCTCATTATCTCCTTAACTATAACCGCAACATCATTATGTTCACAATATCTCAGTAGATCTTCCACCACATTGCTGGCATGTTTGTTCAAAGAAAGTCTAACAAATTTTCCGCGAAGCACTTCTATTATCATTTGGTTTGCTCTCGACCACATCATTTTAATTACATATTGCACCACGTAGTTTCTTCAAGACAAACAAAAAACATATCAATTATCACATAACAGTTTTAAAATGAAGGAACAATTCAAACTACCGAAAGAAATATATCATCCAGAGAGTTCGAGATATCAATGCACTTTCAAATATGGCATATGGGATGCAAATAAATTGCAGACTAACTAGCAAATGTAACAAAAATCAGTTAAGAGTGAAACCCATATGAATCTTCTGCTAGGACGATAGCCTTTGAGATTATTTCTCCAACCAACATGGCTATGGCATTTCCCCCAACATGTCCAAGGCATTTTTGAATAACCGAACATCCAACTTTATCTGTTGCAACATCAACACAATTTCTTGCTACTTCATTCAAGATGATCTGAAATAATAAAGTTTTCAATTAATGGATGATTAATCTTTTCTTTCATATAGTTAAAAGGAGAAAAACACAAGACTGATGAGATATATGGCATTGATTACTTCTTTGAATTCGGGCGGGAAAACCTTCAGACACTGCAGAACAACATAGCTACCATTAAGATTTTTCATCAATGCAACAATGATGCGCTCCACAGCACGCGAAACCTCATATAATGTGAAAGTGTTTTCGATATTCTCCAGGATGTTCTGCATAACCCGAGTTCTGTAACAACAAAATTGGAATTACACAAATTATTGCTAACAAAAATTTCCAAGAGAATAAAATTCGAACCATATGATATGGTATACAAATTTATAAAAAAAGTCTACGATTGCAATATGAGTGTCACATAAAGGACTTTGGACTAAACCAATTTTTTACATGCAGATGACAAGAATAGTTTGTTTTATCTTATCACAGGACAATTGTAACTGTCATTATAAAATAACTGTACAATTAACAACTGTTGTGCATCGTCATTAAACTGAATGCAATTTAATAAAAAAACTTCAATATTAAATTTTTTTTAAATTTAATATTGTCTCAACAATATTACATTATATTAATTTACATATACATACCCATGATTGTGGATGCAAACATCTATGAGCTTTTGATCATTTGAGATAAGCATGAAAGAAAGAGAGTTAATCTGATCCATGGTGACAATATCCTTTGCTTGAAAAATCTTTTGAATCAAGTAGTTTCCAAAAGGGTGTGTGATGAGCTGGTGTAAACGATCCTTGACTTCTGAGACGATAGCATCAACATCTCGCAGGTTACCCTCATCGATCTTCGCCTGTAAATAACGACATCCACACTCATCCATTGCCATAACTGGAACCAACCATCTCCTCAATAGTGAAGGACGATTGTTCATATAATTATAAATATGATGAAAATGCATTTTGTGCATGTTGGCTTCAATAGCAGCCTTTATCCTCATCCTATTAGTCTCAGAATACTTTAGTAACCCATTACTACTTTTGTCTTCCATCCTAGGAGCGTTTATGATTCTCACATCTTCAACATGAGAACTATAAAGTTGTTGATGAATAACACTTTTGTCTTGCACGGGTTGAAGAGTAGGACGATTTTCCTCCATTAAGGGATCAACAACATCAATAGAGAAATCAGAAGATGAAAAGTTATTCATGTCTTCCATTGGAAAATAAGAAGATCAAAATATTTAGGACTCAAACTGATAACAATGGAAACACTATTTATAAAGATTTATTACTCATAATCACTTCCATTGTTTTCGTATTTATATATTCTTCATGCACGCAGTTCTTAGAATTTGTATAATCTCCGAAGATTTTGTTAATTTTTATTTAATTATCTTTTTCTTTTTTATATAAATATTTTAGACTGAGGATATTGTAAAAAATATCTTGAGTTAATATTTGGTTCAAAAAAGATGCTACAAACAAGTAACGGTGAAAGTTAACTGAAATTAATGATAATATCTACCAGATTTTAGCAAAATAAATCTAATGGATTTTCTGTTTTTTTCTTTTTTTTTAGTTATCGCATTTAATAGTTTAATCTAGTTTGACCACTTGGGTGTATAAAGTTTAATTAATGAGATTTGATTTGATTTTTATAGAGAAAATTGGAACAATTAAATTAAAAATTATCAATTCGATTTGGTTTATTTTTTATAATATTTTTTACAAAATTCGAATCAAATCCATGGAAAATATAACGGTTTGGTTTGTTCAATAGGGTTGATATCTTTTAAACTAAGGAACTTATTTTTAAAAATACAAAAATCAACCCTTTTTGATAAAAAAAAAAAATAGTTAAAACGTG
>JBBPBO010000001.1:11865273-12061240 GCA_037974295.1 Cicer cuneatum
TTTTTTTCTATCTTCCAAATATTTTTTTTTATCTTACACCTCTTTTATTTTTTCCTAAGAATCTGTTTTTCTTTTTGACTTTATATTTTCTTTTGATTTGATAGACGATAAGATACATAGTATCTATAATCTATATAACTATAATAAATGTGATACCATTTAATTTGGTGTAATTATTTTAAATACGGGTTGTGTTATTGTAGTTTAATTATTTATATATTATTTTTTAATTGTAGTTTAAAAAATGTTTATGTAATTATTTTAACGGTATAAAAAGTTTAGTGTTTAAAAAAAATTATATTTTTAAAATAAGTATGCTAATTTTTATTAATGTCAATTTGATTGAATTGAACTAAACTAACATGCTATTTATCCGTTTAGGTTTAATTTTGTGATAAAAATTTAACCAAACCAAATTATCTTTTTGGTTTTCCATCTCTCTTAAACTTGTGCAATTTTTTAATCCAATTCATCCTCTTTTTGCAGATATATTTGCAAAAAAAATTGTGTGTTTACATCGCAATTTTACAATCTAAACTTATAATATACATTAAAATATTTATATTTAATTTATCAATTAAAATTTTAAAAATTCAACAAACTTAAAATATTTGTTCAAACTCCGACACTAGTAGAACTTGGTATAGAAGAAGATACATTACCAACAAAGAGACAGAAAGATGCACAATGGTTAGAGAACATAATTGTCTTATTTATGTTACCGTTTTAAGAGATGTGTATTCTTCTCTCTATATCTATGACTATGACTTTCAATAGTATAGTTAACAATCATCGTTAACAACATTTAGTAATGAACATTCATACAATGATGTATTTGAGAAATATTTTATAGAATTGGTGATTAATTTGAAATATTCATATTTTCAAAAATTAAGTTGAGAGCGTACTACAATATCAGACACCATTTTTATGTTTAATACTTCATTTAATGGAACACGTCGTAACATTTACAGAGTTTGATAATAGCCAAATACATAATGACGAATTTTGAGAAATATTTTACAAAGTTTAGAGCCGAATGAAAATATTTATATTTTAGGAGATCAAATTGAGAACGTTTTACAGTCACATATCATTTATCATTTTGATGGTTATAGCCAAAAGATAAGCAAAATCTATTAAATATTAGCAAGTTAGAGATCAAATTCAAAAACTTAATTTTGAATTTAATCTAAACTTAGGATTTAACTTTTTGTTTAGAAAATTTAAGTGTTAAAAATTTATTATACACTACGGTGTGTGTTTGAATGAAGTAATTGAAAATTATAGAGAATTTAAAATTCTAAATAATTTAAATATTTCAATTGAGTATTTAAAATTCTAGAGATATTGCTTATTTAAAATTGAGTAATTTGTATATTCATAAAAAGTGTGATTAGAAAAACTAAGGATTTTTTTAAAGAAGAAAAACTATGGATTAAAAAGGGTTTTTTCCAAAAAAAAATATTCTTAAAAATTACTTTTATGTATTTTATGATAATTTTTTGGAAAAAGAATAACACACAGTCAATGACGTCCAATTAACATTGGGTAAAATAGTATAAGATAATTAACTATTGTTAGACGATAATGTAAAATTACTTTATACCGTTAATTAATGTATATTATTACACTCTATTTTTTTTTAGATTAAAAAATTACTGCTACATAAAATCCAAACAAATCAAATATGATTTTTAGTAGTAAACTAACGAAAATTAACTTATGTTTTATTAAAAATAATCTTTAAATTATTTTTAAAGGAAAATAATAACTTTTACCAAACATCCTTTGCAACAAAGAGAAAAATTATGTGTTAATATTCACAACTCATAAGCACTCACTCCTTCGTAGATAGTTAGACAATTTTTAATTAGTCAAATATCTTATTTTTATGGAATTCTTCTCTTTTTGTGAAAATCCTTTTCAAGAAATATTTAAAAATTGTAACATACACACTCTCTCTATATATATATATAGTTGATATTATAAATATTTTAAAAAATAATTTTTTTAATTTGTTCATATAGACATTATTGTAATATATATTAAAGTTGACTAAATTAAAAGTTTAAGTATATTCATCTATTCAATTTTGAACCCAATAATTAAATAAATTGTTTCTATAATTGAAATTAAAATTAAAATTTGATTTAAAATCATAACAAAAAACATTATATTAAAATAGACTTAAAATATAAAACTTAAAAATTTGATGGCGTTAAATTTAAAATGTTTGTCAAACTTATTCGTAGATGACATATCATTCAACTGTTAATAATTTAATTTGATAATACTAAAACACAATAATTTTTAAATATATGGTAAAAAGAAGACTTCTATGTTACATTGAAAAATTAACATGTTTTAGTATTATCAAAATTAAATCACTAATAGTTGAATAACATGTTGTCCATAATAATTTTTTAGAAAATACTACTCCTTTTATTTTGTTTATAGAAAACATTTGAGTTATAATTTGTTCAATAAAAATTAATTAAGACCGAATTTCAACAATATGCAAATCATTCGCACATGGCCATCCAAAATTTTATATTTATACTTTATGTCTATAATATCCAAATTCTGAAATTATTCTCATAATTCCACTAATATTTCTCTTTATCTTCTCCTAATCGGGTTGTAATGAATTTCGACTAGATCTGATATAACATATGTTAATAGATGTGCTAATTAATATAAATATTGTGGTATATATTGTTATAATTTTGAGTTATATAATCAGAGTATTTTATGAGTTGAATTGTGATTGTTGAGTTAGTGTTGTCGAAATGTATGTTTGGATTTAATATGTGAATGTGATATGCTATATGTGTATCTTTTCTTGTTACATGAATTAATCTAACAAAATGACATGGATCATGTGCATTGGTATGTGTAGATCCTCATTGTATAATATTTATATGTATATATCGACTAAAATTTATTTTTACCAATTTTTTAAATTATTAAAATTGCACTTTTTTTTATTATAAATCTTTAAGACAATCCTGAATCAAATACATCAATTTTTGTATACCAAATTATAATTTAAATGTCTATTATAAATAAATCGGAAGGAATAATTTATAAAAAAATTACAAAAACAACTACTATAATTATAAAATAAAATAAATTTCCCAAACTAAAGTCCAACTAATTTTTAATTATTAAAAATATCATCCAAAATATTTACTACCTCTTTCTCTCCGATATATATTTATAAATTTACAACTTAAAATTTTTATATACAATATAATATTATACTTTTATTTATCTATTAAAATTTTAAAAATTTGACTACACAATATTTTAGTTCAAGATCGGTCATTGATGTCATCTATGTACCAAATATTTTAATTTAATCAATTTTAATAGATATTATAATAATATTTGTAGACAAATTAAAAAAAATATTTATAAAAAATTAATAATGCCAATGTACACTATTTTTTATTATGTAGTAAAACTTGTACGACAAAAATCCCAAAATTATTTCATATGCAAACACGACTCACGAGGAGTAGCAACGATCCCATTAAAAGGGTGCACAAAAGAATAATGAAATTAACCGCAAGCAATATTTATAGATTAAATAAGTTTTATTATATAAAGCACAATTTGTGATGAAAATTGGTTCTGTAAAAAAACTCGAAATTAATGGATAGGTTGAGAAGCTTTTTTTCCCCATTCTACTATTTGATCTTTGACATCTTGAAAGATTGTTGTTTGATGACCAGAGCAGTTGAAGGACTTTCCTCAAAAATAACTTCATAGCCATCTCCCATATTATTCATTCCTTGAGACATGAGTTGCCAGAAAAGCCCTCCTGCACATGAGCCTCCACTTATAGCACTTCTAGATATCTCATTGTATATTTTCTTATAATAACTATCCCTTTTACTTATGCTATATCCACGTGACTTTGAAGACATTCCAAACTCTGTTACAAGAATTGGCTTTATTAAAATATTATTTGAATCTTTGATATGTGCTTCTATCCATTTCTCAACAAATGCACTTTGGGTTGTCTCGTTTGTTGAGTCTTGTAACCTGCATCATCCACAATCCCAATTCATATTATATTATTATAATATCTTTGAATAAATACTTATTGCATCATCCACATCCAAATGTGATTGAGCATGCCTTTAGTATTCCAATTAATTTGTCATAACTATGGTGATTAATATTACAAACTTACAATTCATAGCTTTGAAAAACGTGGTTCAACGTAATTTCAACAAATTAATCTTAATATCAAACATTGAAATTTTTAAATTCAAAATTTTTAGTAATTTAATTTAATTATTAAATTCAAATAAAATTGATTTTCTTTAAACTCAATCCTAACTAACCAAATTAATTTACAAAATTAAGCTCATTCTAAACTACATTTAATGAATGTTCACGCAAATAACAAGAGCTAAAAATTTGACCAAAAATTAAAAGATTTGGGGTTAAATAAATTTATTTATGAATATTTACCATTGATCAGGGTATAAATGAATGGTGGCAAAATCGATTTCACGAACTTGATTGTTGGAGATAAAATCAGTTCCAATTTGAATAGAGTTGGGATTGAAGTGCTTCTTTTGTGGCATTGTTTGACCATAGAACCCTTCAAGTCCTATTTCCAGCAAATGATTGTTATCAATGGATTTGACATAGGCCGCCATCTCACTAACCCAACCCTACGATAATTAATGCTATCAGAATAACTTAATTTCAATGATTGGTAAGTCATATAAATACTCACTCTATCGTTAATGGAGATCATTTTCAATCCCATCCAATAAAAAATCATGATATTAACACGTAAATATTTTTTTTAATACCACCATTTAAAAGTAATAGCAAAATATTAATTTTTATTGAAAATTAGTGTAAAACTTAATTTGTGCAAACATACATATTTTAATTTTGTTTTAAGAAAAATACACTAATTAAACTGTTATTTTTATGTTTCATAAATGCAATTTATAAGAGAAATGGTTATAAAAACATTTAATATGCACTAATTCAAAAACACACTATTTCTCTTTTTCATATTTAGTATGTGTGAATTTATCCACCATCTTCTTTGAAAAAAAATTATTATTTGCCTCTATTTGTTAAAAAACAAGCCTAAAGGGACGCGAAAAATGCCAGCCAGCTATGTGTTGACAACTTCTATGACTATGAACGAAAAATGTGGTAGATTTTAGAAGGATAGCATTTTTATTTTCCTTTTAATCAAATGGAAATAGGTGACGACATGTGTCCCTCTTATCCAAGAATATAGAATGAAATTGTTACTGTGAATCTTATATATTCCAATGATGAGACGAGATAAATAAAGAAGCAAAAAATTATTATCTTTATTTCTTTCTTTTAGGCTTTCTCTTTTGAATAATTCAAATTATCTCTGTGTCTTTTCTAACACAATGGCTATTTTTTTTTTTTGCAAATTCTATAAGATGTCCTTTCAACTAGTTAATTAGTAACTACTAGTAAGTATAAAATAAAATTAATATATATATATATATACTCTTACTAATTTTTCAAGGGAATAATGGAAAAATGCTATACTTATATATTTATTTTTTAAAATAACTAAAAAATTTGAACAAAATTCAAAAAATAAAAAGCTATTTAGATAATCTTTTCATAAAAATCATTTTTGAAAGATACATTTTAAAAAAAATGGGATTTTTATTGTGTCAATTCTATCTAATAATAAATATTTAAATGATTTTTTTAATTAATAATAAATGAGTTTATAACAAATTTTATTATTTTGAAGTAAATTCTCTTAAAAATTATTTTTTAAACCATCTCTTTATATTTAGACGCACGTTTCAGGTTTTTGTTTTTTTGACAAAGCGCAGATTGAGATTAAAAAAAAAAAAAACAGGCGCGCAATAGGTGTTTTTAGAAGTAGCGCAAATCGGCAAGTAAGAAGAAAATAAAAAAGACCTGAATTGATTTTCCTGTGGTGTCATTTATGTAGCGAGGTTCATTTATAAGCTCCCAAGCGAAAATGGTTGGGTCATCCTTGTATAACAACCCGTTTATGCTATTCTTTCTTCTTAGTATTGCCTGCAATCCATCCAAACTTTATATTTTCATTGAGAAAGTAGAATAGGATTTAAGAATTCTGGTGGTACCTTAACATAGTTTTTGTAGTATTGCTTAACAACAGGGTGTGTAAAGAAGTCATCGTCAGTTTTGACCAAATGACCGCGTTCTCTTGCCCACTCAACATATTTATTTTTGCCTCCAAAATTATTCCAGTTATTCACCAAGCTCAGTATAAGTTGTATTCCGTATTTTCTTGCTTCTGATATCACAAAATCCAATCCCTACGTACACATGCAAATATTCAATCAAAGATCCAGTAAGTAAAATAGGAAATGTAACTCCGTATATATAAGTAGTAATTTTTTATTTGCATGTCATGGCTAGCTGTGTAAGAAAAACCCATGTAAAAAGAAATATAGTGGGATGATATCACATTTTCAAAATTTGTCAAAAAAAGAGAAAACGCGTTTTCAAATGAAATTACTAATTAGACACACACATTCTAAAAATTTGTATTAATGACTATTAATTAATAAATTCTTACTAGATTTAAAAAGCAATTAATATATATGATAATTGATGTAATTTCATCTTATGAACTACTATTCTTTAACTCCAATATATTGTTTGGATCTCTACTAATGTCATAGTTAGATGGAAGCAACCTTAGATTTGAGCATCATTTCCTCCTCGTCTTAAATTTTTGTTATAAAAAAGAACTACTATTTTCTTCTCAATATTTATTAAAAATCCTTAAACAACAATTAGTACTCTTTCTATTTTAAATATAAGTAAAAGTGAGTTAATATATTTAATCCAAAATATCAACTAAATATATCAATTTTTATCAACTTTTACTTATATTTAAGACCAAGTGGAATATAAAAAATAGATAAAATGTTAAATATAAAACTTTTTTGCTTGAATTTTGCATTAACGAAGAAACTAGTAAGTTTAAAAATTTGAATTAAAGAGTTTTAAATACTCATTTTAATTGTATTAAATATAAATTTTCTCTTCATACAATCAAAATGTTAAAATAGTTGATAAAAATGATAATTATTAATTATAGATTAATAAAAAAAAATCAATAATAGTACTCAGTTAAAAAATGCTAGAAAAATAATTAAATGACACAGTATTTTTTTCTATGTGAATTATATAAATAAATCTGTACATAAATATTAAAATAAATAAAATAACACACATACAATCTTTGTTTTTCACAAATCTCATATAATCTTTATAAGATAATAATTATATTCGTATTATTTTTTCAACTCGAATACATTTTTTTGAAAATCAAAGAATTAAAGAAAAAAATACATTATTTTTATCAAAACTTCTATATAAAATACTTTTATGATATATTGTTCGTGGTAAAATATTTTTGAATTTGCACATATAAAAAATCTACCCATCAAATTGAAAAATATAAATAATACACAGAGCTATAGTAATCAATTAAGATACATTACCCTGAATATATTTTCGTCATAAGAACCAGGAGAGATCTGAAGAGCTCTATAACCTCCATCATTGAAAGCCATTGTTCTTCCTACGTTTAAACCATGTTGTGAAGCTTGTTGAAAAGTGGAAGTGACCTTGGACTTTGTAGATGGGTCAGATGCCACGTACATTAACCAATAAGAATTGAAACCGTTCACATAATGTGTCTTCCCATTCAGAATAAAATGGATGCCTTTTCTTTTAACGAAACTGGTACCAACGTTAACCCTTCGGCAATCCCCATGTTGAACCACGACCAAAGCTACTATGAAAGATGTCAAAACCAAAATTTGGAACCCCATGCCTCAGTTTTTAATCACAGTAACCAAAATGTAGCGCACTCTCAATTTATAAAGCAATAATTATATCTTTGAACGAAAATGTATAATTGCACCAATCAGTACACACAAAAAAAGTAGATGATTGAACTCTCACTACCCACGATTAGTAGGTATTTATTTATTTTTGACTAAACACAACTAATAAGTAATTGAAATTAGAAAGGAAAAAAAACGGATACCAATTCAAACACAAGTGTACTCTTTTAGAAAAATCTCTCAATAACATTTTTGGAAATTTTATTTTTTGATGATCCACTTACCAAAAATAAAGAGATCTCAAAAGAAAAAAACAGCAAAATTGTCTGGTGTTAGGTTAATATTGTTTGAATTTTAAAAAGTAATTTAATTTTACAATATTTAATAAATTCATATAATAATCATCGTTTAATAAATATGAAGTTCCTGAAATTAGTGGATTTCATTCCTATATATATAATACACCTTTAATGAACTTTTAAAGAAAAGATAGTCACCCCCTCTCTTTTTACTTTTCTTTGCTCGTGGACCCTATCATTTCAATTTCACAATAGAAAGACTAACTGTCTTTCTTTTCTATTTGTTTTTCATTCAGTTTCCCTACGTCAACGTGTGTCTTCTCTCTTTGTTGCTATTCCAAACATTATGTTTTTGTAGTCGTTGGTATTAAAAAATGACAATGATAATGTTTTCTTTTACATGTTTGAATAAATAAAAATTACTATTGGGATTAGTACGTAGTTGAATTTTTTGGAAGTGCCTAAAATTAATTTGGTGATTGTTAATTCAGCCTATTTTGTGTTTACTTATTTTTTATCAAATACTAACTTTAATAATTTAAAATTGAATAAAATATATTATCGAATCTTAACTACGTGTAATTTGGAGGAGGGTGAGGGGGTGGATGAGCAACTTTCAACTAGTTTCTTCCTACTTCATTTGGGCCCAACGCGTAAAAGACCCAAGTAATTTGAGCCCAATATGCAGTCTGTTCAACGAAAAAACGCGCGCATTTCAAAACACGGAACAATAGAGATATTCCCATTTTTAAAAGTGCAAAACAAGGCATTCAAATTTTTGATTGGGAAAAATTCAGTGAGATCGCTCTTTTTCCTCTCTCGCAAGTTTGAGATTCCAACAATCAAACAAAACGCGATCGTGAAATCTAACTGGTAAAAATATCTCAACCGTTTTATTTCTTCCTCTTCTTCACTCTTGCAAGCATAATGCGAATCCATCTGAATATCAAATTCGTCGATCTTCCTTTTTTTTCTTCCATTGATGTTTTAGTGATTAATCGAAGCTTGTTTCTCAATCAGGCATCTATGTGAACATGTTCTTCCGTTTTTTATGACTTCGATTTGGTTTTTGCATCGGGATTTCGTTCTTATTCTGTTCAATATTGTGTTATTTATTTATTTCTTTGTTACGGTTGTGTCATGAATAATTTTGCCTTATCTTTTCTAGTTTAGAATCTTCAGATTTACTTGCTATGCTATGCTAGGGTTCCGCACATGTTACATGCAATTCAGTCTGGTACATTATATTTTTATTTTTTTTCGTTTTTTGTTTCGTGGATGAATTTTCAAAGTGTTTTGGTTATTACGTGTAAATTTGTGTAACGATTTCGAGTATGTTTGGATAAACTTCTAAGAAAATTCATGTAAAAAGAAATATTAAAAGAATTTTGTAAATAATTATCTGTTGTTTGAAGATGAACTTCTAGTATAAATTTGGATTTAATGTTAGCATTTTGTCAGTATCAAAAAACATGTAAGAAATTTTGGGTAAAGTGATAATAATAATCTTATTTTAGTTGAGAAATTTATGTAATCTAGAAAGAAGCCTCCGTAGGATTGACTCATTTGATCCAAGGCATGTCCCGGTGTTCGATACCAACGTGACACCGACAACATGATTTCATTCAATGAATTCATTTTATCAAATTATAACTGGTGTTGTGTGTTAGTGTCGTGTCTAGCGTCCGTGCTAATAGCTGGCTTCATAGAAAGAAACCAATCCAAAGTCGTTATGTACCTGTAGGCTTAACCAATGTCAACTCAAAAAGGAAGCATGGAGAGTGGAGCTACAAGGAAACGTATGAAATCTGAGGTAATTGTTTTCGTCTTTTTCTGCCTTGAATTTATTGCATTTCCAGCAACTTTTGATATTTCATTTGTTTTTCTTTTCACCATAAACAGGGGAATGAACGGACGGGAGATGAAGCAGAATCGCAGATTGTACTTGTACAGGAGGAAGGATTTGAGACTAACCCCATTGGGTCTGAAGAAATGGAACTCAATATTTCCCTTGTGCTCGAGAAGATTGAGAATTTTACTCAGAGGGTATATATAGTAACACACTGTGTGATGCTTGAAATCATACTTTAGATAAATAAATGTAAACTCTTTGACATGTTTAATGGTGGATTGCTTGTAGGTATCTGAGTTCCTAGAATCAGGGAAAACAATGTTTAAGGAGCTATGCAATGAATTTGAAGAGAAACTGATTATGTGAGCTATGAAGATGCTGTTTAACATTCAAAGCAGAAAGCCAGAAACTATCTTTTCACTTTTAAAAGTTAGTTTTTGAGTTTTTGTGGTATGATCCTTTTAACTTTTAAATATGCAGGATTCACAAGGAGCAGGTTGACAAATGGCAGGAAGAAATCAAAGAATTGCGTGCACTCGATGCCTCAAATGAGGAAGTCAATGCTCTTCTGCAAAATGCTAGATATGTACTTCAGCTCAGTCGTAATGATTAGTGAAGGTAGTTGACTGATGTCTATGTATATGTTTAATCAATCTCTCACCCCCAACCATTAATCAAGAAAAAGTACACTTTGGTAGAAGAGGTGTGAATGTGCTAACCCTGGGAATACTTGAATAATTGGGCAGTTTTGGAGCATTAGGATCCTATTCATTTCTGTTGGAGTGTGTTCAACTGCTTATCATTTGATTAAACTTTATTTGAAATATATACTCATAATCAGTCGTGACATTTGGTAAATTTTGGTGGAGGTACTGTAGATACTTTAATAGTCATGAGTAATGACAAATGATAAATCTGTAGCATCTTAGTTTGAGGGATTGCATTTCAAGAACAGGACCCATGTTTCTTGAATTTTGCAAGTGTTGCATGGTAAAAAGATGCACATGTTCAACGGTTGATGAATATGTGCATCTTCATCAAAACGGTGGAAATATAATGTTAAAATTTTGTGGTTTTAAAACATTGGAATTATTATTGTTCTCGTAACCTTGTACTCCCAACATAAGAGCGTATGCTTATTATTTGACTTTGGTTTATACTCAATTATTTGCTTAGATTGGTTGGATCTTCTACACCAAATATTTCTCTTATCAATTTTTTTTTTCTCTCTTAATTTTTTTTCTTTAATATTTTTTTAAAGATTTGACAAGAGAGATAACAAGATAGAGAGTGTAGAGGATCCGCATCCATCTTTGCTGTAGGTTCTGTGTCTGTACATCAGTAATTAATCACTGAAGGCATGAACTACACACATAATGGATAAAAAATATTCAAGGTGGTGATACAACTAAAAGAGAAGAATATACGATCAACGATCTAAGAATTTGAGTCCTTTAAAACTTGTTGTACCATTTCATTACTGTTTATCAATTATTAACAATTAGGGAAAATTATACAAGTAATTTAGTTGTAACATTTATTTATTATTTTCTTATTTCATTTGAGTTATTTATTTTTCAAAACGTTTATAAAATTATCTTTTATCTTTTAAAATATTTTATAAGATTATATTTTTTCTCTTATTTATGTCATTTATCTGTTAATATTTTTACGAAATTGTCTTTAAAAATGCTGACGGGTCATTAAAACTACTAATTGACAAGTCCATATAAATAATTAATAATTTTTTATTAAAAAACAAAAGAAGAACCCAAATTTAAATTTTAAGGTTCTTTCAAATCCAAAAAAAATATATCAACATTCATCTTTTTAATTATTTTTTTACTCATCTTATTCATCTATCAATATCGAAATACAATTATTAATAATTTTACATAAATTTGTCAAATAATATTTTTAATGACATGTTAGTATTTTTAAAAGATAAATTCATAAATATATAAAAAGATAAATAATTTAAAAAAAAATAACTTTATAAACGTTTTTAAAATTTAAATGATCGAAAAAATAAAGTATTACAAGTAAATAAGATAAACAGATCGGTATATAATTTTGTCTATAATTTATAAGAAGGTTGACCTAATTCAGTATCTATAAAAGTGGGGAAAATATTTTTGAAAATTCTACAAAAAAGGATCTATGTAATTCAATGACCAATATGGCCCTCGTGTGTGAATTGGGAAGCAGTGGCTGGTTGCACATGGAAGTGAATGCCATGTGTCATATGGGTGGAAGAAGTTCCATGAGATATGGCATAATACATGGCATTTAGTAATAATCATTTTATAGCTGACTTTTTCATGCTTGACAATACTGTTCTGTTTTTTTATTTATAAAATGCCAATACTCTTATTTGCTAATATAAAAAGCCTTCCTTTCTTGTTCAATAAGATAAGGTTGTACATACTTATATTTGCATGTTACTGTACTATTATTACTACTAAAGTGAACATCTCTGCACATTTCCTTCATTCACTTGCGTGTACCATTTGACTTTTTCTTTTTTATTAATGTGAATAAATTTGACTTTTTCTTTTAATACACACAAGTAATAGAAAACGACTTCAGCCTTCAATATACTTCTTTTTACTAAAGCCTTCAATCTTTTAAACATTAGAACTTTCTTGAAAAGTGCTTGAACGCTATAGTTACCTACCAGCGAGCAATGAACCTCATCTTCCATTACTTTATTGTCAACATCGTAGAGGTGGTGTATATTGACGATGTAGTTGTGAAGTCTTTCCTTCGGGTTATTTGTCTGATCTCAAGACAGTGTTCTCGTCTAGTCTACTGTAAGCCACGTCGCATCACCCGCATGTGCGGAGGATGCCTACCCCACACACATGGAGTGAGCAAAGACAGATGCGCTAAGGCAGTAAGACCGACTCCGACTTGTCAATAGATGCTTTTTTTTTATCCTTTCATCATCTTCTCCCATAGGGAGACTTAGAATAGATCCCAGATCACCAGCCCAGGCCATGCTATCCAGAATGAACTATTATTTAATCCCACGAGTCACCCGGTTAATCAAGATGTAGAAGCCCAACTTCCTCACAGACATAGTAGGCATAGGTCCAACCACCTTTTTTTTAAGTAGAAGTCTGAGCGGAGCTACCCACTGGACGTAAGGTGGAGTATGGTCCACCCGGAGCGGAGCCAGGTGA
Source organism: Cicer cuneatum (assembly GCA_037974295.1). Lineage (NCBI taxonomy): Eukaryota > Viridiplantae > Streptophyta > Magnoliopsida > Fabales > Fabaceae > Cicer > Cicer cuneatum. Next base: position 11,878,499 of record JBBPBO010000001.1, read on the forward strand.
TATAAGTTTCAGTCTTCGCCTCTGGAAAGCGCCCGGATCCATCATTGAGCCTTAGATTCGAAGGGAATGGATTACTTACTCGATAGAGTGAGGGGAGTTGGCTAGACTGACTTGAACAAGTAAAGTTATTTCTTACTTATAAAGAAGGGAAGCTTGGTACAACAATTTGAATTGGATAGATTTTTTAATATCTGTAATTTGAATATGAAAGACCCTTTTACGAAAAAACCGTTGATCCGATCCAAGAGTCAGACTTTGCTATAGGAGGAAGCAAAGCTGTCAAGCCGAAACCAGTGCTACCCTCAAGTAACCCAATGGACGTACGAATATCTGCTTCGAAAGGACCAAAGAGAGTCTTTATTTAAGCTATTCTTCGCATCTCGAGAGAAGCAGTCGATTAGTGAGCATCCCATCTCATAAGGAAAGCCTTAATTTAGGCCTGGTTGCGGGGGAGAAGGACTAAGGATCAGTCTAATGGGACCTAGAGGAGATAGAAGCTGTAGTTAGTGAGTTGCGGGCTGAACTGCTGAGTCTAGAAATGACTTCTTCAGTTAAGACTAGCCTAGCAAGAAGGATTGCTGCTAGATTCTATACCAACACATTCTTTCCGAAAAGTAGAATCGCAAGGGTATGAAAGATAGCTATGAAAAGCAATCCACCCGAAAAACTACCAGCTTCTTCAATGGGGGATACCTTTCCTTTTCTATATCCTCTTCTTTTTTTTCTATCTTCTTTCTGTTCACCTGAGCTAATTCTTTACTTGCTTTCGAGCGCTTGGTCTGGCCTATTTGCTGTTAGAAGGGAAGCCTTAGCACAGTAGCAGGTAAAGAGAGAGGGATTGCTCGGCAGGGAAGACGGGATAATATCCAAACCCGAATCACAGACAGGCACTCTACTCAATATACAATAAAAAAGTTAACTAAGGGGATCACAACGGCGAAGGGGACCAATCGAGGAGACTGGAGGAGCTGGATGCAGCGATTCGGAAGTAGCGAATCGTCTTCTTTGCAGTTTTTCAGGGGAGTGGCTATCAAGCAAAAAATTCCTTTATTCGGCTATTCAGATAATTTGGTATAGAAAGTTGACTTCTTTCTTCATTCAAGTAAGATAGTTGATCGAGAAAGGTCCTCTTCCACTGAGAAACTAAGGAGCGAAAGCGATGTGCTCCGATGAAAGCCTTGCGGGTCTAATCTACCGCGGCCCTTTACTCAATGAATAGGAAATATGACCACACACAATCAGAATCCCCGCGCATGAAGCAGTTGGCTCTCAATGGAAATTCTCCATAGCATGACTAGTTAAAGCAATCAAATTGATTGAGACAAGCAAGCCTCAAGCTAGGGTTCCCCATGACGAATCAATTGTGTCGGGCGAAATAAAAGGCCGGGGCAGGAATGCGGTAGGCGGTGGTCCTATGAATGGGTTGAAAAATTAAATAGAAAGTCTACGGTTAGGTTAAACAATATCCAACAAAGACCATAATTACATACATAACATAGTCATAGCGGAAACTATCAAAACGAGTAAGCTAGGTTGCCTATGCCTAAAGCCTGTCTACTCCTAACAAGTCTAAAGATAGAAGTTACTTTCTATTCTAAGAGTATGGCTGGAATCATCTCCTATGCTAATGGAGGGCTGGCTTTACGCCTTTTTTTAGTTATCTCAAGAAGTAACCGTCAAAGGGAGAGCCATGGCTGCTCACACATTGTTAGAGCGGGAAGGGTTTATATTCATTTCGCGTTGCATGAACCTTTCTATGGGTTGTTTGGCTATTAGATTCGCACAGACAGGCAGAAACGGCTTCTAGCCTACTAGTTAAGTAACAGCAGTTGTGGTTTCTTAGAATCATCCTAAGAGGGAGCCCATTACAGCACCGGGATACATAACATAGAGGCAATAAATTGTAAAGTCTTATCGTCAGGTTTGAGACTAAGATTCGAGCATTTAATCGAAAGAATTTGCATTTAAAGCCAAGATGGTGTAAGTGATTCATAACTAATCTTCCCTTCGTCGCTGTAAGTGGAATGCCCTGAAATTCTTCCATCAATAGGTACTCGAAATCTATTTTTATTGTTCAACTCTTATCGTAATGCCAGAGGAATCATTACCGCAAGGCATAGAGGGGGAGGTCATAAGCGTCTATACCGTAAAATCGATTTTCGACGGAATGAAAAAGACATATATGGTAGAATCCTAACTATAGAATACGACCCTAATCGAAATGCACACATTTGTCTCATACACTATGGGGATGGTGAGAAAAGATATATTTTACACCCCAAGGGGGCTGAAATTGGAGATACCGTTGTTTATGGTACAGAAGTTCCTATAAAAAAGGGAAATGCCCTACCTTTGAGTGCGGTTTGAACTATTGATTTACGTAATTGGAAGTAACCAATTAGGTTTACGGCGAAACCTACAAATCGATCACTGATCCAATTTGAGTATCTCTACAGGATAGACTTCAACAGAAAACTGACGAGTAACGGCAACAAGTGATTGAGTTCAGTTCCTCATATAAAATTACTGACCCCAGAGATATAGTAATATGGAGAAGACAAAATTGTTTCAAACACCGACAGAACACGAAGTGCTCCTTGTTTCTAAGAGGGGAAGACATGGGTTATTCACATTTCATTTGATGGTCAGAGGCAAATTGAAAGCTAAGCAGTGGTAATTCTAAGGATTCCCCCGGGGAAAATAGAAATGTCTCCTACGTTACCCGTACTATGTGTAAGTAGCAACGTAATTTCAGAGTCATTCCGTCTGAATGCTAAATGAAGAACATAAGCCAGATGAAGGAACAGGAAGACCTAAGATGTAGAAAAGAGTGATTCGGCAGATTTAGATTCCTATATTATATATCCACTCATGTGGTACTTCGTTATGTCATATATAATATAAGAATTTTACATATATATATATATATATAAGATCTATTTGTATAGATATCATCATCGACATCCAGAAAGCCGTATGCTTTGGAAGAAGCTTGTACAGTTTGGGAAGGGGTTTTGATTGATCAAAACGAAGAATCTACTTCAACCGATATGCCCTTAGGCACGGCCATACATAACATAGAAATAACACCTGGAAAGGGTGGACAATTAGCTAGAGCAGCAGGTGCTGTAGCGAAACTTATTGCAAAAGAAGGGAAATCGGCAACATTAAAATGACCTTCTGGAGAGGTCCGTTACAAATGACCTTATCGCATAGTGATTCGATCTTTTGATCACCCATTTTTGGAAAACAATTTTGGGGGGCTTCCGCCTTACACACGGAAGATTGGATTGCCTGAATCACGAGTCTTGTTGAGTTTGATCTTAAACGGAGTTTTTGAATGAAAATCTTGCTTCAATTTTGAATTTTGAAAATTAATGTTTTAAAAACTACATGACACATTATACCGGTTAAACTTTAATGTAATGGTTCGATTTATCTAAACAAAAATGTAATGGTTCGATCAATACAAAAGTTTAACATTCTTCTAAAATCATTTTAAAATTAATGGGATTTAATTGTACATTGTAATCTGAGACCGCAAAATTATAATGGTAATAGTGATCCATATTTGATATGTATTGGAATGTTTGATAAAACCTTTTGTTATGAGAATTTTAATAGTGATCCAATCTTACTGTATTGTGTTAAAATATATTGTTACATCTTGATGAGTATTTTATTTGCGGTCATTATTTTAATTTGCTTAGGACACCAAAAACCGATGAGTTGAATTATTTTAACGTGGACTAATATAATCAGATTTACTTTGCCATTTGTGATGTGCAAATTAATGAGATGTCAAAATATTAGAACATATATATTGTTAACTCAATTATATAATCTCATCATATTTATTATTCATAAAAAAAAAATCATATTATGTTTATTGAGATTATTAATATAATAAAGCATTTTTATTTATTTATTGGGTTGATGTGGAAAGCTTGTGTGGACTTACTATGATGGGTAAGTGAGGCCATGTATTTCATACAAGGAAAGATCCTTATTTCTAGCCATTGTTGTGGTCACATTGAAACTTCACAGTAAATATAACATAGTGGAATAGAGACTGTCATCTCTCAACACACACTCAAAGACTTAAAAGAAGATCATATCAAAAAGACTATTGTGGATTCATTGCTATTCGAATATGTACATAATCCAAAACCTTTACTCTTCATGATTAGCATTGTTATTTGATTATTATTTATTCATGTAACAATTTAGATTTAGAAATTATATTGATTGAGTTTATTAATTTCTTTCAGGATGAAGCACACTTTTCATGAAAGTTCTGATGTTAGTAGTTCTACATTTTAATTAGTTCAATTGGGTTAGATCAGTCCAATTTTGAAAATTATTATTTTAAATTGTTGACTTTTGCCGATTATCATCAATAGAGTATTGTTTTTGATTGTACCATTTACGTACCACGGATAAAATCACCGACACAGCATGTTCTTTCAATACTTATTGAACCATATTTAATGCAGACAATAATTAGAGAATAAGTTTTCAGTCAACATCACCTTTCTTTATTCGACAGTTTGAATTTGATTTAGCTGTTTTCTTGGGCTAAAAGTCCTTAAACTAGAGTTATAAAACCCCACAAGAGCCTATTATCATCTTAAGCACAAAATTAAGAAATTTTGAGACCAAGGAAATGGAAAGGCTTATGATTTTGAGTGGTGTAGTAATGCTTGTGGGGTTGTTTACCTCACAATTAAGAGTAGCATCAGCAAAATGGCAGAAAGCTCATGCAACTTTTTATGGTGGAAGTGATGCCTCAGGAACTATGGGTAAAATACAACTACATTTTGTCTTACGTATTTTATTTAAATTGTGAATTCCCATATATGATATCAAATGCTTAAGGGTATTTTTGAATTGAGTGATTTGAGTTTATTTATTGACGTAAACATTTCTAAGAATGTAAAATAGTTTGTGACATGTACATAAACTATTTTTAGTTTATTTCCATAAGTTATTTGGGATAGCTTATTAAAATAGCTTGGAACTTGTTTAATTATAATAGTTTTGACAGAGTGTATTAAAATAATATGAAATGTGTAAGGGTGTTTTGACATATTTTATCCTTAGTTATAGAACTAAATTATGCATAAGCGCTTAGTTAAATTGTTTATTCAATCAGTGCTAAATTAACTTGTTTAATTTGTCTCTACTTGTAGGGGGTGCATGTGGGTATGGAAATCTGTACAAAGATGGTTATGGAATAAAAACAGCTGCTTTGAGCACTGCTTTGTTCAATGATGGAAAGTCATGTGGTGGTTGCTATCAGATTGTTTGTGATGCAAGTCAAGTGCCACAGTGGTGCCTTAGGGGAACTTCCATAACAATTACTGCCACAAATTTTTGTCCCCCAAACTTTGATCTCCCTAGTGACAATGGTGGTTGGTGTAATCCTCCTAGACCACATTTTGACATGTCTCAACCCGCTTTTCAGATGATCGCCAAATATAAAGCTGGGATTGTTCCAATCCTTTACAGAAAGTATGTTATCTTATATATATGCTCCCTATGTTTTTCTTTTTCTTTTCTATTTATCTGTCAATACAAAGGAAGACATTTCCTTAGAGGATCCTCTTCAGCTGCAACACTGCAGCTGTAGGAACAATTAAATTTAGACGGATAATGTTTCTTTCTCTAAATCTAATGGTTTTTATCACTGCAGCACCATATTGCAACTATAAAAGATCCAAATACCAATTCCACACCTTTATTTTCTATCAACTTTTCCAGCGTTTTTGGTGCATGACACATGTCCAACATAGACATGTATGATTATATTAATGGTTTAAATGTATTTTTATTCTCTATTTTGCTCAAAATCAACTTTTAGTCCTTTTTTATTTTTAAAACTGAGTTTTTAGTCTCCTATTTTACAATTTGTGGAATCTTCTTGTTCTCCCTCTATTTTTTATGATATGACAAACTTAATAATTACATGATAATTATGTGGCACAACTGAATTGAATAAAATATAATGGAGTTCAACATTCTTTTTTTTATCTTTCATATTTTGTTTATGTTGTTACTAATAAAGACGTTCGTGAAATTTTGTCGAATAAAAAATAATTAAATATTGATTAATGGTATAGATTTAATGTTATTTAATTCAGTTGTGTCACAATACTACATCATTGGTGAGCATACAACATCATAAAAAATAGAATGGACCAACAAAATCTCACAAATTGTAAAACAGATTACCAAAAACCCGGTTTTAGAAATAGGGGGATTAAAGTTAATTTTGAACAAATAGAGTAACCAAAAGTGCATTTAAACCTACATTAATTTAATCACTTTCGTTTTCTTAAATTATTTCCAGTGTCTACGAGTCGGTATAAGTGTCATGTGTGACATATGTGTCTAGAGTTTTATAGGTTGTCACTGATTAATACAGCTAGCCAACTAATATTGCACAATGTTGTGTTGCATTTATGCAGAGTTGGGTGCAAAAGAAGTGGAGGAATCAGATTTACAATCAATGGGAAAGACTATTTTGAACTAGTGCTTATAAGCAACATAGGGGGACCAGGGGATATCTCAAAAGTTTGGATCAAAGGGTCAAAAATGAAGAAATGGGAAACCATGTCAAGGAATTGGGGTGTTAACTGGCAAAGCTTAAGCTATCTAAATGGTCAGAGCTTGTCGTTCAGAGTCCAACTCAGTAATGGAAAGACTCACACAGCTATTAATGTGGCCCCGTCTAGTTGGAGTTTTGGCCAGTCTTTTATCAGCAAGGTTCAGTTCTGAATGAAACAATGCTCATAAAATAATATTATTCAGTGTAGAAGAAGGGTAGAGATGTTACAAATGAATCACTATTTTAGTCACCAAATTTGTAAGGATTGGACTATTTAGTTCTTTGATTTAAAGAATGCAATAAATTTAGTCACTCTACCAACATATCTCTTTTTCTTACACACCAAAATATATCTTGTCTTTAAAAAACATGTATCAATCTACTCAACAACAACAAAAATTTATCAAACATTTTTTTGTTTTTGAGAAATACAGAACCATTGGTAGGAAAAACCCAGTAACATGGGTAATTTTTTCCCTCCCTATAAAACGAAATTGGGCAAATATGTCAGCCAACAATTGAAGCTAGCCTTACTAGTATTCTTTATTCTTATAGTGCATTTTGGATTATAAATTATTGTAGTATAAACTTCAAAGAGCCTTAATTCATTAAAAAAATAAAAAAAGAAACTTCATGAATTTTATGTCAATTATTTTTTATATACAGATTTGCAGAGACCAAATTCAATTAAAAAAATTTATTTTTACATTGACTAAAACAAAATAACAAAAACCAAAACCAAAACAAAAATATTTACAAAGACAAAAATCAAACAAAACAACTTACTAAAATATAAAAACGCATATTTACAGATAACAAACATATTTATTCCATCCTTTATTTTTCATATTAAAAAATGCCATTGAAAGTGGAGAAAGAAAATAAAACATATGTAAGCCGTATTTAAAATGCACTGCTTATAACGTTTTAATATAATAGTGCCACAAGGCAAGGCAAATAGCAAACTTTGTAGAAGAAAACAGAAACTCAATGAATTGGCCAATTAGAAGGGCGACTGACAGAGAGTCATCCCGAAACAAACAACTTTTCAATGGAAAAATATTCTGAATGTCATTTCAGTATAATACAGTTTGCCTAACAAAGCACTCATCCTATTTAGCACCGTCGACATTCTAGCCCTGCCACAAGTTCATACCATATCTTACAGGCTAATAGCAAGTTATTGATGACCAAAGATGGTCTAATTATCCTAGTTCTGTTGTTGCCTCAGTATAGGCCACAGTAAATCAGACGAGGCTCATCTAAGCTTTGGCAGAATCGATACATTCTTGATATTTCTTCACAGACCACTAGCAGATGCATGTTCTGCTGCTCTTTTTCAAACAACAATCTTGCACGGACTGATGTAAAATATGGCACTCATACCACGTTTATGTTATCTCCGCACACGGTGACGTTCTCGTTTCTTGAAACGCTCTAGCATGAATTGGTCTGTTGCAGCTTGCCTCTGTACTGCTCCGGCAGCATCACTGCTAGAATCGTTTTGTTTGGATGCAGAACTATCTTCCTGTACACTTCTCTCTTTGTACAACTCTGGATGATCTGCAAATTAGTTGCTTTTCTGGTCAGTGATTGGAATGATTTTAAATCGAGTAAGAAAATCAAAAGTCGTCTATTTATAAGAGGCAGAGGCAGAGGCAGAGGCAGAGGATGAAATCATTGATAACTAAATCAAGGCGGACAATGACATAGTATTCTAACAGTATACGAGTAAATATACATATGTAATATATAATGAAATAATCAAGGAAAATGTTACCTCGTCTAAGTTTTTCAGCATAATCCCTGCCACGCTGGAAATAATCCGCACTATAACTTGATGGAATGCTGAAATCTGACTTTGTCCGACCCATAAGCCTCTTTTCCTGCAGAAGCTTTTTGGCAGCCTCGGTTTCTTCAATATTTTTCAATTTATATCTGCAAACACAAAATACAAACGCATTAACACACATGACCTATTCTTCTTGTTCAATAAATTCATTCATATAGAAACATTAAACAAAGACAACAAAATACTGGCAACATATAAGAAAAGAGAAACTACTACAATTAAAAAGCAATGAAACACAAGTTGAATCATCTGGATTATATCATTGAGAAGAGAATTTTTCAACCAAAAAGCCAAAGTCACATCTTCTCTAATTGCTTGTTTACAACTGCAGGCACCGAGTACCCATACAGACAAACTTATCACCCCGATAATCAGACATTGCCAACAATTAACTTGAAAAAAAAATGTGTAAATATTGCTAGATTATTAAATGCTTCTTCTACAAATACTCAAAAAGTAAATATGCCCATGGAAATAAAATATGAGAAAGCATACTCTATTGGAAGCTGGATCTCGGCAATACCAGTAGTCCATTGAGTAGAGCTTTCTTCTGAATTACGCTTTTTTACCTGACAAAACACAATATATTTAAAACAAGAAAAATAAAAAACAAATGAAGCTGAGAAAAGGCGGTGCACAGTTTGAGACAGTAGATAAATTTCTCAAAAATAAACCACTACTACAAAAAATATTACAAGAATCTTGTAATAAATTATAAGTTTTTTAACCAATACTTCTATGATTTTAAATTAGCTTTTTCATATAAACTTTTTCAAAAGCTCTTTCATTTAACTTCTAAATAGACATATATATGCTTGCTTATAAGGACAATTTCACAGTTATTAACCAGAAGTTAATCTACACTGCACACTGTATTACCAGCTGCTAAAAACAAAAAATAAAAAATAAATAAAACAGTGAAACGTTGTAAAACAAAAGGGAAAGTACTAACTTTAAGATGATCAGGTATTTTATATAGTTCGTCTTCAGCACGTTTCAACTCATTCTCAACTTGATCTGCTTCATCAATATTTCTACCCCTCTTCTTCGCTAATTCCTGCTCAATATACTTAACCCTGTTCATTCATATATCAACAGTCAACATCAACAACAACTTAACTTCAAAAAATCAAATTCAATAACCTAAGCACAAACACAACATACATATTGGGATCTTCATCCATAACAGCAGTTTCTTGAGCAAAAGTATCTTGAAGAACAAGGTCGTCCTTGTCACCGCCATCGCCGTCGTTCTTATCGACGGTTTTAGCGGCTAAACCGCCGGAAATTCCAGGCTGAGATTGGTGCAAAGTTAGGGTTGCAGGAATTCCAGATTTCCTTTCCCTCTGCTTCTGAAGAAGCTTAATCTCTTCCAATGCCAATCTGTGATTTTAATTTAGTTTATAATTGGTGAAAAGAAAACCCTAAAGTAAAATGAAAAAGAGAGAAAATAAAACCTTCTTCCACGTTCGTCATCGGATTCGTTGTTTTCTTGTGGGAGTTGGTTCTGTTCGTCTGTTGGATTTGGAAGACTTCTCTTTCGGTAGTTTTTTCTTCGCGGCTGCTCTTGTTTCAAATCTTCCATTGTTTTGTTGTAATTCATCACATGCTTCTTCTTTTTTTGGGCTAAACTACACCGTTATCTAATTTTTTTTATTTTCAGTATGGTCACTTCACTTTTTCAAAATTTTAATTGGATCCCTTACTTCTTTTTTTTTTCAATTCGGTTACTGACTTACTGCATTAAAGATAAAATGCTTGTTTTATAAATGTGTTCTTGTGTTAAGAGTTTAAAATTTGTTGCATAGTTGCATTTATTGGGAATATTTTCTTTCGAAATATATTCTACAATAAACTGATATATTATACTACATTTTTCTTTAAAATTGTCATAAAACTATAATAGACTAAAAAAAAACACTTATACTAAGAGTAATTATTTTTTTTACTAAATATTACGAGTAACTGTTTTTTCAAAAAATTAAAAATCTTTATGTAGACTAAGGAAAACGCCTCACAACTTCACAAGTATAATCAAATACGACATTATTAATATATTTTTTTTATCTTTTTTTAAATAAAAATTCAATGCATTTCATTTAAAATCAACTCAAAAATACAAAATGATAGATGATAAAAATCTCTGGGATAAACTCTAGATGTTGTAAAGAGTAAGTTACATCATTTGCTAATTGGCCAATGAAACTAACATCATAGTTTGTAAATGAATTAGAAGGATCTTGCAAAATTTCACAATAGCACCAAGCATATGGCCAAGAAGCTCGGGAAAACAATTAATAATTCTCTTATTAATTAATTTAAAGATGACATTTTGGAGATCCAAATATGTCACCCAAGAGAGCATGAAGAAGTCTTGGAACTTCTCCTTGAAGAGTGGATATACAATAAGGAAACAAAATTCTCATGGTGATCCGGATGCACATAACAAAACTGGTTTGTCTCAACTGTTGAAAGAATTTTACATCAACATTTACATTATTAAAAACTTGTGGGAGGGGGTTGCCAACTATCCAAATAGTCATTTTGAGTTTTAGTTTCCACAACTTCAACATGTTTCTTCGCTTTGATCCAATAACAGAGGAAATTATGTCCTTTTTCCACAGTTTAATGGAAAGACAATATTATGATCCTAATATTTTCTATTTCTAGTACACCAAATATTATGTCCTTTTTCATTTTCAATACTTTTTTCCTTGTCCCAACCCAACCACCGAATTAATCCTTGGAAGATAACTGAATGTTTCATTTATTTATATTTATTATATTCTATACGATGCCCATTTTTATTTGTAGATGGCATCGAAGAATGAAATCCATTTTGTAGCAAGTACCTAATTTGAGGGCTTCAATTTTAAGATGTATGCATCTTACCATATTGATTTAACATCCAACCATAATGAAAGAGAAAGTGAAGTGATAAAGGTACAATCTCAATATCAGTTCAGTGCTTATTCAAAAAGCAGTTAACCACAGACAAAAGAAATGAAACCATATTATCCCACATATTATCAACACGTACTATAATCTTCGATACATTTATTTTACACTCAATTCTATATCAAAAAGCAAAATGCAACACCATAAATGGTACAAGTACAATAATAATAATCAAAACCTTTCAAAAGAATTATTATAGCAAAATAACAGAAAAAGCTGGTTGAAAACAAAGAACCTTGAATATAATAAATTAAATTAAGTCTTCTTAGGAGCAAGCTTGGTCTTAATTGTGTCAACTTCTTTAGCATCAATTTGAAAAGCCTGAGCAAGAACATCATCAGGCACAGTTGGTGTTGATGCAAACAGAGCTGAAGCAATTGAAAAAGTACCAGGAAGTTGACTGTTAAAAGCAGAAATCACAGAAGCAGCTTTATCTCCATTATTCTTCTGATAATGAACCAACCCTTTTGGGAACACAAATATTTCACCTTTTTTTAGTGACTTAGAAATTAGTTTATTTGATGTAGTGATAAAACCAACATCTAATTCACCTTCTAGGACAAACACAATTTCTGTAGCACGAGGGTGTGTGTGCGGTGGGTTAAGACCACTTGGTTTGTAGTCTATTCTTGATAAAGACACACCTAATGTGTTGAGTCCTGGAACTTTTTCAACATTGGCTGCAGTAACCAAAGATCCTAATGTGTTGTTGATAATTCCAGGTTTGGATAAACCACCAAAAAAGAAATCAGCTTCTGTTACATTTGTCTCAGCTTTGCAGGCAAATCCATTCACCTTAACACCTGTGAATAATACACAACATATATTGTTTATGATTTTCCCAAATATTGTTTTGATACTTCAATTTAAGTCCTGTTAGGATAAACTGTCAAATGCACAAACGTTTATTATAAAAGTGCTTATGAATAGACTATTTGTATAACAAACTGATTTCATATAAACTATAAGTTGTTTTCACAAACTATCATGTAAAATTTATAGAAATAATTTGAAACAGCTTGCAAACATGTCATTAGTTCTATAGGTTCTTCTAAATAGTCTCAGAAGTACTTTAGCACATAAGAGAATCAGTTTCATGTTTTTAATTTCTATTAGTAATTTAACTTTTTCTTCTAGTGTAAAATGATAGTAATATATACTACGGTATACATTACCTGAAGAGGGAAGAGCTGCACAAAGGTCTTGAAGTGTATCAGGATCAGAAGCAAAGGTAAATGAGATGGCACAGGACAAAATGAACAAAATTGTCCAATTTGTTGGTGACATGGTTAATGTGCTAGATCAATAATGAATGGAAACAGAAAAGTGTTTATTATATAATATAATATAGAATGGCTAGAGATAAGAGTGGAAAGTATTGAGTTGGATGTTGAGAAATATAGCAATAAGGTTCTGTTTATATATGGCACAGGCAATGGTTGTTATTAAGAGTAGATGGACCAAATGTGATGATGTGATGGTATAGTATAAAGTCCTTCAACTTAAATTCAAAGCAATTTAGTAAAATGTCTTTACTAGAAAGATAAACTATACGTGTGGATAGAAAATCAACATACAGATTATAGTTTGTTGGTTGCTGGGAAAATGTGAACATTGACAATCCAATGAAAAGAGGTTTGGTGAGAGATGTTATGTAAGGTCATAATAATTAAGTAGATCTAAACTTCATTGATCTATCATGCATAGTAGTACTAAGGCCAACTTCTATCTTTATTTTTATTTCTTTTGGCAACAACTTTTTATTATCAATTTAAAATCATATTGTATAAGAACAAAATTTAAAATTTAGGTGTATTTTCTTATGATACACATGCATAAGTAATAATAAGTAATAAGAGAAATTGAGTTAGAAGATTGGCACCAAATACCGAATGTGAGCAACCTTGAGGAATGGATCAGTTCCATTGTTGCTTTCAATGTTATATGCTTCTATTCTAGATAGATTATGAATTAGAAAAATCTATTATATGTGAAGGAGTTTTCATTTTCACTCTTTGAGCGCAGCTAGGATTTCTTTTTAATTGTGTTTATTTAATTTTCAAGGAAACTTGGAGAATGATAGTGCATATTTGGGTAATGTGCAGAACAATAAAGAATAACTCAAGAGATAATCACAATTATAAGCAATTAAATTGTCTCGATCACTGTTATAAATCAAAATTAATTATTTTTCAATCATTTAATACTATTATTTTTAATATACTCTTGATTTTAATTCAAAAATATTTAATGTAAATAGTTTAGTATGTGACACACAAAAAAGTTCAATTTGATTTATGTTTTACATGAAATCAAGAAAATTAATTAGTTTTTTTTATTTATATCAGTAACCGGAGAGAGTATATAATTGAATCAAACTCTCAACTTCTATGTCAACACAGCTCAATTGTACTAATTGATTTATTATCTACAGTATATATATTTATTCTTTATTTACATTCTTTTGCAATTTTTATGAGGTACCATGCACGGATGCACCACCTAGGTCGCCACATTTAATAAGTTGAGTTTCTGAGACATTGCATTCTAAAAATATTGAGACTAATTACAACCATGATACCTTGTGAAGCCTACTGAGATCAACAACCCTAATTACGGTGGATTAGAAGAAAATATAAATTAAGAAACTAATTTGGATTTCTAAAATAATTTAACTGCCCCAAAATTGTTTCAATATCAAGAGAAATATGCAAATATATGGGGGGCACCTAGCAAAAAATAAAACAGAGAAGCATTTATAAAAGGAAGAAAATTAAAAGGATTTATTTATCCTGATGATTTCCAAATCCTTCCTTCCAAAGAAACCACCATGACAGAAACATCATCATGATATTTACGTCGGTCTCCATGAGGAATATCAAGCAATTCATGAAAGTTCATTCCTGCAAATTAAAAGAAAAAAACATATTAGATATGAAATCTCAGATATTTAATTTACCATCCTTTAATATGTTGTGAGGAGGAATTGTGGTGGACGTGAAATATCATTTACTAGGATTGAGGTTGTAATGATTTAGAACATCTTAAGAATGAAAAGAGATTAAAAAAAAATATTACTAAACCATAACCCGGTCGAAAATATGTCCCTCCATAATATAATATGGTGGTTGGATCCCCTAAGATTGCTGCACCGTGAGGTGCAAATGTCTAGATCTAATGGTATCCACAGCTACTGCACGGTGCAGTTGTAGGTGGTATGTTGTGACAAATTCAGAATAAAGACAAAAAGTCTCTTGTAGAAGGACTAGATATGACTACTTATTAGGTGACCCTACATGGCAGCTTACTCTTCATGGAAAAGGATGAAAGAATGCATGTGTTATTGCTCTTTTTAGTCTACCATTGTATGGCCACCCAAGTAAAAATGGAAATTTACTAGAATGACTGTGTTTGAATTCTAGATGGCAAGTCTCAAAATTAACTGTCTTCTCGGGCATGTTTGGTTTTGTGGTGGTGAAAATTAGTTTTGAATAAATTAATTTTGTAAAACTGATTTTTGTTAAATGTAAGTTAAATGAAAAGATGTTTGTTTATGTTTGGATACATTTGCATAAATGTGAGTTGCACAATAAATTTGAAGCTAAAACTCAATTTTGGAGTCAAAAGCTCTAAATCCCTATCTATCCTAGAGGCAAAAACAATTCTACTCGAAAAGACCTAAATATGTTCAAATCAACTCTATACTTTGAGAATTGATTTTGCCTCTCCAAAAATTGAAACCAAAGATACACCTGTGTGTTTGGTTTTGCAATGACAAATTTTGATTTTAGTTAAAAATGAGTTGAATGTAGAGTGATTTATATTTAGATACATTCACGTAAAATTGAGTCAAACAATAAATTTGAGGGTAAAAATCGCATTTGGAGTCAAAAACTAAAAATTCTAGCTTCAAGTTAGAATCAATTCTTGAGGCAGATTCAATTCAACTCGAGAAAAACCATGCATGTCAAAATCAATTCTACACATCTAAAATCAATTTTGACTTCTCCAAAAGTGGAGCCAAATATATAATTATTTTGGTTCCAAACCTCAGTATAACTAAAAGTAATAAAAACAACTTGAGTTAGGATGAAAAATGTATACTAAGTTTTACATCAAACTTAACTTTAGAATAAAAATATCTAGATAAAATCAAACATATCAAAGCCAATTCTACACTTCCCTCTAAACTCAGTTTTATCGAATTATTTTTATAAAATCAAGTAAGTGCATTCAAATCATGTTTGTTCAACTGCTTATCCAAACACAGTTTATGTAAAACTTGAAATGGAAGCCAAGTTAAAGGAGTAAGGAAAAGGCAAAGCAACTGACCATTCTTTTTAGCAGCACAAAAGAGAAGCTCTGCAATAAGGTATTGTGCAGGATCACCTTCTGGGACATTTTCCATGAACCATGTGACATGAGCAACTACCTCTTCATTACTGAAATATTGGTAAAGCCCATCAGAGGAGAGCACCAAGAATCGATCACTTGAGGAAAGTCGGTGGTGAAGAACAGAAGGAGTACAACTTAGGTAAGGAGCAGAGCCAACATAATTAACTTGAAACACCTCCAGTAGAGCTTCATTAAAAGACGGCTATACCACAACAACATAAAAGTTAGAAAAGGCCTGAGTAATTCCACCACATTAGGCAACAAATAAAAAGTGCAAGTTATACATAAGATCTTATTTGTCATCCTCCAAACAATGCATGGCAAGCTTGAGGCCATTTAATTCACAATGTAAACATATATATATAGATTTTTTCCACATTTAATGCTTATTCCACCATGAAGAATCATATATAATCATCAAACAAATTAATCTTCACAACTACAAGTAATGATCAATTAGAAAATGTGTTTGATACAATGCAATGTTTAACATGTCTAAGAAGACACTCCTAGAAGCTTTTGTCTGTAAGAAAGTAATTGTGCTATAACATAACCCAACCCGTGGATCCAATATTCTACCTTTTCCTCCATTATCTTTCCCTTTAAACTAGACTAACCCTCAGCAGCAAAAATGTGATCAATCCAACATTGACTATTTCACCCATTACTACCAACCACTGTTGTAGCTCGATAGAACTATTGCATATTTTAGTACGATACACGATTTAGTACAAATTGCTGCAAAATAGTAGCTATAGCACTATAGCTTAGCAGAATTTGAATAAACTGCTATTTTTTATGATTGACAACACTGCTACCCACATTATATAGTTTGGCTATCACACACATGAACTCAGACCCAGTCATTTGTATGATTTAAGGTGTACTTTTTACCATTTTGTCCACAAATTTAATTAAGATACACACACTATTACAGTGTATAAACCCATTCACCATATGTTTTCTGTATATTATGGAAAAATATAGAAGCAAATGGATTCTCTGCTTATAAACTACAGCAAACTGAATTACAGATGTGTCAAAGTCAGATGATCAACTGACCCTCTTCAAGAACCCGGCACCGAATGCTCTCGTAACTTTTAAATGTCCTTTTACTCGATCGTTTAATATGGCTTGACTATCATCAGGGTGTTCTGCTCTTACTCTGAAAACTTCCTGCGGGAATCAGAAATTGAAAAATAAATTGATGACACATTTATCAGATACTATTGAAGTTTTCTCTCTAGTAAATAGTTTGTATTATAGGGTTTTGGGTTTAATGACATTGGATTGACATTCATGTTAGCAAATTTGAGACACCGCAGAATATCAGAAATATTTGGCAAAATGACTTGCAAAACAAATATGATCTTATCTAAAGAACAGTACATAGAAATGATTTCACCATTTAGTAACACGGTATTTCATTTTTCATATTTTCTTAAAAGCCAATTAAGTAAGAAAATCCTCGCCTTAGAAAATCACTAACAGCTGTTCTAGTGTGCATTTGGATTCTTTATGTGAATGCAAAATGACATACTGTTGTTGATCATACTCATCAATGCACTTAGCAATTTAGTGTATAGTAAACATGCTAATTCTAAATAAACAAATTATCAACATATATTAGCAGGCACCATGAAGCAGGACATAATACAAAAAGTCAAGTCAACCTAGCTGCTGAAATTTTATAACTAGACTAGAAGATTTGACCATGATTTTTTCAGAGACCTCCAAATAAGTAGCTGGTGAAATTAGACATAGAAATCTATTCGACCATAATTTTTTCAGATCTCAAAATAAGCATTGCAAACTATTTGATTCACAAATAAACAGGGAGAGAGGGGGAGACACCTCTTCGATACCAGTGCTGTGATCCGTAGAAAGCTGCAGAGCCCTCATTTTTAATTTGCAAAAGGATATCTCGCGGTTTTTGTTCATCTTGTTAACATGATTGTTATGGTTGTGAATTGGTGACTCCTCTGAAATCCTATCAAGCTCCATGCGTACTAATGACTCTCTAGATCTATTTCTATGCCTTGTGTCATCCTTGACAGAACTTGAATTAGGATGACGATCGTTTGATCTTTCTTGAGCCAAAATCACACGACTATCTCCCAGATTCATGACATAAACATCTTGATCCTTCATCAGCATCACTAGAACACATGATCCCATAATAGCAAGTTCTGGATTTTTGTCCAGATTACGCTCTGCCATTTCCATGTATGCCTCTTCTGTTCTTTCAAGAGCTCGAGCCATTGCGCTTAAAACTGCATTATGATCTACTCCGGACCTGCATTTTCTAATAGGCCCCGAGGCTTCAAATATTTTCTCATCAACACAACTTTCCTCCCTATGCCAATCATAACTCCAAGGAAAAAGTTTCTTACACAAGGACTTTGGCTTCCTGTACATTCTTTTAATTTTTGCACTGATAAATGATTTTTTTGAATTCCGCCTAGATTCCGAAACAGAAAAAACAGCTTCGTGCTCCTGGTTGGTTGAACCAAACCTACTGCCTCCATTTTCTCCTGATGTAGAGGGGCCTTCATCCTGATGTCTAGAACCATCTTCTCTTACATTAGACAAGCAAGGTCTCATATGTGCATCTAGTTTTGACTCCTTCAGAACTGATGAATCTTTACATTGTCCCGAGTCTGACAAAAAACCTGGATCATCCCAAGATTCCATTTGAAGTAACTCATAAAGCCTCAAACTTTTTCTACCTTTTCCGGTCAACTTTTCAAGTTGAGAAGAATTAGGAACAGGCGACGAGTTACTTCCACAATTAGATAACTGGCGTTCAACATTTCCATTTACTTCAGCATTTTCCTCAACTATTTCGCTCTTAAATGATTCATCCTTGATTGATTCAGGACAAGAAGAAGCTTCAAAACATTCATGATTAGAATTAGTTTGATGAGTATCCGACATTTCCGGTCTACTACATTCTGGAGCAACGGTAGATTTTACAGTTTCAGGGACTTCAGGTTTAAGTGGATCAACAGGATTATCTTCATAATCCCAAAGTAAACCTTCCAATTCTTTGTCCATAAATCTATAAAGATTGCTCATCAAAAAATCAGGAGCATCTGGCCCACTAAAACCATCATATATCCCGATAAACAACCACCCTTGTTCTTCTGAAAGCACTACATGAACCCTATCTTCACCGGCCTTTCCCTGAGCCCACTGCAAATTATGTGTGTGTTTATACTCAGTTTCATACGGTCCAACATCAATACCGTTCCTAGACACTTCCGGCCTACACTTTGTGTCTCGGGAATTCCACGCGAATTGACTAACCGGTTGAAATATTAACCTTTGCATCCAACTTCCACCCACGGAACGCTTAGAGAACGTTCGAGAAAACGTATTCTTCATTGGTCCACTAACACTTCTCATGAGATTTTGGAGACGCGGCCTCCGACGACCACGTGCAAGCGGAGCCGAAAAGTTGGATTTATCAGTGTCATCAAGAGGACCTGACATAACTCCCTTCTCAATCGGCCCCGACATGAAACCAGCACCTCTATCCAACGGGCCTGACGCAAACCCTCTCTCCAAAGGACCAGACATAAAACCATTCAAAGGTCCAGAACCACGAGGAACCGGCTGCAAAGGAATAGCAGCAAATGAAGCAGTTCCTTCAAATGACGCAGCAGGTTCCAAAACATCACCAGCAAAATATGCACTCTGGTTACCACCAGTTCTTGCAGTGGAAACATTAGCACTAACAGAAGCCCCCGAAATCGTTTTAAACGTAGTTTCGGGGAAATTCTTAACCTGCTTATTATGCATACCATTAGAATCCTCCATACTATCATGCCTAAAGGATCCACTCAAGGTTTCAGAATCAAGTGTACTTGAATCAACAGTAAGCCTCTCAGAGTTTGATGGACTAATAGCAGGAGATTCAAAAATGTTTGGCCTAACATAACAAAAGGAATGGCCTAAACCTTCATCTAATGGCTCCAAAAACTCCAAATCAACACCATTTTTGGCATTGAATGGAACCAAACAACCAACAACACGAGAAGTGCCGTTACCCATTATTGCACAAAACAACACAACCTAAGATTCCTAAACCTTAACACCCTCAACAAATACAAATACAAACGAGAAACCCAAGTCCTTAAAAACCCATCAAACCCCACAACCACCCCATTATTACTCACTTGACCATGCATCATCATCAAATTCCCAACAACTCCATATGAATTTTCCAACAATAGTAACATAAAATGGAACCAAAAAAACACTCTTTACCTCAAAGGGTGCAGATCAAAGAACAAAAAAAAATCAATTTTGCAAAAACGCAGTGATCTAACCTCGTGGGTAAAAGGAGGTAGATCGAACAAACTCGTGAACAGATCTAAGAGCGCCATAAACAAACACAAAAACCTGTTTCACTATTCATTTGTAAAAAAAAAAAAAAGTTTTTTTGTTTTTATTGGTGGAATCTGAGAAATAAACGAAACGCAGGAAATAACCGTGAGATTGAATCATGTAAACATAGGCACCACTAGGTTGAGTGTGACAGGGTATAAAATTGAGAACGAGTGTGGAAATGGACTATGAAGTAGTAAGAGTGTTGTGTGTGTGTGTGTGTGTGTTGAAATAAAAGGGGGAGAACATAGATTGAGACAAAGGGGAAAAATTGTTGGGGTTTTGGTTGCGATATTTAAAATGAAACTTAGAAGAAAAAAATATATATTATATTATTATTATTATAAAAATAATTGGAGATTTGGTTTGATGATGAAGAATCAGCGTTTAGTTCATCAAGGACGGTCTATTTCTTTTCTTGGGGGTTTCAAATAGTTTAGGGAGGGTAAAACCTGTTAGTAAAATATACAAGCTTTTTGTTTGGGGAGATGCTCATATTTTCTATTTTTATCTTCTTTTTTTTCTTATTGTAAAACTACATTTTTGTTTTCTGTTGTTAACATTCATCTTTCCAATAAAGATCCAACAGTTTTAATAGTTTCTTTTTTTAAGAAAACTATATTATTAAGTGCACTCAAATAATATATTACAAAATAAATAACAATAATATATATATAGAAAGGTTTAATATACTAAAAAATAATATTTTGAAATAAATTTCATTATGTTTGTAACATATGAAATAAAAATATCAGAGCACATTAAATTGATTATTCAAAAACTAAAATGAACAAATAATAATTACTATAAAATTTCATATTAATAATAAAGTAAATAAATATTAAAAACTACGAATCCAGTTGAGAAGTTATTTTATATCGGCTTAATTATACAATTTTATTTTATTTTTGATAAGCTATAGATTTTATTTGAATATTAACACAGTTACCAAACATGTCCAAGAGCTAAAAAGAATCATTAAAAAAAGGGGATTAATGAATATAAATGGAAATTAATAAAATAATTAGGTTGAAAGTCAGCTACTCGTATATTTTTCTTTATTGATTGATTGGGATTTTCTCTACTAAATAAGAATGATTGGTGGCATAGTGGTGTGTGTTTTGATGCTGTTGAAGTCAATAAATAAGCCGTATCCTATCAACATTCTCATCAATGAGATTGAAAGTATAAGATGCTGTGGGACACAGTCCCTCACATTTTCTTAATCTCATTTTGACCCAATTTTGAAGCATAGAGATAATTTATAAATCCACTTTGACAACATTTGATCATGTCTGTAAATTATGGTCATCAAGAAAATGAATAAAAAATACTTGGTTTGAAAATAAAATGTCATACGTCAACTCCTCATATTTCTTTTTTTCTCTTGCCTTACTTGTGACTTCAAATAATTCTTAAGAATAAAATAAGAGAGCACGAGTTGACAATTTATTAGTCATTACTTGCCTTCTGTTCTTTGCTTCGTTGTAATCGCCCATGTGGTAATAAAATAATAATTTCCTAGATAAGTTTGTCTTCATTTTTATTTTTCTAAAATGTTGCTCATTTTATTTGTGCATGTGACCTCTTACTCTATTTTTTTTTTTTGAGATCAATACCAGAAATGAAATAAATCTTTCATCATTGTGTACAAATTTATTTTAACTATATTAGATTAATAAATCCCACATTATTGGATTAAATAGAATATGACGGATTTATTGATTTAAGAATAAAAAATAATTTTGTATATAGTGTAAATTTATATTACTTGTGTAAATTATACAAAATTTTATTTGAAATATTTATAATAAAAGTAAATGTTACCGGATCAGTTATAAATGATCTATTCTCTAAAATTATAATAAAAATCAACGATATTCTTTAAAATTATTCTTTGATTTTAATAATCAAAATAATGATTTAATCAAATTTGATTCCATAAAAATAAAATAAATATGTCCCATAAAACATAATTCTTTGAGCCAACATTATCAAATATTATTGTTAAAGTTTCAAATAATTTTTATATACAGGACTATTAATATAAATACAAGTAGTATTCAAATTTGTAATGAATAATTAAAAAAATTATAAACAAAGATCTATTAATAATATAAGTATAATTGTTACTCATAATCAATTACAACGTTCAAACTTTCATACACTTTAAAAATATGAAATTTGAGTTATTTTGAATAAGATAAATTTTTGTTTCTCCGTCCCTATATATAAACCATGAGCATAACAATTAGAGTGACAATTACACATAAACGTATGAAATATTTTATTTCTTTTTTTCTTTGATTAAAAAAAAATCCTTTTTCTTCTTCTTATTCTTCTATTGCTTTTTAAGAGGGTTACTTGCATGAATGTATTTGGACTATTAGAGTGCGACGGCCAAATTAATCTAAATTATTACATATAACATGAATAAATAGAAATCATGTAAGGATTTCCCACTGAGTACTTTATTTAACAGACGCTGCATGGTCATTGGATGTTAGTGATTGATTAATAGTGAAAAACAATACAAGATTAAATTAATAAAAATATATATAAAATAAAAGTCCTGATAAAAACATGATCACCGATTCCATAATAAACATCAACTGCTCCACAAATGTTGACCAACCAAACCAACTAAGCTGTGACGTTAAGGCAAACTATATGTGTGGTCCTCACTGACTTTTATTTGGTCACAAATAAGATGATTTTGCGTTATTTAATTTATTTTTTTAAAAGAATCAATAAATTCTATTGTTTCTCATTTAATTCAAGGGTGAAACTTAATCCAATGATAAATTTTATAATTTAAGTTTGATTTTATACAATTATACTAAGTCAGTTTGTAGAGTGATAAATACACAACACTTATAAATATTTGTGTTAGATTTTATTTCATCAAGTATAAAACTCTTAACACACTCCTCTTAATCATAGAGTCAAAAATAGATTTCATATTTAAAATAAATTTAAATGTTTGATTAAAAAAAACAATTTATTAGAACATTTCATATTAATAATTAAAAATATATTAAAATAGAGTCAAAAATAGATTTCATATTTAAAATAAATTTAAATGTTTGATTAAAAAAAACAATTTATTAGAACATTTCATATTAATAATTAAAAATATATTAAAAGAATACGTGAAATGTTTTATATATAGATATAGTAAATACTTAACAAACTATCTATTTTTAACTACTTCTAACTAATTTTATTATCTTTAATACAAAAATATAATTAGTAGAGATATAATAAATCAACTATTGCCAACTATTTTTGACTAATTATATATATGTGTAACACAAAATATATATTCTTAACAATAGAAACAAATTTGTGCATGATGTTGCCCCAAACACTGCACAAATGTATGATTAATAAAGTAGATATATACGAAATAAATAACAAAATAAATTACTTTAAATGAATATTATTTTAAATTTTTAATATAAAATTATTTTTAATTATAACATCTAATTAATATTATTATATACATTATTTACAAAAGCCTATTATTAACCCGAAAGATGGTTAGGAATTAACTAGTAGATAGATCTATTTCAAGAAGTTGATATATTATATTGGATCAAAGTCTTCGCTGAGAAAATTGTTTATTTTATAGAGGGATAAGGAGCAAGACGACAATTATGCAATATAACCCTCCACGTGAATCAAATAACACCATAGACTGTGAGAATGGTCACACTATAGACGTGTGATAATTATAAAAATAAAATGACATTTTTGTATAAAGAAAAACATAAAATAACAAAGCATACAAGTTATAACAAAAATGAGCAGCTAAAGGAATATATCTGACGATGATCATATCCATTTTTTTTTTATCTTCCAAAACCACTTAATAGTAATAACTAATTAACAGCATATGCAAGCTTGACCTCTCTTCATGACGGTGACGAAAAACAATAAATCATAATATGTTACATATTTTTTTTATCGGTTAGTTAGTTAAACAAGTTAAATATAATAGTTAATTAATTAATGTAATTAGCTATATTAATTAATTATTATATATTGACTAAGTCTTATGTATTGTGCGATAGACTTAACAATTTTCTCATAATTCAATATATATTTTTTTTATTTTTCTTTTATTTTATGATTTCTATCAATAATCGTAATATGGTATAAGAAGGTAATTATTCCGCTATATTATTTATATTTCAATAATTTTTTGAGAAAACTTTTATTGAAACATTTTTTTTCTTCCTCGATCATAATCTTTCTTCATCAACGCTTTAGTATTTCATCTCTAATTTAATATTCATTAACTCAAAAGTAAATAACAATGACAAAATCAAGTGATCAAGATTACAAATCAATGAACAAATGTGGCGAGTTTCCAAAAAATTAGTACAAGTGCATACATCATAATTCTACTCTCACAATAATGGTTGAGGGGATACAATTTGTCACTATATAAAACACAATAATCAACTTCATCATTCAAATATGCAAGAGATTATTTCAAGTGAATCTTCAATCTAGATATCAAAATCTAGTAGAAAGAAACACTAAACACATGAAATTGAGCAATACAAAGATTGTTGATTAGGTTATATGATCAAGATTTGTCAAAGTTTTTCAAGAACACAAAAAATTTAGTGATATATTTCTTCATTCTTTATAGTTAGCCTAATTGTCATTTTACTAAACTCATTCTTTTTTCTACCTTTAATCGTCATTCTACATAATTCATTTTTTTTTATTCTTAATTGACATTTTATAAAATTCAATTTTTTCTTTTAGCTTATGTCAATAAAAAAATGAACCAAAATTCATTATTTTTAGCCATATTGGTGGCTTCCATCCAAAACAAAAAAAAATATAATATATATTGAATGGTTAAACACAATTTTATTCTTTCTAATCTTAATTGACATTTCATATTAGCTTATACAATTGTGAGAAATTCTAGTTTTTTTTACTTTGCTTAATAAGATTAGAAAGTATGATTCTGAATATGAAAAGCTTAAGAAAAATAAAAAAAACTCGAAGATTTAACTCAATCTCGAGCAGGAACTCTTAATAATTTTTTTATAAAAGAACCATTGTTTATGTTAAAAATCTTAATGTTGATAGTGTCGATATTGAAATTCCTAATATGTGTCTATTGAAAATGACAATGATGATTTTAATTTAAATAATTCATTTGATATTGAAAAGGACAATGTAGAGCAAGCAAATCCATTTAAACTTTTGTTTGATGTAATTAATCTAAAAAATTACGATGCTCTTGATTTTAAAATGATTGATTTTTTAATATTAGCTTGAAGTTGTATTTAAATATTAATTTAAATAATTTAGATTTTTTTAGAAAAAGACATTAAGCCGGTATATATATATATATATATATATATATATATATATATATATGATGTGAAAGTACAAACAAATGAGAGAGTTGCATCATTTTCATTAAAAAAGAAAATGGGAGAGTTGCATCACGTGTTTAAATGACATGCATAAAAAATACCGAGGGTAGTTAGTTCTTTTTGCATCACTAGTCAGTATCCAAGTTTGTTTCTTATAGAACATCTGTTGAGCTCAGTATCTCATTCATTATCAATCCACCCTACAATTTACCGTTACTCTAATTCATTTATACCCTTTTTTTCTCTTAACCATCTAGATTTTAAGGAAAAAGGACGACTAAAAAATTTATAAAATCTAATTAAAAATTGTGCCAGATAGAGTTTTAACTAAGTATTTTTAATTAATTTATCATTAACTAAAATTCAAATTCATTAATTATATGTATTTAACTAGTAATCAATTTAAAAATTTCAAGTTGCTTTTCCTATTATTTATGCGATGGACTATTCATCAATATACTACTTCTACTACTACTTGCCAAAGAATCATAGGTTATGACAACATGCTTAGTTGCTGTTGATGACTATTAACTCATATAATTATATTTTATTTTTATTTATTTGTCATAGTGTTAAGTTTGTCCCATCCAATGATTTGCATTCTGGGCATATATGCAACATAATCTCGCTGATATCATGAGCAGATCAAATGGCTACATCTAAGAAATAAGACATTATTTTTAAGCTAAAAATTATTACTCTATCAATATAACTTTAACGAGGATCACATATTTTTTGACATACAGTCTAGTAGTCTACAGATAAATATTTGTTTCAACTGAAAAAAAAATTACAGTTTTATGCCAACATTCAGCAGTATTGGCCAATTGGGAATTGTTGCCAGCAACAAAAAATAACAAGAACTTTCTCAAATGAGTCAAAAGAGGTATTTGTTCAAAGTAAAATATCAGTGTGGTCCAGTTCAGAACTTGAAGATATTTTAGAGCCAGAATATGGTCAAGCTTGAAGTTTACCAACCAAGAATTGATAATTGACACCAAATTGAACTTTACATACTTGTGTTCATTTTTTCTATGATATGATATTTACATTACTCATTCGAATTTATTTGCATTCACGGTTCTGTCAGTATTTTTCTGAGCTTCACCCCTTATGGATATAAGATTCGTTTTTATCTCTCTGCAAAGTCTACCCTCAATGAGCCGAACGG
Source organism: Cicer cuneatum (assembly GCA_037974295.1). Classification (NCBI taxonomy): domain Eukaryota; kingdom Viridiplantae; phylum Streptophyta; class Magnoliopsida; order Fabales; family Fabaceae; genus Cicer; species Cicer cuneatum. Next base: position 11,905,285 of record JBBPBO010000001.1, read on the forward strand.
GCAACCACATCTTCGGCTTAACATCAACAACGTATGAAAGTGTCGTGTTAATTTCTTGAATCGGAGACTCCTCAGAATTTCCACTGCTGAACAGCTGCAAAACCATCAGTGTCTAGGAGGTTAGCATTGTATTTGTGTGTCAAACGCGTTGAATATATGGTTTTAAAATCTCATAAACTTAGCATCTTTGAAAACAAAGGCGTTGAACATATTGAAAATTGAGGAATGCTGTCTATTGTGGTGAAAGTCAAATAAAAAGCAAACAAGATCCCTTTTTGTCAATAAGATAAGTTTCTAATAAATCATAGTTCCACTTGGTCAATAGCCTAAATAATTACAAAATTTGAGTTTCCAAGATATGATGCGATCCATTAATTTTAGAAACTAAGACCATGTTAGATTTAAGAAAACATTTTCCTAATTTTCTAGTATTTTTTCTCATTTTTCCTTTTCATTACAAAAATGACACATTTTTTTCTTTGTTTCATGTTTTCCAAGACGGCAGAGGAAATGGTGAAAATACTTAAAAACTGATTTTATGATTTTTATACAATTTTTTCAAAATAAAAACAAAATAAAAGTAAGGTATCATTTTTAAAGGAAAGCAGAAAAGTTTTGTCAAACCAATTTGGTCCTAAGAATTCAACATTTGAACCAATTGTGAAGTAGATGATTTTTATGCTGGATACAGAAGAATTCTAAAAAGAAACAAAAACCGTACCTGGAAAATAGACCATTTTCCTTCAAAGAGCTGAAAGTCCCCTTCAATCATCTTGAAGTCTATATCACGCTTCATACCAGATGGAAGAGTCTCCAATTCTTTCTCATAACAATCTATAACTCCTTTAGCATCAAATTTTAACCCAAATGCCAAATTCTGCTCTCCAATCTGTTAAGATAATGGAACAACATTAAATATAATTCGTGAACAACGAAAAAACATAGAAAATATAGCAGTTTGTAGTTCAGGTCAGGAGGAAATAAAATCATACTATGCCATTGAATTTCTAAAGGTTGTAACTTAGAGAGAGTAAAATAGGCAAAATCATACAGTTGGCTATGCTATGATGTAATTCCGTCTTACACATCTTGATTTTAACCTAATATTCAAAATCACATGCTGTCATTCGGTCACAAAAAAACTAAGTATAACATCACTCTGACTCAGTTTGAAAGTAAAATGATGCACCAACTAATGTGTAATGTGTGGAAATATCATTCACCAACATCAGTACTCCCCACTTTAAATGCGTAGCCCCATATGTATCATTACCACCGACAATTGTAGCCTACATAATTTCCACGCCATTTGTGGTAATCACACAGCTCTAATAAATATGATACGTGATCATATATCATGAAGTAGGATGCTTCACATCTTTAAAATAAAGAGTCACTCAAGAACGCATGTTCTTTAACACTCCAAGATAATGCTTATAAACACAATCGTGTTGACCTATGTTTTTTTCTTATATTCACTCTAGTATGAAGTGGTTGTGGGTGCCTGTGAGGCTAATGCAAGTTATATTTGAGCATTTAAAATATATCAAAAGGACTGACCCTTGTTGGATGAAAATAACAATTGAAGGAATAAGAAAGTTCGTGACATAGACCAAACCATTTTGCATTGGAAATTCAGGACCTTTAAAATGCCCTCAATGAATAAGCATTTTGTTTATATTGAGAATTTCATTAGCAAGAGCAACACCATAAGGTCTATTACAGAGAAGGAAAATCAAACTACAAAGTACAGCATTTCATACTGAGCATTATCATTCTAATGCATCCATTTCACATGATAGATGTTAGCTGGTGTATTTGGCAGCTCCCTATTTAGAACTATACAAGTTATTCGATAGCTTATAGTTTCATCGTGGAGTCCACAGAAAATGACTCTCTAATGAAGGAGAAAGGTCCTATATAGCATAGACACTTCAGATTAAAGATGTGTCTTGTGTCCAACACATGTCAGCGTCGTGTCTGATGTTCGTGCTTCATAAGGAAGGTCCCTCCCTAATACGGATCCTACGAAATAGCATTCTATGCATTAATTTCACATGCAACTAAACTTCTATACCTTATAGCACAAGTCCTCGTGAGAGCTATGTTGTGTCCAATACAAACAATCTCTAATAAGGATACTAGGCAATAATAAAACCTAGGCGTCACTCTAATTCTCTATCTTTACCTCCCTCCATTATAAAAAAACAGAAGTGGAATTAAGCCCAAATTATACCACACTAATTAATATATGATTTGAAATTTATAAAATTAACAAAATGTATTGGAAACCATAATTCCAAAAACATGCAACAAAATTAATTAAAAAAAAAAAAACTTTAAAATCCACATTTAGTTTAGAGAGGAAATAACCTGGAAAAGGCGAGCGAAATTGTGACCCTTTTGGATCAATTTGCTGAGAGCAAGACCAGGAATGAAATCAGCCAACTTCTCATAATCAGTCAAGATGCTCCAAATGGTATCAAGCGGAGCGTCAATAGAAATCCTAGACTCGATTCTGCGTGAATTCTTCTCCAGTTTGGTTACCTCTATGTACACACCATCTTCAGCCAATGATTGTGACTCTTCAATGTCCTCAGCCTCTGTCGCCAACAAATTGCCAGAATCAGCATCATCATCATCGGCGTTTAAAGTGGTTGGGTTGGGTTTGGAAGCGCGATACATGAAAGGTGTAAACTTGGAGTGGAAGTTCAAGGAGCATGGCTTGGGAGGTGTAGTGGTGGAAAGGGTGGTGTTGAAATGAAAAGAGGGAGAGAATAAAAGGGGGGAATGTGTTGTGGGTAATGGTTGAGGGAATAAAAAAGCTTCTGAGGAGGCTGGAATCGCCGCGCGCATTGTTCGTTTCTATTGTTTTGTCTTCTTCAGTGCTCTTATTTAACTGCTTCTTTCCAATGCAAAATGATATCTTCAACTTTAATCTATTGAGCCAATCACCAATCAAATTTGTAGAGATTGGTAATTTGTCTCTGATATTTAGAAATGTACTAATAACACATGGAAATTGAAATTGAAATTGAAAGACAGTTAAGAATATAACATAGTCCTCTTATTACTTTGTCTATAATATTTAGACTTGCTGCAGCTAAAAATAATTTTTTTAATTTCTTAAAAAGTAACTTTTCTATTTTTGTATCTCTAAATTTCTCACATATTGTTTTCTATTATTATTTTAAAGTTTGTTCATTGATTTCTCCAATTTCTTTAATTTTTCCACCAAATTGAAGCACAAGAAAGAGACAAATCTAAACAAAAATATCATTTTCACAATCTTGATTCACTCGTGAAGATAAGTGTTGTCCCAAGAGGTAACTCTCTAAGGAGATGTATTAGAAACTAGAAAAAAAGAATGATAATTCAATGATTGTATTGCAATTTTTAATATGTCTATATGAACCAAATTGCTAGTAACTTAGCAATTTCATAAATTAATTTGTGTATATTGATTATGATTTTTATAGGTTAAAATATATGGACTTAGATGACCAATTATATACTGCAATGAGTTTTGTATAAGGCAACCACCCATCAAGGGACTTACACCGCCATCCATGAAGGCACTATCACTCATATGTTAAAGATGATTTCTCCATTTTCATTTCTCCTTTTTCTCTCCCATTTTTTGTTCACTGATTTTTCTAGTGTCATCTCAAAGCTTGTTCACTGATTTCTCCAATTTCTCTAATTTTCCCCCCAAACTAAGGCACAAGAGGGACAAAGACAAACTGAAATACGACTTTCACAATCCAAATCCGCTGTCAAGTGTTGTCCCAAGAGGTACCTGTCAAATGAGATGCATCAAAAACTAAAAAAAATGAACGATGAAAGTATTGTATTGCAATTTTTAATATGATTGTAGGAACCAAAGTAATTATCTTCCAAAGTTCTTTTTAGTTGCAACAATTCTAACAACATTTTTTTCACAGTGACATTTGAAAATCACTGGATTCAAACTATCACCAATGGATGAAAAATACATGGTTTTTAATTCTTTCATTTTTTACGATTTAAACCCCATGAAAAAAAGAAATGAATTATATAGATGAACATGTTGAGTTTCAGTTTATTTTTTAAACGAGTTTCAATTTTGTTTTCAAAATCGGACAAATTAGTCCCTCATATTTAAAATATCAGACAAATTAGTCTCTATCATATGTGGCAATAATTTGGTTAACAGCTAGACTTATCACGTAAGCACTTAACGTCCACGTCAACTTCGTTATGAGAACAAACTAACATAGGAACTATATTGTCCGAACTTCGTTACCAGAACAAACTAACATAAGGATTATATTGTTCGATGTCATTCAATTTCATTGTGTTATTTACCTATTTCTAAATTTCATTAGATAAATGTCCAACCCCTACAATTTCAGGAGACAGTTTAGTAATGTACTCTAAAATTATTTTATATAGACTGTTAATCACAACTATTTATGAATAAAATTAATTTAGTCAAAATAGCTAATGTGGTCATTTAACTTAGTTTCAGACAACACTTTAGTCTTTTACCTATTTTTTCTTTTTCATTTGATTCTTTATTTAATTTTAACCTTAATTGCAATTTTAGTCTATCTATTTTTACCGATTCACGAAATTAGTCTCTATATTTTAAAAGTAGATAATTTTGGTCACTATCTCATATTTTTGAACTAAAAAAATGACATTTTGATGTATTTCAAATAACGTAAGATACAATTTTATGATATAAAACAATCTATATGTATTCATTATTCACATGTTATTAATTAAATTACAAATATGAAAAATTTATGAAGTTGAAAGTTAAATTTTTAAAGTGTTTTATTTCGATTGTATGGGTGTTAATCATTCTACATTATCGTATCATATGACACGTTATTTAAAATATGTCACGTCGTTACATTTTAATTAAAAAATATAAGGAAGATATTAAAATTGTCGACTTTTAAAATATGAGAACCAATTTTGTAAATCAGTAAAAAAAAATGGGACTAAAATTGCAATTAAGCCTTAATTTTATGTAAATATTTGAACATTTATTTCTTAAAATGTCAACAATATTATATTTTTTTACGGAAACTCTGAAAATTCATTATTTATTCAAATAAAATTCATATATTCATCAAATTTATAACTTAAATATTTAAATAAACTCATATTTTCATATTCAACAACATTAAATCCATCAAATAAAGAACTAACACTTTAATATTTGATCCCCAAATCACAAAAACAATATCTTATTCTTTCTGTCATTCTCCAAATCAAATCTCTAACCTAAATCTTAAAATGTTGGTTCTTTATTTGATTAATTTGATGTTGTTGATGAAGATAAAAATATGAGTTTATTTGAATATCTAAGTTGTGAATTTGATGAAAATATAAATTTTGTTGAAGATGATTACTAATTTTATAAGTTTTGTTTGAAAATAATGATAAATTTTTTGAATTTCTGTAAAAAAAGATAGCATTGTCGACATTTTAAAATATAATAGATCAATTAATTGCTTAAAATTAAATAAAAAATCAACTAAAAAAAACTGAATTACTTAAAATTAAGTTAAAGTAGAGTAATTTTTTTAGGTAATTAACGTCGATGAGTCAAAAAAACAAAACTGATACTAATGTTCTTCACTTAATTTTTACGGTACTTAAAAAATTGTTTTCATCCTATTAGTTGCTGTTGTCTACAATTGTCAATTAATTACTACATTCCCCAATCACTCATTAATAAAAAAATACATCTTTAAATATAATTTTTTTTATCTTAAAAAAGATAATAAATTCCACCGTAAGTAACTCATATAACTATAGAGATTGGATTAAAACTCAGATACGACGTCCAACTTATCGTTGTCACATTTGGCTCTTCAATTAGGGCCTAAGTAGAACTCATTTTCAATTTAGATGCATTTATTACTTTTTTGAAAAATAAGCTTAATTAATACTACTACTTTTTCTTGAAATATGGAAAGTAATTATTGAATATATCAATACGCAAATAATATTTTATTCTTTTTATACAAAATAAATACATTAATTACATTATCAATTTTTCTTAATAAGTGTAAAATTTGCAATAAAACCTTATATTTAGGGATTAAATTTTTTTTTTAATAAAACAAGAGTTTAATTTTTAATATAATTTTTTTTTACACAAGTCATTTATGGACATAACTTTTAAACATAGTTATAATAAAAGTTAAACTTATCTTATAATTATAGTATATATTTATAAAATTAAACTTATCATAAACACTTTAATTGTAATTATAGAATATATTTAATTGTCGTGACACAATTTTCTTAATATTTTCATGTTTTCAAGCATCAACTATCATTTACTTATTTGTAAACAATTTTCATAATTTTAAACTTTTCAATTTTTTAATAAAATAAATTAATAAATTAAATCTTTTACTAAATCTTAATTCTACGATATCTATTTTTTTTTTATTTATTTCCGAACTTAACTTCAATTCTTATATTTTACGACACAACTATTTAAAAAATAATTTTTCGCTCAAAACACTTTTAACTCTTCCTACGATTTAAGAGAAAAAATAATTTTTATTTTAATCACCTTGTAGATTCCAAGAAAAAAACACTTATTTCAGCCATGCCAATAAAAAAAGTAATTAAAAGTTATTTTAATGTATTTATCTGAAAGAAAAAAAAAAGTTATCCTTTTAGATAGTATACTGTGTCTGTGTGGTTGTGCCTTTAGGTTTGAGCTGAACTGAAGTGAGAAGTGAGAAGTGAGAAACTAAACTTGATTGTGAAGAAGAGCATTGGGTGATAGACCAAGAAAGTGTTGTGCCATTTTTTCCACCCAAAAAAGTCCCTCTTTTCCTCTTCAATTCACCTGTTAGTCATGACATCTTCATTCTCAACACAGTTGGTGCAGAGTCAGAACCTACTTTCTGGTCTTCATGCTATCCAGGTTACTATTTCTTATTAATTAATCATGCTCCTATTCTGAATCTTCAAATGTGGAATTATGTTTTCTATATCATACTTTATAAACACATTCAATGTGTTATTAGTTGCACTGTTTCAAATCAAAATTAATTTAGGTCATTGGAAGCACCCAAAACACTTCCAAACCATTAATGTTAAATAAGATAATTTCACCAAAATTGAGAAACTGATTTGGTATATTTTCTTTTTGAGGTGTCTTCTGTAATGTTCACTTGTATGCCTAACATTTTATTTTTGTTAATGGGAAATTTTTGTTTTTTGTTTTTAGAGGAAGCCTCAGGTAGTCTGTAGCAGTGCCAGATCACAGCTTGTATGCAGTAAATTGTCATCAAGATATCACTACGCGGCGAGGTTTTCTGTATCACAACAATCTAAAGCGAAATCAATCACTTCTCGGCGAATAACATGTACTAGTAGTGCTAAGGAAAATGTAAGTGCATCATTAAAAATTCACGATTTAGAACTTGGTTTGTAGAAATATTTTAGACCAATGTGAGATAGTGGAGGATAGTATTTTCAGGACTAAGCTATAGGCTTATTTCTTCCCACTTGGGTAATATGAAGCTTTTTCAATCATAGAATCATTTAGAAGGAATGATGTTTGGAATGTTCCGTCTCCGTGTTTAGATTGTATTGCGTTGACCGGAAAAATTATTGGCAATCTTGGTTAGCCAATTCTGCAGTGATTCACAATATCGGTTCATTATCTTACATGGTTATGTTACTTCTAGGTTGTAGAGCTGCAAGCCAAAGTGACAAACAGATGTTTCTTTGATGTAGAAATTGGGGATGAACCTGTTGGAAGGATTGTTTTTGGCCTATTTGGAGAGGTTGTTCCGAAAACAGTTGAGAATTTCCGAGCTTTGTGCACAGGCAAGCAATCAAATTTTTCTTCAGTACTTCTCTTATTGTAGCTGTATGAGTATCGCGGTGAAATGAATTATGTGACACATACATCAAGTTGAATAATCTCTGCAGGAGAGAAAGGATATGGTTACAAAGGAAGCTACTTCCACCGTATAATCAAAGATTTCATGATTCAAGGAGGAGACTTCACTGAAGGAAACGTGAGCACTGTTATACTTTTTTAGTATGCTTACATGCACATATATGGAGCCGCAAACTTCAATGTATATGCACGATGGTAAGGGTGATAATGTTTGTTTCACTTCAAACATGTTTTAATTGGATGCAGGGAACTGGTGGAGTCAGTATCTATGGTGCTAAGTTTGAAGATGAGAATTTTGCTTGTATGTCTCTTTTGGTGCTTGATCAGTAATATTGAGTTTTTCATTTTTTACTAGTACTCAGTTTTAAATGTTTTGCTTTGGTTGTTATTCAAATTAGTTATGTTATTCTTCTTCATATTGGACTTTTTATGGATGACTAATATCTAGCATACATTTGGAAAAAAAATTCCTTGCAGTGAAGCATGTTGGTCCTGGAGTTTTGAGCATGGCAAATGCAGGTCGTAATACCAATGGTAGTCAATTTTTTATTTGCACTGTAGAGGTGAGATACATGTTCCCCCTCTCTCTCACTTAAAGAATCAGATAAGGGGAGTATTTAGGTTTGAAGTTTATCAAAATAAGCTGAAAACAACTTCTAGACATGTCACAAGTTATTTTTATAAGTGTATCCAAATGCTTATATCACAAGATAAATCCAAATAAGCTCATCTAAAGTCTAAATGCTACGAATGCATATATGTTTATACTTATCTTTTCTGGATAGAAATTGCCATTCCTTTTAACAAACAAGGAGTAATAAGGAATAACATTACTTCAAAGCATAACTGAAGTACGCAGTTCGTATTTCAAAACTCTAAAATAGCCAAACTAGAAGTCTACCTTTTTTTAATAGATTTTTGATATTGATTATTGTCTTAACTGTATTGACCTACTAATAAAATAAAGGCTTGATGATTCTTTTGATTTTCCCAATCTCATAAATGCAATTATACTCTCTCATTTCGAGAGCGACAATGTTATCCGGGTAGTTTTCAAATTGATGCAACTAAGCCTTGACAGTTTAACATCAAGGACACTATCTTTTTATTGACTTTGGTTATGCAGAAATGCTTTACTTCATATTAGCAACAATGTTGATTCACATATTTTTAATGCTCAGTTACTTAACTATATAATCCTAATATTTGTCATTTCAACCAACACACACACACTGTTTGAAGATTATTTAAGTTCGTTTAGATTTAAGCTTCAATACTAAGTAAATGCTGTGAATTTCATGATGTAGACTTCATGGTTAGACAAGGCTCATGTTGTGTTTGGACATGTCATTGATGGAATGGATGTTGTGAGGACACTTGAATCACAGGAGACAAACAGATCCAACAATAATCCCCGGAAATCATGCAAAATTGTTAACTCTGGAGAATTGCCTATAGATGGATGATCTTTACTCTGAAGTGATGTACGTTCTTCCGACCGTCGATCAAAACTCAATTAAGGAGGGTGTTTGGGGAGGACGTGGTTGTTCATGTGTTTTAAATGTCACTCGAAGGGAATTTAGTGAACTATTTTGTTAGGAGAGATACAATAACTATATTTTGCATTACTAGACTTGTACCCAATTCCTTAGTAATTGTCTTTTTCTATTATAAATTTATGCTTCTAAACTTTGCATTTATAAATGCCATTTGCAAGATTCATACATTTAAGCACCACCATGTTGTGGAGACAATTGCAAAATTATTGTACATTTAGATAGGCAAAACTCTGCTGTGGTACAAACTCTTGACTTGCTTGATAAGCTTACTAAAATATTTTATCGAAGCAAAACCTACGCAAGGACTGGGGCTTCAACTGCGAGGGATTGGATCATTTGCTGTTGGTTTCCTCCATCAACCTCCCATATTTCAGGTAACGCTTCTCTGATATTATGAATGCTGTTCAGAGCATGATCAGCACCAGGCACTAAATCTGAACGGCCGACCTGCCATCAGTATGTTTTTACTCATTAGCTTGCGTTGCATATGATCACATATTAATATGAAATTATCAATTGCTTAGGTCTCCACATATGGTGTTTAGGTAGAAAACTGTAGCTTACAATAACAGTGTGAAATCCAGCTACTTTTCCACTTGCAACATTTCTAACACTGTCATCGAAGAAAATCTGCAGAAGATAATTAGAGAGCTATCATGCACTGATTCCAAGAGTTTCAAACCTAGGGTTAAAAAAATATACACAAAATAGTCACATAGAAGAAGTAATCTCCCCATGTTGCTTTTTAGGTAAGTAATCAATCTTACTGTTTTCTTTGGATCCATGTTGGCGATTCTAATAGCAGCCTCAAACGCTTCCACAGATGGTTTGCAAAGGATTTGTGGGTAGGATTCTGTGAGAGTGAGCACATGAGTATCATCCAGTTCATCCGTGTAATTAATATGTTTGAGAGGATTAAGCGTTTCGAAGCATATGATGCCCTCGAAACAATCTTCCAAGCCCAATCTGCTGATAACTTCAACAGCATGTGTGTGATCTGCGTTGGTGAATATCTGCAAAATAATAGTGTTTGAATGTAACGAAAAGCTCTTCAACGAACAAACTAGAATGGAAAATTGAGCCTTTTTCTGACGTACTATTTTACGCTGAGGCATGGATAGCAGAAGGTTCCTTAACACTGAATCTGGCTTCAGTTTCTCATATGGTAATCTTCCATGCACATAAGCATGAAACTCATCATTGTCAAACTCATAACCAAGGGCCTGATGGGATATTAAAACTAAAACTTACAAAAACTGATTTATATCATATCATTGATATTGAATTAGTATTTCAGAAGAAAGTAAGACATGAGAAAACTGAGGTTAATGCCAAATCTGCATACCTTCAATCCTGCCATAGTTGTCCCATGTTTTAGATACAAATCCAGGCACATTTTTGGCACTTCACTTTCTTCAATATGCAAATGTTCCAACATATACTCTGTAAACAAGATTGATCAACTACAGTACTTCTATTACATATAAATATGAAATACTCTCAACACTATAATATTATATGTTCTAAAATAAATTGTTTATGGTTGTACCTTGTATGTTCTTGCGACATGCCAAATTGATCCCTAAGCTCAATGGGTAGAGAGTGTCATCCATATCTGTAACCAACATGTGGAGCCAAAATCAATATTACTCCCCTTTTTCACTCTTTATTATTAAGAGTTATGGAGCAGATTCAGTGTGGTTGAAGAGGAATGAGAGAAATGAACAGAAATGAGAAAAATGAGTTGCTCCAATCATACCAAAAAGCAAACAGTCGTATTTGACTCCACCAATCCTGTGAGTATCCATCTTGAAAGAGCTTCACCTCTGCAACAAATTTCAGTAAAAAATATTTAAATTTTCTCTTATCCTTTCTTCAAGGCATATCTTGAAATCTTAACTTCAATAGTAGCTGCAGTAGCTTAATGGGCACCGTATTTGAAGTTTGATGAACATATCTTAAAAGTTTGATATATAAAAGTTATACTAAAACACACCTAACAAAGTAATAGTTTTTTCAAAGCAAGACTACCAAAATCTAAGCCATTATTAATTAACACACCAAATTTGACCATATAGAAAGACATACATAGTGATCACAGAATTCACCAATCAAGTTATAAATAAAAGATGAACATGTTTGAATTCACAGGTTTATGTTTAATTAATTTCAATGCAAGGAACGTTGTCCATCAATATGAACCACATAATAAAATAAATATCAAGACATTATGCACGTTAGTGAATGGTGGAAAGGAAAAGTATATCAAAACCAAACGCAACAATACCTGAACCTTAAACTAGTGTGTTTAATTGTAACACCTCTGAAACACGAATTGGTTGTGTCTCACGAAATTCTATTTATATGTGTGTATGAATTTGATGGAGGACCCCACCACTAAGTCCAATGTGCGAGCTGACACAATTTCTGAGGTGTTGAGCATCGTTAGTTATTTTTCAATTGGCTTAGAATATTTTCAGTCATTTTCCTTGGCATAATTGATATATTTTTCATATGATATTACGTCAATCACAAATTAGGTACATTTAGTTACAACTTTATGCTCCATTGATATATTTTTCATGATCTGGTATATTTGCATGTGCTGCGGGCACAATCCCATCTCCCACCAAATATAAATTGGGTCAAAAGATTGGGGCAGTTTATGCTGCTTTGGGAGTTGGGACCTTTGTACCAAAGAAAAGGGAGCCATATTCTAGAGATTGAATTATGATTCATGAAGATGAGGTTTATTCTTTAAATGTGATGGAATATAACTATATAGCATCATTGTTAGTATCTATTATTATTATTATTATTATTATTTAATATTATTATCATGGAGTATTGGAATTAATGCTTGTTATTTGATGTCATTTGTGTCTAAATTAGATTAGATGCCATACTGCTACTAGTAGAAACCGAATCATCGCCCAATTATGCTTTGTCATATTATGGGAAGAAAACGAGATTGGTGGATAGAAAATGAAAGGAAATAAATATAGTTGAAAATAAAATAATTTTTATTTGTGTATTAGGAGACAAAATATTTTTTTTCATCAAAGTCGCCGTAGAGATTTAAACTCCAACTATAAAATTAAAGAAAGACAATAAAATAAAGTTTTAATTACAGTTTTATTCTTTTTATCTTTATTAATTTATCAAATTTGTTTCTTTATTTTAAAAGTTGACAATTTTGGTTTTTCTCTATCATTTGTTAATTAAAAATTGATGATATGAGATATTTTAAATAACGTGACATATAATACATGTAAGATGATTAATACTCATGAAATTGTAATAAAACACATAAAACTTATATTTCAACTTTGGAAAATTTTCATATTCTTAATTTAATTAATAGGCATACGAATATTTAATTATATTATAAAATTGTCTGTCACCTCATTAAATATACGTCCAATTGTCATTTTTCAGTTAATATTATTACCAATCTTGTGAATTAATAATAATAGAAGAGTCTGCAATTAAATATGAAAATATTTTTATCTTGTTTTATATAATTATAGAGTGCATTGATTATGCACAATGAGGTAAAGTAATTTTATATTGTAACCATTTTAAAAAAAAACTACTTCTTATTTAATTTTGATTAGATGATAATATAAAACTAGTTTACCACAAAGTTACTTATACTTTTTACTCATAATTGCATTCCCTTTATCCATTTTCTATGCATAAGATTAAAAAACAACTATTGTATTCACCCCGTTACCTCCCCGATTTTTATGCTTGGCCAAATGAGAGAAGGCTCATGACACTTCCATTCCTTCTTTTTTGACTAAAGACACTTTCATTCCTAAATAAACTCCAAACTAATCTTTAAATTACACTCGAGTCCACTATTAATTAAGTTATTTAATAAAAATACACCATGTATGATATTTTTAGTTACAATCTGTATGATATTTAATAATATATTGACTAAAAGTATGTAAATGCAATATAACATTTTGTATTTATAATAGTAAAAGTAAATCGATGAATTATACAAAACCATCGAAATACACTAACTTTTACTTTAAATTACAAATGTATCAATTATTTGTCTTTGATTTCACCAACAAACTTTTTCATATTAGTTTTTACGACATTCGTACAAATTCGTAAATAATATATCCGCATTGTTTAGCGGCGCCCATAACAAAATATGATGTGAATATGTACAATCACTTTAATTTAACAATTAGAATAAATCAAATTCAATTTAAAATTATTGAATAAAAACTTTATCGTCAATTATGGTCCTAACTAATTCGAAAGATTAGTTTATACGATTGTTTGTATAACATACTCATTTTACACAGAAAAAAATTAAAATCGTTTAAAAAATATATTCCTTCAATGAATTTATATAATATAACGTGGTTATATTCCATAACTATATAGCATAACAGTTATATAATTGTTACACAATATAAGTGTTTTTTTATTTATTAAATTAGTTCCATAATTTTTTTTATCACAATAAATTTTTATTATTCAAATATATTTTTTTATAAATATCTTTTTATCTTAAAAGATATAATAAATACCACGATAATTAACTAATACATATTTAAAATAGTTATATTTAATATTTGTATTAATGGAGTTTATACCTACTTTTAGAAATAAAGAAAAAAAGAAAAAATTCGGACAAATCAGAAAATCCTTCTTCCAAGTTCCAAGTTTTTTGTTTGGTAAACTGCGTGTCATCCAAGTTTCAAAACCCTTTCTTCTCCAAATACTAGTTTTATTTGACTGGTTTCACTAATCCAAATAATTAACTATTAATTAATAAAATATAAATAAAAAATAAATTAATGACGATTTTGGTTCGTCCCCAGTAGAATGGAAGGGACACAGCCCACGTACGTAAGTGTTGAAAATCTTTTGGTTTTGGTTTTGGACACATCAATTCAAAACCAACCACCAAATTCAAAATACGAATCGAAGGAAGATGATGATTCTTAATCTATGCTAAACCGGCAATCACACTGAAAATTTCCACATTAATATTATCAATCCAAATCGAATTGATAAACAATGGCGTCGATGAGGGACCTTACGAGGCTCTTGAATGGCATCTCCTTAGTCGCAAACGAATTTGCGAAACGTTCTTTACCCGTCACAACCTCTAATTTCGAAACCCTAATCAAGAACGCTCTTCTCTCCGCCACCGATATCTCCGGCATCACTAAAGGAAAACTTCGCCAATTCTCCCATCCTCAACCATCCTCCTCTAGCTCCTATAACACTACACACGCTTCTTCCGATTCTCATTCCGTTGTTGTGTTCTCCGATCACCCGTCTTCTCCACCCGAATCACCACCACCACCACCAATAGCAGCAACAACTATTGAAACAGTAACAAACAATGACATTGTTGCTGATTTTTCTTATGATACAAATCTTAGGGAGGAACATTCTGATGCAACTGTTCGTGCCGTGGCGGCAAATGAAAGTGAGATTGTGAGTTCTACTGAAACGCTTAAGCAAGGTGCAACTACGAGTGAGGAAGTGCCGTTGAGGAAACGAAGACCGAGGGAGAGGAAGGTTCCTGCTACTCCATTTTCTAGAGCTCTTGGGTTAGTATTCTTTAATTTATTCTTCTTCAATTCATTTTATATGATAAGCATTCATTGCATAAGTGCTTAATTAAGTTGACTATCAAAATATTCTCATGATGTTTTGATTTGTGATGTGTTAGTATTTGCCTATTGCTGTTGCTAATTGAAGGGTATGTTGTCACTGCCAAATTGCAGGTTTGCTGGGCTAGGTGCTGGTCTTGCGTGGGGAACAGTCCAGGAATCAGTCAAGAGGCTTGCTTATGGTACACCTACTTCGCCAGGCAATCAATCTGCACTTTCCCCGTTCTTATCTGAAAAAAATGCCGAACGTTTAGCTCTTGCACTTTGCAGAATGCGCGGAGCCGCACTCAAAATTGGGCAGATGTTGAGCATACAGGATGAGTCGCTTGTTCCTGCTCCGGTACTGTGATCTATCTTTTAACCTGTATGCTTGTAGCTTGATTTGTATTTTGTAGTATGGAAAAACCTCATTTGAAGTAATAATGTTTCTTTTATCTACGCTTAAATTTTATTGTGACACACTGGATTTTAAATTAAATGAAGATGGATTCACTGTTACTTCCTCACTTCTACGAGAAGCTCACTTTAGCAGTGTCTTGTCCAACTCATATGATGTACTTGAATATTTACATCGTTCAAGAAAATGTGTAACAGTAAGTGCGATTGTTAGCTGATGCTGTGCTATTTTGGTGGAAGCTGAGATACTTGTTATGTTTAATTATATATCCAAAAGAAATAGTACTGAATTTTTTATGATGAAAAATTAAATACTGATTTGCGTTTTTTTTTTAGAAAACAGAGTTTTAAATGCTAAAAATGTTTTTAAAGGAAACTATTACTGATTATGTATAGTGAAGGGTACACTAGAGACTATTATTTTCTTTCTATTAATAAGTGAGGAAAGAGTTGCTGCAGCAGACTACATTTGACGATTTCTCCTGAGCTTAATGTTTCTAGCTCTTTCTTTCTTAAACTTTATTTTTATCATATAGTAAACAAACACCACTGCATCATTTTTGGCATTCAATTGGAATTTTAAATAGGTTCCAAGTCTTTGTTTCATTATAGTGAATTTTTTAATTTATCGTACACAAACCTATATTAAATGTCATCAGCTGTCAGACTTTAATCCTTCTTTTAAATGGAAGAGGTTGGACAGAGTGCAAAAGTGCAGATTTTGAAAACAAATAACTAAGGATACTTAGTGAATAGCGATCCTGTCATACGATAATTTGCCATGAACATTCTTTTATTTTGTTTGTGGAGTCTCTTGAAAAAAGGTAGTAATGATTGCCATATTTACTGCTTCCGTTTCTTGTATTTCTACAAATGCCCAGAAGCTAAATTAGCATGATATTCTACCCAATCAGATATTTCTTTGCTCTAATAGAAGTGTCATCAGTTCCACAAAGGAACCTAAGAATGACTTATGTTTATATTTACATGACTTGAAAAGTAAACTGTCAATCTATTATTTGTAGATCCTGGCGGCATTAGAAATTGTCCGTCAGGGTGCAGATGTGATGCCCAAGAGCCAGCTTAATCAAGTTTTAAATTCTGAGTTAGGTCCGGACTGGTCATCAAAATTGCATAGTTTTGATTATGAACCTTTAGCTGCTGCAAGTATTGGTCAGGTACGTAGAACTTTTTGCCTGCTGCTTCAAATCTATCCTATGCTGTTAGAGCATAATTTCTTTTTCTTTTGAAAGATTATTAAATGTTTATCATCACACAAATTGATATGCCTTTTACTTGTTAGGGATATATGTAAAAACCATTCACGGGTCATGACGAGTCTTCCTTTGAAAACTTAAGCTTTTAGTGGAGTTCGTCCTGGATATGGTATTAGAGCCTCTATGACCAAGCAGTTATAAATTTAATCACTACTATCCCTATTTTCTTTTTGTAAAAAAAAGTTGAATTTTTGTATATGAGATTAGGCACTGTCTATACTTTACATCTAAAATCTTAGGTGAGGAGGCGTGCTACAGGTATATCAAAACCATCTGAGACTTTACCTGACAAATTAAACTTTTAAGAGAGTTAGTCCTTGATATTGCAATTGCTTTCTACACTTTTTTCTTAGCCAGACTGAAGTGACTTTGAACTAACTAATTTATTTTGAATTCATATTAATATAAAGGTTATTTTTTACAAGAATGCCAGACTTTTTCTTTTACATATGCGATCTTATGTTCCATATAATTCCAATGAATGCAATTTGTGGTGTCTTAACAGCAGTATCATGCAACTTTATCTTCTGGAACTTCTGCATAGTATATTCGTATGGCCTAACAAGTCCTTCATATGAAATTCAGGTGCACCGAGCTGTCATGAAGGATGGCTTGCAAGTTGCAATGAAAATTCAATACCCTGGTGTTGCCGATAGCATTGAGAGTGACATTGAGAATGTGAAACTTCTTTTAAACTACACAAATCTAATACCTGAAGGACTTTATCTTGACAGAGCAATTAAGGTGCATTTTATCAATCAAATTTATTTATGCTTTCAGTTTGTTAATTTCAATATCCTCATTTGAAAGTCTCTATACCTGCAAATTTTTCTTTCTCTTGCATCCGTTTGCCTTCCTTTCACTGAGGGATTTGCCTTCAAAGTTTTAAGTTAGATCCTAAAGCTATATTCCATGTTTTCTGTTCTAAAGGATTGTGCAGGGTGATATCAATCTGTCGTTGACTTTGATCCAGAATCACTTACCTATCATATTAAAAGACATTTTTCCATAATTTGGCAAATATTTTCTGCCCATATATTAAAATTTGTGTTTATCCTGTATTTTTTCTAGGTTGCCAAAGAAGAATTATCTCGCGAGTGTGATTACAAGTTGGAGGCAGCAAATCAGAAACGATTCCGAGATCTTCTTGCTGGCACAGAAGGATTTTATGTTCCAATAGTTCTGGATGATATTTCAAGCAAAAGAGTACTTACTACAGAACTTATTTCTGGTAATTATAATACATTTCACCAGTTCCTGTGATACAACTTTTCATACATCTTTGCTTGAGTGAAGCTTTCTGGGATCACAACTTGCATAACATACTTCACTCTTGTAATTCAAAAGAATAAAAAGCTTCATGGTATTTGGCTATTATTGGAGCTGGCATTTGAGATTCTGTTTAGATGGCAGAGCTCTCAATGTATTATTTTTTTGTGGCAAACATATAGATCTCCAAATTCAATAATAGATTTTTCCTGAATGTTCCAACTGCACCTTATATAATTCTCATTTGTGAATTATTTACGCAGCAATTGCATCTTTCATTTTTTCAATTCATGAAAAATCGAAGATGAAAGGAAAAACACGCCAACAATAAGCAACACTACCAAATGCACTGTTTTTTTATGCATATATATATATATATATAATGTTATATGGATATGGATAGTTAATGGTTGTCATTAAGACATCAATTTTGTCACTGCCCCCCTTTTTCTTTTATGTAACTTCAAAATTGGCTGTTTGGAGTTGGTACTGTTAGGCTGCTAAATCTTATAAGAAGGCCTCTTCTCTTCAAGTTGTATCGACCATTGATGAAAATTTCTTTTTCTAAATATTTTTTTTCTGATTGTTAACTAGCACTTCTTTTAAATTGTTGAATAGCAAAACTAGTTTTAATATATATTAATGTCAAATTGTCAGTGACGTGTTGAGAAATGTTGTCACCTCTACTGAGATGATTTTATAAAGAATACAAAAGGGATGCTATTCTTTCTATTACAATCTATTATAATTCTGTTGGTGGGGGGAGAATATATAGAAAAGAACTCTATGGATTTCCTAATCAATTCAAAACGGATTTATCTATGTTATTTTGAATAAATAATTAGAAGATATTCTATTAAATTATTCCATTTTATTCGAGTCATTTATAGCTTTTCTTTGAACATTGGTTTTCTAATGCTACAGGGATTCCAATTGACAAAGTGGCATTACTGGATCAGGAAACTCGTAATTATATTGGGAAAAAGTTGTTAGAACTCACGTTGATGGAGTTATTTGAATTCCGATTTATGCAGGCATGTTATTCCACCCTCTGTTTGTATATGTCCATATGTGTAAAACTATTACATGCCATTGTTTGTTGACACACTGATTGTAGCATCAGTAATAAGAGAATTCAAGCCCAAGCATAGAAAATCTGAAGTGTAGCTGCTGGTATCTTATATGGTGTATTTTGGATTACTTATGTAGTTCAGGCATTGTTTAGGACAACTAAATATATTTTAGTGTACAAAGACTTGATTGAATGTGGCAAAGGATTAGAATTGAGTGAGGCACTATTAATATCATCTTTACTAGCATAATATCCTTCTACAAACTTCCATCTTGGAAGCTTGCAAATTAGTTAAGCTTTGAGAGGAAAAACTTTACGCTATTGTTTGTTGCATTGTTTGCATCCTATATGCTGTAAAGAGCAAATTTGACATCGTTTAATAATGAAGTTATAAGTGACTGGTGCTGCTGTAGAGTTGCCAATACCAAAATTACCATAGCTTAAGTTATAATATTTTGCAAGGAGTGGCTGGCTCAGTTGACAAAGCATTATGGTAATGATAGAAACAATTCCTATCTAATAGAGTTTGTATTATTGATAAGAATGTAGAAGATACAAAAAGTAAGAATAAGTGCTCCCAGCCGGCCAAGGTAAATTCTTGTGGCCCCAAATTATAAAACTGAAATGGAAATGGAAACACACGACACCCCTTCCCTCCCTTTGAACTGGCCTATTCAACAGTTTTGTTCTCTCTCTCAACTAACTTTCCCTTCCATTTATTCTCTCTCTCTCTCTCTGTGGTTAAGTGTTCTCTCCCTTTGAACTACCCTCTCGCGAACCGTGTGTGTAATAATCTGGCTTATACGGAAAATCCCACGTCTTTCAATGAAACCACCAATTGATAGGAACAATTCCTCTGTAACAAAGAGTAATTGTATTGTTTACAAGAAAGTAGTAGATATAGAAAGAGAAAATGCTCCCAGTCAAGGTGAATTCCTGTGGCCCCAAGCTATAACCCAAAACTGAAATGGAAACACAGGACCCCCTTCTCTCCCTTTAACTTTGCGACAGATTTGTTCTCTCTCTCTCTCTCTCTCTCACACACACACACACACACACACAAACACACTAGTGATTAGGGCCTTATCAGGCCTCTTCTTATAACTAACCGGATATAGGAGTCGACTTTCATGCCCTGGTAGTAACTGCACTTTTTAGACTGTTAGAGTCAAATACATATCATGTTTCCCCAAATTTTAAGTTTCTATAAAGATAAATACAATAAGGTTATATTTGTTCAAAGGTTCAAACAGCTATGTACATTACGTTCATTAGATTCACTTTCTGTTTTGTTTTGCAGCAGCTTCATGGTTTTTCATTGTTAAAATGATGTTTTCTTTTAAATCAAGCATCTCAAACTCTGATTTTTTGGTCTTTTCTAACCTCGGATTTTTTCTTTAATGCAGACTGATCCTAACTGGGGTAATTTCTTATATGATGAAGCTACAAAGACAATCAATCTTATTGATTTTGGAGCAGCACGGGATTTCCCTAAAAGTTTTGTTGATGATTATTTAAGGATGGTTGGTTCCCTTCCTTTCTAATTTATCTTTTTCATATCTAGAACTGAAGATTTGAAATCTTAATGCGGTTTATTGTTTTCTCTTTTTAATTCTTATGTTTCCTGAGATTTGAGCATTCAAAGTAGCCAGTAAAAATGCCATCTTTGACTACTTTTTTTCTATCTTAAGTATTTTTCTTCTGATATTGAAATAAAACAATGACACGAAGTTGACTCTATTTCGATTGGAAGTAGCAAGATTCACATATAAATATTATGTAAGGTAAATTAATTGTTCAACTGAAGTTGATTTTTATCTAGGAGTAGGACACGGTTAAAGATTATGTTGATGTGGTTCTGTTTGATATGTTATAAATTTTAATGAACATAGTAAGGAGAATTAAGGGCTTGTTTAGTTATTGTTCTCGTTTTCTGTTTTCATTTTCTATTTTTACTTTTAAATACAAAAATTCTTCCTGTATTTTCTGTTTTGAAGTACTTATATAGGAAACAGTGAAAAAAACATTTTTGTAATTAAAAGTAAAATAAAGAAAAGAGAACAGAGAATGGAAATAAAACCAAACAGAGAATAGGACTAGGACAAGGACTGGACAGGTCTTAGGGCTGGATTGGGTCATACATACCCCTAAATAACTATTAATTAAGTGATCATTCTGTTGTTCAAATTACTACAATAACATAGTCTGACATCAGTACCTTATTTTTTCTTATTCAAATTAGTTCTGTATGTGCCCGTATTATGACTTATTTGCACTTAATTGCATGTACTTTCTCCTTCACTCAACAGGATTTTTATTGTTGCTTGGCATTTTACCTTTTTTCTTAAGATGATTTGCAAATTCCAATAAATTCTTATCATTGTTAATTTTTTATGATGCACAAACTGATTAGGTTCTAGCATGTGCAAATGGTGACAGTGATGACGTCATTGAGATGTCCAGGAGACTTGGGTTCCTCACTGGAATGGAATCTGACGTGATGCTAGATGCCCATGTACAAGCTGGTTTTATTGTGGGGTTGCCATTCTCAAGACCTGGTTCATTTGATTTTCAATCAAATAACATTACTCAAAGCCTTAGTCACCTCGGGGCGACAATGCTGAAGCACAGGCTCACTCCTCCACCTGATGAAGCCTACAGTTTGCACAGAAAACTTTCCGGTGCTTTTTTGGCATGCATCAAGATTGGTGCTGTTGTCCCTTGTAGAGAACTATTGCTTGAAATATACAATCATCATAAGTTTGGTGAAGAAAATGAGTTATTATCCAGCGGTTCAGTGTCTACGTAGGTTATTTATTTTTTATCCAATTAATTTTTGCTAATTATAATAAGCTGCATGATGCTTGTTTGTGACCCAGCTCCTTAACAATTATACTTTAATTTGGTCCTTAATGGAGGCCTTTATGGGGACACTTCCCCCATTTGTAGCCTTAAGTGTAATTAGAACTATTCCCAGATTGATTCTTTAAAGGTGATTGATTCTTTCAAATAGTATGTCTGGGGTGTTTTTCATGTCATCCTGTTCTTAACTGAATTATGAATATTCATTATTAGTCATGCTGGTATGCATGACTATGTGCCAGTTGGGTTATCTGAAAATGCCATATAATATTTTTGTTTAGCATGCCCTTGCTCGACCAACCATCGTTTATAATTGGTTTTTGTGGCCACTCATCATCAACAATAAGTGGTTAACTTTTGCCAAAAAAAAAACAAGGTGGCTAACTATTTGATGTTATTGTCAATATTTTGGGGCATGAGATAGCAATTGTTAAGGATAGATTACAACGAGGATGCTACATTGAGGGATGCTTAGGAGTTGGAGGTGCGAGGTTCAGTCCCCTCCCCAGAGCTAATTAGAATTAACATCTGACTTACTAATATATATTTGCTGTTAATGATGATGTGAGTTTTTCTATTTGTTAAATGACTGTTATATTTTAAATTAAAGAGAAAATTACATTGATCTCTCCAGAGTTATCTTTAAATGACATCTATACTCTATCTAGTTTTGAAAAAGCACTTACCTCTACTATACTCAATATAAAAACTGCATTCAACTATTTTTTGCCACACTTATATATATTTTTGTCATTTATTATATGACACAATTAGAGTTTTGCTTTAATTTATAAATGTACGATTATACATGTAGTATTTTCAATTTAAAATATATGATTATGTTCTTATTAACACAATTGGAGTGTGTATACAAGTGTTTTTTTTAATGAATGACCAATAGAAATGTAAATGTGACGGAAAAAAATATTATGTTTAATTTTTGTTAGTGAGTACAGAGAAGGTAAACATTTTGAAAATTAGAGGAGTAAGTGTCATTTAAAAAGATTTCGGAAGAGACAAATGTAATTTTTTCTATTTTAAAAGCTACAATTTGGGATTTATATTTTCTGCATCATCTGCATACAACTAGAGTCAACTAAATGGAAAAACTTTTTTTACATTGTTTCCGACCAAATTGAAGTGTGGGAATTTCTAACCAAAATTAAAGGCTGCCTTGTTATTTATATTGTAAATGTTGCTAGTAGCTACTTTTGCGCTCAAGTATATGTGTAATAGCCCTTCAACATTAAACCAAACCACACCGAAAACAAAAAGGGTGTTGCTGTACGTTAGTCATAGATGTGCCTTATTGTAGAAGCAATGCAACTTTATGAAGAATCAATTCCCGCACTATAAAGTGGACACAGCAAACTTGAGCACTTGATTACTTTTCTACCGACTACCCACTGAAAAAATAGTTCTGATTAACACTTAACTAAGACCAAAATAAACTGCTATTAACACTTAATTAAGACCAAAATTTCCAGCAGTTTATTTTGGTAATACTCTGGCAATTTGTTTTTAATTTCTTGTCTCTTATGCTATTGTAACTTGTAAACACTCAAGTTGTATTCTTATTTCTAAGAGGTTGTTGTTATTTCTAAGTTGAGTTGTTAATTTTTAGCTATTAGTCAACGGCTATAATTCGGTTATATTTATTATTTTATTTAAGTTAATTATATTTACTAATAACTATATCTTGAACTAATAAAATTATACATTTTTTTTACTTAAGAAATCGGAACGAATCAGTTAAAAGAATCTAAATTCGAATTCTAATGAAAACAATTTTTATGGGAATTAGGGAGTTATAAAAAAAAACGCTAGTCATATTTTATTGTTTAAAATAGTTATATATTTGAAAATTTAAACTTTCTTCAATAGATTATATTTCTTCTGAACTTGGGCCCCAAATTAATGAGTACGCCTTTGCTCATATCTCACATTTGTTTTCCATGATGTAGGGTTACCGGGCAGTAGAGGATCCACATCTGTGGCACTGAAAATGATTTCAATTGTACATAATTAGTAACTATTAGATATAATTAATTATTCTTTTCCAATTATCATATCCTTAGATATACTTAAAGATAATTTATTTTACGAGATTACTTATAGTAAAATATTTATATTGAAAAATAAAAAAAAGACGAATAAAAATTGTTATGAAAAAGAGGCTAAATAGAAATATATATTAATTAAATGATTTGTTTGTCTATCTGCAAATTCGTTAAATTATTAAATAAATGAAATGAAGGTAGTAAATGGAAAGTGTAATCTATGAATGTGATGATAGCGATATTTGATTCTCTTGAAAGCTACAGTTAAACGTGATTGGCTCCGCCGGCCTTCAATTACTCATCACAATCACGGAACCAAACTACTTTTTAGAGTTTAATTACATTTTTTACTTTTTGCGGTAACATTTAGTTACACTTATTACAACTTACAAGCACAAAATTAATAACCATTTCCTAACAATAAATTAATTGATTTTTTTTTTGCCAAATAGAGAATTGTTATATAAAATAGCAAAAAATGAATTAATTTATTTGATTGTTACTAGCAGAAGTTCTTATGAAATAACAAAAATTTTAAAAAGTAAGCACTAGGAATGAGTTAATTATAAAGATCTTGCGTAGTTTATACGACATCGTATATACCAAACTTTAATAATGTCGTGATTGTTGTATGGGAAAAACATCATCATAAAAAAGATTATCACACGACAAGGGTCTATTTTCTTACACTTGTTACATAACCTTTTAATTTGTTTCCTTCACAAGAGAAGAGAAACGAAAAATGGTCGTTAACTAAAGCAAATTAATAATATACTCAGAGAAACTGAGAGTACTGTGATGAAGCTTAGAATGAAAATGAAGCTGCTGATTTTGTTGGCAGTTGAATTTGCATTCTTAGTTTCAGGGATTATCTCCTCTGGATCTGAGACTCAGACAGTAATGTCTTTCTCAGAAAACGATGTCGTTTCAATGCAACCTCTAATGGTCAATCTCACTCTCATTCAAGGAGCTGATTCTAAAGGAGCTGGTCTCTCTCTCTCTCTCTCTCTCTCTTAGTTATATTATTTTCAAGTGGCTTCTTTGTATAGAACCTTATCTATAATATATCCTTTGAGCTATTTCATTGAAATGCCACATTTTGAAGCTAATCCATTCCTTGTCTCTCATTTTAAAAATGGTAGCACAACATTGGGGAGCTTGGTTGGGCCTTCAAACTTTTTCTCTAATTTGCCTTATTATTTTGTTGGAACTGCATTGCTTTTCTCCTCCTAATTTATGGGAGTGGTTACTATCTATAGTGAGTGAATTTGAGCTAACACCACTTGTTTATCTCTCTTTCTAGTTGCAAAGGATATTATTTTTGATTGATTATTACTGTTTAAATATGCCTCATATTGGTGTGGACTGGAGTGGAGGTATATTATGTATGCTTTTTAATTAATGTAATTCTGAAGAATAATAGGAATCATTATGTGTATGCTTGTTTGAGTTGATAGCTATGAAGCACATATACTGTGAGACTGACGTGTCGATACCAGTAATAATTTCAGAAAATAAATTAATCGAATATCTTCAAGCACCATAAAGTGTCAGTGTCGTGTCAGACACTGACACGTGCCGAACACTGAGACACACATTCGATCAAAAGTGTCTGTTGCTACATAGGTTGATAGCATAGAATAACCTATCGTGTTAAAAATTGTCTGAAATGCATTCATACATTTGTTACTTTTGATCTCAAATCTGGCAATTTTGTATTTTTGTCCTATAATCAACCACAGTGTGTTTGGATGGAACATTGCCCGGTTACCATTTGGATCGAGGATTTGGATCTGGTGCAAATAGTTGGCTTATTCATCTTGAGGTATGTAGTAAAACAATGTCCAAGAACCTTAATAACAATATTTTACTTTCAAGGTTTAATACTTCCTAAAACTTTTCCTACAATAGAGGAAAAATTAATATATGCTGTTATGTCTAAACTGTTTTCCATGCTATTGTTGACATTTTATGAATACCTGCAGGGAGGAGGATGGTGTAATACCATCAGAAACTGTGTCTATAGAAAAAATACTCGTCGCGGTTCGTCAAAGTATATGGAAAATCAAATACCATTCACAGGAATATTGAGCAATAAAGCTGAAGAAAACCCTGGTATTTCCCTTTATCTTACACAATACACATGCATGCGTTTGTTGTTTGTAGTTCAATTGAACTCTGAACTCCTTGAGGCTGCAACTCATGTATACTTGCATCTGTGTTTATGTCGTTTTTCTGGACACAATCTTCCATTATATGCACAGATTTCTTTAACTGGAACAGAGTCAAATTAAGGTACTGTGATGGAGCTTCTTTTAGTGGCGATAGTGAAAATGAGGTTAGTTAAAGTATCAAATCTTTTTTGTTCCTCTTGCCTATATAACTCCTATTGAAAGCCCTTAACATTTCTATGGAAAGTTTATATTGCTGATACATTCAATCAATGCAGCTATGTGATAAAAATCACTAATTTCAAATAGAAAAGCTAGTAGTAGTATAAAAAACACAGCGGTTATACTTATGATCACAAAGTACACAACTCTTTGTTTTGTGTCTTTGATTTGACATAAATTTCAACAGAAACTTTGTTTATCTTATAAGACATATCTTTTCTATTGAACAAGTTTTTCTTATGGTGTTGCGAGTTAATTGTTATTGAATGATTGATAATTTAGAACATATGATTGAGTAACATGTGTGTGAATTTGGTTCATTTTTCAGGCTGCGGGGCTTCAATTTCGAGGACAAAAAATATGGCTAGCTGCAATAGAGGAATTAATGTCTCAAGGAATGGAGAACGCCGAACAGGTATCTCGTGCTTTTTTATGTTGTTATTCGATCTTAATGTGCATGGATTCTAATCAATAAATGTATATTGTCAGGCCCTTCTCTCTGGATGCTCTGCGGGTGGTCTAGCATCCATAATTCATTGTGATGAGTTCCAAAGCTTGTTACCACAATCTTCCAAAGTGAAGTGTTTGAGTGATGCCGGATTTTTTCTTGATGCGTAAGTTCAATATTTTTATTTACATTACTTCTTTTAGCCTGTTCAATTGACTAGAAACTTATATACAGTTGATGATCTATATTCTATTCAATTGTATAGAATTGATGTATCTGGAGGACGCTCGCTGAGGAATCTGTTTGGAGGCGTAGTTCAGTTACAGGTAGCGTTAAATTTAGCTTTGTAGTAATATAGTGAACTATTTAGTAGAATATAGCATTTGTAGATTTATATTGTAATGCTTATCATTATTAGATTAGCAAGATCCAAACAATTAACCTCATAGTTATACAAGTTTTGGAACTTTTTAAATACCAATTGTCCTAAAAGCTTAAGTTTTCAAGTGAAGGTTCATCAACCTTAGCAATAAACTCTTTCATTAGTTGTTTTACTTCTTTAATGTAAGGTTAATAAAAACTGTACACATATTTCATATTGCTATTGTTTTGAAATTTGTAGGAAGTCCAGAAAAATCTGCCAAAAAGTTGCCTCAGCCAACGGGATCCAACTTCGGTAATTTTTATTCTAGATGTCATGCTTTTCATAACTTATAAAATTACTTTATAGACATTCAAATTTTAAATATTCGGTGTCTTGTTTCTTCAGTGTTTCTTTCCTCAGAATATGGTTGAACATGTTGAGACACCGTTGTTTTTACTCAATGCGGCTTATGATGTGTGGCAGGTAACATGGAATAATACGCCGTTTCTTACTTTATCATATATTACATTTATGATATATCTGATTATATGCTAATTTAATGTCTTGGATTGCCTCAAATGTAATGTGGACCATGTTTCCATCAGGTCCAAGCCAGTTTAGCCCCACCGACGGCTGATCCCCTTGGCTCTTGGAATGACTGCAAGTCAAACCATGCAAATTGTAGCTCATCTCAAATTGAGTTCCTCCAAGGTGTCTTCAATCTCTACTACTGCTGTGAATGATGCTTATATTATGCACATATATGAAGTTTGCTAATTTTGTTGCGATAAACGATACATCAATTAATGTGAATCATACACAACAATTGATGTAATTGTATGATTTCCTTGTAACATTATATATGTCTCTCCTTTGAACCAGACTTCAGAAATCAAATGCTAGATGATGTGAAAGACTTCTCGAGGCCGTCTCAAACTGGACTATTCATAAATTCTTGTTTTGCTCATTGTCAGTCTGAGAGACAGGAGACATGGTTCGCCGATGATTCTCCTCTTCTTGAGGATAAGGTATGCTCAATTTAGATTTCCATTGTCTCAAGACAGTGTAGTTGGACATAAAACATTTTCTCCAGTGAAGTGAAAGAATCATTTGATAACTATTTCTGTTTTTGGAGTATAAATTCCAGTTTGATTAGCTCAACACTATTAAGCTTCATAATTTTCTCTTTCTATGTTTATTGTTATCAGAAAATAATCATGTTTTGTTATGCAGCCAATTGCAGTTGCTGTTGGAGACTGGTATTTTGACCGAGAAGTCGTGAAAGCTATTGACTGTCCTTACCCTTGTGATAGCAGCTGCCATAATCTGGTGTTTAAATGAGTAAAATATGTTATCTCTTCATATGATATTTAATAATAGTACACTTCATCCTTGTAATTGCTACTTGTCTATTTAACATTCGTTAATTATGTTAAGTCCATTCTTATGTGAGGAAGAAAGAAATTGATTATCATCAATTTTACTGATAAAAAGTGGTGTCAATAAGATTCATATCCATTAGTAGTCATTTATCTAGTTTTGGTTAGAACATCCACAAATGAAAAATGAATTTGTGCATCAGTGACCACTTTTTTATCATTGAAAACATGATAATTTTCCTCTTAATGAATCTAATAAGTTTTAAAAAGTGACTGTATAAGTATTTTTTATTTTAAATACTTATTATACAAATACTAAAATGATAAGATAAATATAAATAATTTCTTTTATGCACATACATACTTGTGGTTTTTTAAGGGAACACATAAGTGATTGAAGTCTCGTTATTTCCCATGTGGGAGTATCCTTCATTATCTGATTGACTACCAACCAAGGGGCCTTGTGGGTGATTAGTAGGGGATATCTATAGAGGGTGGACATTGGCCACTTTTTAATATTTGGGAGACTTACATTGCTAAGTGGTTATAAAAGAATCATAAACCTCCTCAAACTATTGTCTCAAGTATATATGCTCATATTTGAAAAACAAACTCAAGTACTACATTACTACATTAAAAATAGATAAATCTCTAATACCCCGCAAGTATCTATGCACAATGATTGTTTCTATTGTTTGGTCGAAACCATGGAATTTAAACATGGTCCTAAGACATGTTCATTTGGCTTGGAGGATTTTGAATAATAGTCTCCCGATTAAAAAGAAAGCTTATCTAGAAGGAGAAAGAGGGAGATATTGTCAAGGAAAATGGCTTGATGTCTTTTTGCTTTGATATTTTTGAGTACAAATAATAGTTACAACTTTTACATCTCATAATTACAAATTAAGGGTAACAAATAAAATCCTGATTTGTCTATCCTATTTTAAGAAAGCCCATAAATATAATTACAAATTGATATTATGTCTTGATTCACATCACCACACAAATTGATGCGGTTGGTCAAGGAACATCAATTTGCTAACTAAAAACTGATGGTGCGGGCAAGGAACGACTTTGGTAAGAATGTCTGCAACTTGAAATTGAGTATTGATATGAGAGATGGATATAACATGATTATCATAGGCCTCACGGATAAAGTGACAATCTACTTCAATATGTTCGGTGCGCTCATGAAAAACATGATTAGCAACAATTTGAATAGCACTTGTATTGTCAGCATATAGAGATGTCGGCTCTGTTTGAGGGAATCCATGTTCAGCCAAAAGACCTAGAAGCCAAATTATCTTAGAACAAGTCGTAGACATGGCACAATACTTTGATTCAGTAGATGACGTAGAGACTCTTGCTTGTTTCTTACTTTTCCATGATATCAACGAAGAACCAAGAAACATGCACCAACCGGTGACAGATTGTCGGGTGTCGGAACACCCAACCCAATTAGCATTACTATAAGCAATCAATTTGGGAACTATTCAAATGGGAAAGAAGAGACCCCGTTGAGATGTACCTATCAAATAGCGAATTATGCGACGAACTACTGCCAAGTGAAGGTGGCGAGAACAATAATAGTCAAATAATTAAGACTACCCACGAACTGCTGATAGAGTAAAGGATTTATCAATAGGTCACCCTCAGCTCGGTGATATTTAACATTAACCTCAACAGGAGTATCTACTGGATTAGATGATTGAAGGCCCACCATAGAAATGAGGTCAACCATATACTTATGCTGATGAAGAAATATACCATTGGAAGTAGAATGAGCCTCAAGGCCAAGGAAATAATGCAAGTTACCAAAGTCTTTCATATGAAATGAGGTTTGTAATTGTTGTTTAAGTTCCTGGATGGATGCATGATCAGATCTAGTAATGACCATATCATCAACATAAAGAAGAAGTAGAACAATACTTGTAGATGTGCGATGATGAAATAGAGAGGAGTCATACCGACTCTGTGTATAGGAGAATCCAGGTAGAGTGGAACGAAATTTCTCATACCATGCTCTGGGCACTTGATTCAAACCATATAGAGAGCAGTTGAGCTTGCACACACCCTTAGATGAAGAGAATAGACCTAAAGAAGAAGTCATATAAAAATTTAGTCAAATCGCCATGAAGAAATGCATTTTTCACATCCATTTGATGAAGAGACCACCCATTAGTAACATCTATAGATTGTACATTGCAGACAATTGTCATTTTGGCTACCGGTGCAAAGGTCTCATCATAATCAATTCCATATTCCTACTTGTTTCCTAAGACAACCAATTGAGCCTTGTAATGGTTGAGAGACCCATTAGAATTCAATTTCACAGAATACACCCATTTGCAACATATAGGTTTAATATAATGAGGACAAGAGACAATATCTCATGTGAAATTCTCTTGAAGAGCCTGAAGTTCCTCATTCATTGCTTTTATCCAACACACTATAGATTGGGTACCTATTGTTTATGTTTTCTGACATAGGCATTTCCTTGTTTAAAACACTTTATAGATTGAGGCATAGTAGAAAAGTTAGGAAGAATAGCAATATCATTCATGACAGGAGAAAGACAAGGAAACATAAATTGATTATTAAAAAATGTCAAATTCCTAGAAATGCGAAAACAATGGTTAGAAAAATCATAACACACAAAACCCTTATGAGAGTTACTATACCCCATAAATGCACATTGAACATATTGTGCTCCAAGCTTATGTCTTTCAAACGAGGGTAGGTGACCAAAGCAGATACATCCAAAAGTATGTCAAACACTATAATCAGGGTGAGTTTTAAAAAGACGAAAAAACGCAGAATCAAGATCAAATAACAACACTATAATCAGGGTGCTAAAAGTAAAATGCTTTGGATCAATCGATTTTCCACGATGATGGTAGAAGAATTTTGAGAAACTCTAGTGATGATGATGATGAGGATCAATTTGTTAGATTATTCAGTACAGAAGGATATTTTGAGGGTGGTGTTGGAGAACTATGGAGTGGTATTGTTAACAAAGTGAATACTTTTGAAAGTAGTGATGCTTTTGTGCGATATGCTTTTCTTTCTATGCTTCCTATTTTGATAGTTTCTACTTGGCTATCATTGTAGATGTTGCATTTGCAATGCAACCTTAGTGGTGGATTTTATGGTTTTTTTGTAAGATTATTCTTTTTTTGTCAAATAATTTAACAACGAAATTCACATACACTAGATTTAAGAAAGAGAGATAGTGTTGGCTCGAATCTGCACTCAGACATATCAAATGTTCATGCAATGTATCGAAGGGTTGATTCATCTCACGTTGAATACCCTCCCAAAAATGTGGTACCGTAACTTACAAAGTTTGCAACTGCATACAGTGAAGAGTTTTGAGGTAGTAAATGCTGAAAAAAAAAATCATCTTATTATACCGTGTAAATAACTCATGGAACTCAAGAATCTCATGTATTCAAAATTGTGAAAAAATATAAAATGAACATAGAAGGATACGAACATAGACCAAACCAAATTAATAAGATGATTGCATCTCACAATTAATAATGAGACACTGTTTTAGTAACTCTTCAACAATGATACAATTGGGCTTTTATTCTCTAGATTGGGCTTTTCCCTTTGTTTCTTTTGTTTGGGCTTAGCGCTTTTCCCTTTGTTTCTTTTATTTATTTGGTGTACTCCCTTTATATCATGCTGTTTGTGATTTTTTTACTTTATTATTTCAACTGAGAACGGATTAAAATTTTTCCATTTTGTTCTTTTCTTTTCTTTTATCTTGTGAGAGTCAAACATGAAAAACAATTTTTATAAGCTTATATATAAAAATAAAAATTGCATAAAATAATATTTTTGTGTCTATGACTCTCACAACATAAAAGAAAATGAGAGAGAGAAAAAAAAAAGGATTTAAATCCATTCCCATAGTCTCCCTTATTGCACATACATGAACTAAAACCACTAGCATGTTCATACTAGTCTTTTGTTATGAGTAGTGTGTGAAAAAGATAAATAATAGAACTATGAAAAGAAAATATGAGAGATACCGATAAATATGTTAAATTTTTTTTACCAAAGATCGGTTCAACAAAAAGACTACTAAAAAACTTAACTTTAGTTCTATTAACAAAAAAACAATATTTATCATTAATTTTTATAAACAAAAAGATCACATATATTCAAATTTGAATAAACTACGGTACGCTATCATTTTAATCTTTAACTCAATAAAAAATTTAAATTAATCTTCAAATCGTGAATTAGTTTTTTTTTTCTTGTAATATCCATAATCGTAAGGATTAAGTAAAGGAGAATGAAGCATGGGCGAAAGGTTGGCTTAGCATGGTGTAGTCTAGACTATCCTATTTTTTTTTAATAAATTGATATATTTTTGTATTTAACAACCCTAAATAAGATTGTTTGTTAAAAATTATTATATTAAGAACAATTAAAAAATAATATTTAATTGATTTAAACTTATTTTTAACTATTCAAATCTCTACAACAACTATAAATAGAATTTGTCCCTAATAAAAAACGTAAAAACAAAATTTACAAAATATATTTTATGAGTATTTACATTAGTCTTAAAAAATACTTATTATATATAGAAAAACAAGTACACTAGGTGTTTCAAATGTCAAAGTATACATACCATATATAACTATATATTGAGAACGAAATGATCCCTCTTCCGTGTGTCCTTAAATTAATCATTACTTTTATGCTGTCCTTTTCTTTGTAAGAAAAGATGAATAATTTACATCATTTCGTGGACAGTACAACAAAGACTAAGGATCTCATAGTGCAAGTAAAAAAGTAAAACTTGCATAGATGAGAAAAGTACTGTCAAGACTATTATGGAAGTGAATATATTATTAATATTACTCCACTGTCTACAAAATAATGGACAAATTTTAGTGTCATTTTCAGTGGCTTGAAAGTTAGCGACAAGAGAAAATCATATACCAAGTAAAATAGATTCTGCAAGTTTTTTTATTAGTAAAGTAACTAAGTGAGTCTATTTCTGTTCCTATCAATGAATGGAAAAAATAAAACTCCATATATGAACCAATAAATAAACATATGTGATGGCTTTGATATAGAAATGCACCATTTCTATTACACTTTATATAAAAGAAAGAGTGTGTAATGTAAAAAAAAAGACAACAGAGAAATCTTTATTCACCAAATCTACCCCACACCAACAAAAGAAAAAGAATGTAAAAAAACAAAACAAATGGGTTGGCTCACAAATATCAACAAAGCAAAAAGGGTAAAACAAATTGTTTTTTTGTATGAAATTCAAACCTATATACAAGAAGAAAAAAATAAGTGGTTTCACACACCTATGTCAAAGTTTTAAATTACGGTCTTCAACTATAATAAAACAAATTTTGAGATCTTTGCGACAGTATCACAATCGAAATTTCGACTGTACAGCGTAACATCAACTGTAATTTAAAACCATGACTTGTCTTGAGAAAAACAATTTCTTGGATTGGAACACCTCTAAAATCTTCACTGTTTTCTTATCCTCAAATCCTGTTACATATCACCAAAAGCTGCTCTAAGCTTCTGAATATCCTTAGAAAAGATATTAGAAGCTTGTGACTGTTCTTGCTGCTTTGTATGAGGCAAAATAGCCCCTAAATTATCATGAGGTACCAATTGCATCATGGAAGGCTTTATCTCATTACATAAAGATTCAGAAGCCAACATTAAAATTGGATTGTGAAGATAGTTATTTTCCCACTTAGCTTCTTCTGCATGATTATTCTCCATCATATCATGAATTTGAGATTCTTTAGTAGAATTTATACTACAATCTGCCAATCCCCAAGAAGAAAAAATGTTGTTTTGCAAATTCAAGGTGCTGCTATTATTGCTTCTATTATCACTTCTATTAACTTCCCAATAATTGGATCCACATGGTGTAGAAACATTGTCGGAGTGAATAGTAGCAAGTGATGAATCATTGCAGCAAAAAGAATTAGGAAGAAACATGGTAGTAGTTGTAGTTGTTGTAGGTGTAAGAATAGAATTTGAATTGAAAGGAAACTCAGAATTCATATCAAAAGTTTTTCCTGTTTGGTTAAACCAATGACTAGTGTTTGAATCATTAGTTAAACAATCATTTTCAGTGTTTGAATAACTGATCTGAAGTGGGAAATTTGCCATCAAATCAGTGTGATGATTCATGAACTTGTCTAGGAACATGTCTTTGCTGTTCATCAAATTACTACTTTCACTTTTGCTATAAGAACCTGAACCATCCATCTCTTGTGCATATGCTTTTGGTGAAATTGAAGTTGATGTTCTGTGATCACAAGAAGCTGCATCTGATTTAGAACTCTCTGATTTCAAAAGATTCAATTCATTGGATAATTGTGCTACTTTCTCTTGACTCTTCACATTGTCCTCTAAATTCTCAACTTCAGATAGTGGCTTATGAGTCACAGGGTCTATACCTTTTTGCCTAAGTTTCTTCTTCAAACAAGAGTTCCATAGATTCTTTATTTCATTGTCTGTTCTCCCAGGCAATTGCGCAGCAATTTGAGACCATCTAATAATAAGAAGAAGAATTCAATATTTCAATTATATAAAAGAGACTAAAATTAAATTAAATTAAATTAAATTAAAATTAAAATTAAATTATACCTATTCCCTAGTACTGCATGAAGTTCAATAATGAGATTTTCTTCATCTTGTGAAAATGTTCCTCTTTTTAAATCAGGCCTTAAGTAATTAATCCACCTAAGTCTGCAACTCTTACCACACCTTTGCAAACCTGCAGCCAATAATTTGAAGATTAATTAATATAAAGTTCCACTTTATAATAATATGCTAAAGTAGATAATATACTAACCTGCTTGTTTAGGAACAGAACTCCAACATCCATGTCCATACTTTGTTATATGCCTTAGTAGTTTTTCATCTTCCTCTGGTGACCAAAGACCCTTCCTAAGCTTCTGCTTGTAACAACAAGAGTGTCTTCCCATTTCTGATTTTCTACAATTCACCAAAGTTTTTATTATTAATACTTATATGTGAAATGTCAACAAACCAATGCTTTATTGATAGGAAAATGAAGTGGCAGCTGAGAAAAGGAGTTGAGTTAATATAGGAGTGAGGCTTTATGACAGAGAAGTCATAGTCAATAAGGTTCTTTTTCTATTTTAATTTTTAATTTATTATATAGTATCATCTTGAGAAAATGTATTTTGAAAAAACAGTATAACATGTCTTTTCAAAGGTGTGAGCATTCATGTCTCTTACTGGAATGGTGGGACACTTAAACTTATAATCAATCAACTTAACTGAAAACAAAATATTAAAAAACTATGCTTGTAATTCAAGTTTATGAATATGAAATGAAACATTGGTAAGAAATGGTAGAAAATAATAATTCACTTTATCTATCTAACTAACTAATTCAAATAAATAAATAAATAAATTAAAAGCAGTTAGCGAAATTTCATTGTCACATGCTACAGTTATGTGCCCATCTATGTCTATGAAAAGCGAAATGCAACATAACACATCTCACTAGTGCTGGAAGAAAACTTGTGTCTGAAAAAATGAATAAAAATACAATTCTATCCATTCTTTTACACTTTGAGCTTTATGTGCAATTCTTCTATCTCATGATTTCTTAGAAAAGTTCCATCATTACGTGGAACACAACAATATGTTTTTAATTTCTTTTGTTTTTTATTTCAAATAATGCATGTTATCTTTTTCAAGATGGAATTCTCTTAGCTCTTCTTTTGTCTTTCACATCACAAAAAAAATTGACACTTAATCTAAGAAATAAAAATAATTTTAATAAAATTTTAAGTTATAGCCATATTGGTCACGTAGACGTATAAATAATAGCTTGTAGCAACGAAATTTGGAAAATATTCTATTAGTACCATTGTGCTAATCGTGCTGAATACTATAGGTTATATCTTCATATTACAAACAATCTTTTTCTCAATAATTAATCCTCTCCCCTTTTAAGCAAAACTTTTTTATTTTAGACAACAAACTATATTTTGGACAAAATTATTGACAACTAACTATTAGGCGCATTAGTTCATACTCACTTAATATTAATTTGATAATTGATACTAATGGTTTTCATTAAAATTTCATTAACTCCACAACCATCCTACCAGCCAGTGTGGTCATCACATGTGCAATAGTTCTTTGCACAAATAAAAATAATTTTTTTCTTCTTTAATTAATTCTTTGAACTGTAATATAAACGCTCTTTTATTGATTATTAGAATTATATCATCGATCGAGTGGCTGTATTTGTCGGTTCTAAAAGTGGCATAATTATTTATTAGTATTATATAGTGACTAAACTCTTGTTCATCATCCAATATATAATTAAGCAACTATATTGATTTGCCCATAAGATGGGAAATGTTCCATTGATTATTTTGATTTCCTGTTGTCTTTTTCTACAAGAAACAAGTGAAAAAAATAAATCAAAGTACGTATATTGTTTGCACTTCAATAGCATAATCTTACAAGAAAACCTTCTCAAATTGTTTAAATATCTCTAGCAAGTGGCAAATATATTTTTGCCGTATATTCATCAATATATATACATCATTGTATAAATTTTTTTACAGCTGTATATAAAAATTAAACTTTATTGTTATTTGTGGCTTAGTTAGAGGAAGAAAATTTAAAAAAAAAATGTTCAATATTTTGGCATGTTGTCGCTCAGCCCAAGTGGCGCTGAAACGTAATAGTGTTATTTTTAATGTTAGTTTTTTTTATCTATTATAGACATGATTAATTAATAATGTCCAATGTCTGTCTTTGTTTGTCGTAAATTTTGGAGCATTCGGATTATATTGGTGTGTATAAATATTCCTTTCTCACATGAAATATAAATAAGAGGTGTATGTAAAAAGTTAATAAATCTAATCTAAAATTAGATTAAATAGATTAACTTTTCAAATATATTCACATTCTGGAGGGAGGATTGTATTTGAGAATATTATAGGCTGATAACTTGAAATATAAGAGTATTAATAGATTAACATTATTATTTTCTTTAGGAAATTAACACATCTACAATTGTATATATGGCCTTATTTATGACGACCATTGGTTTGAGCTTCCAGTAGAGCCTCTTTTTATTAAGAATAAATCATTTCCTTAAATTATGCTGTTTCATTAATTTGGTATATGAACTATAATAAAAATATAAGAGTTTAATTTTGATGTATTGATATTGTAAAAAGTTTTACACAATGCATGATTTTAGTAGTAGTTATAATAAAAGTTAAATATTATTAATAATCTAAGAATTATAATTAATTGAAAGTATAATTATAATACAATGTATATAAATTAAATTCAAAATATAATAAATAGTCCGTGGACTATTATTAATTTATCAATTTAGTGATTTAACTGTCATTCACTGTCTCGTACTTTTAGAACAATTGAGAACTAAATTGATGAATTAATAATAATTTAACGACTATTTTTTATATTCATATAATTCAAGACTATTTTCTAAACAACGTGTTTTTTTACTCAATTATAAACATGTGGATGGTAGTGAAAATTATGAAAATTAATAATGTTCAATAATAAAAATACATAATACGTTAATTTTAATGTATTTTAATACTATATAAAATAATTTTATATTATGTAAAATTTTACATGTATAGTTTATATCACACAAACTTTCAATATAAATAAAAAAATTTAGATAAAAAGTAAAATTAAGAGAAATAGAGAGATATTGTATTAGATATCTAGTTATACATTGTTAGATTAACTAAGACTAAGCCTAACCATGTAAACTAACTAGATATATAATAGATTGGAGTTGTTTAGATTGAGAGAATACAAAATTCCATTTTAGTTATATTTGAAGAGAATAATACTAGTAGGTGTAAAACTTTTTGTTTTTACTCTGTTATCAATTACAAATTGTAATTTGCATAAGCAAAATATATGAGATACTTTTAATGATAAAATCATTATAATTGTTTGATATTTATTTTAAACAAACATAGAGCATAAAACCATCACATAAAAAAACATTATCAATAAAAAAATTTGTGTCTGTTATATCAATATTTAATTACCATACATTGTTAATGTAAATTATTTTACACCTACAATAAATAAAAACCATTGATTATGTAATTATTAGTAATTTAGAAATTGATATATAGTTAGGCCCTATTACTAAAATAGAACTTATGCTTGATAGACAAAATGTTATTCTATGATTACACTTGACTGACGATGCACCTTCTATTTTATCTTAAATCTTTATTAAATCTCTTTTTTATTATAAATAAAATTTAGGATAAGAGAATGGTGTACAACATAAAAAAGATCTTTATTTTTTATTAAATCTTTACATGGAGATTTTCTTAGGTTTGAATATTTATGCCACAAAAAAAGTCGCCGATTATGATTTACAAATGTTAAATATGTTATAATGAAAAATAAAAGGCAAGAAGTAGTATGTGTAATTTATTAATTGATTTGACTATTTCAATCCATTACCTTAGTTTTTTTAACTTCAAAATTTAACCTTTGTGATTTGTCTGTTAAAAAGCCTATCGTACTATATAGGTTTGCTAAACATAAAGAAATTGGAATCAATCAATAAAATGAACCACAAGAGAAAGTGAACGAATCAAATATATTACTTCCTCCGTGCTATAATAATTGACTAATTCGATTATTTTACACAAATTAAAAAAAATAAAGTAAATTAAAGAAAAAATAATACTTTTACTAAATTATTCTTATTAAATATAATTAATCTATTTACTATTATTATTAATGTAAATAATACAATAGAAAAAATATAAATATTATCACATTAAAAATTGAAATATTCATCATTTTAAAACAAATATTTTTGTATAAATGAATTAATTATTACAAGACTAACACAAATATAAAATAATGGTAGAATATTCTGTGCATGTCGAAATAGAAATAGAACTAGTCAACAGTATTATTAGGTAGAGAAGAACGTTAACCTAGTAAGGAAAGAAAAAATTGATGAATCTAATTACACACGTACTTTATTAGTAAATACTAAAAAAAAAAAGATAAAAAATAAATAAATAAAATAAAGAGAGGGGGCAGGGAGGTTCTTTGAATGATTGAATATCATTAGCTGGCTTGTGGCCCATTTGAACAGTAGATACTATTTACTATATACAGACACGCACACAAAGACGGAACTATTAAGGATGTGAAAGATATGTTATATACATTTGTGTATATATATATATATATATATATCATTATATTATCTGATTTTTGTTTTTTAAAAATTATTTTACGTACACTCTATTTATTTATAAAGAAAAATGAAGGAAACTTCTAGGATACT
The DNA here is from genome assembly GCA_037974295.1 of Cicer cuneatum. NCBI lineage: Eukaryota > Viridiplantae > Streptophyta > Magnoliopsida > Fabales > Fabaceae > Cicer > Cicer cuneatum. Next base: position 11,945,325 of record JBBPBO010000001.1, read on the forward strand.
TCACAGAGGCTGACGCGTCTCTTATCTTGGACTCTTTTTTTTTAATAAGCAAAAATTTACTAAAAAGTATATATAAACACCATGTGTGTGTTATTGCATAATTTCACACATTAAGATTTTGGTTCTTTAACTTACTCGCTACAATCAAAAGTCTAGTATCGAGGGAGAGGTTTCACAAGTTAATCCCGTGGCTAATTAGTTTCAGAAATTTAGTATAGGTTTGAGTAGTAGAGATCTGTATTCAATTTTTTATTTTGTTATGCTGGTAAGAATATCGTTTATCTTTTTTCGATATTTTTAATTTTTTTTTATTTCTGCTTTATATACGTGTCTAGGACTTTCCCTTCTTATTCAAAAAAAAAAGTGAAAAGTGAATAAATTACACAAATATAGTAGTAATATTGTGTGAATTATATATCTATATGTATATATATAAAGATGGTCAATGTTATTGTCTATTAAAAACATTGTTTAAATCACTAAACTTAAAAGGTTAGTAATAATATCAAGTTTATTAATAATAATTGATATTTTTATTTTACCTTTCATATATAATATTTATTACTAACAGATATTATTACCAATTAGTAGATTATTTTTGTAAAGAAACTATAAAAATTTTAAAAAACTAATATATAGAGACAAAAATTTGATAATATTTAGAGGTGTGAAATAGTACTTGAGAACCATTATATCGGCCATTAATAAATTTAAATATATATAGTAGATTTGTTTATCTAATAGTTTAATAATAATAATTATAGTATTTCAAAAATAGCTATTTTTTATAGTGATTTATTCTATCAAATGTCATATAAGATTTAAAAAAAAACGTTTATTATCAAATAACTTTTATCATATACAAACGAACTCAAAGTTATTAATATTCTAATAGTTATTAAAGTTTTATGCAAACAAAAATTTAGTTAAGTGTATTGCACCACACTATATATTTTATTTTAAAAAGGTACGTAATATATCACTTAAATAGATATGCAAATGTTATTAGAGAAATGGTGTACGTTAAAGACTAAAAGGATGATAGGGAGGGGTTTTGCTGTAAGGTTTTGTCACAAATATATACAATGTGAACGAGTGCAAGTATTTGGTGGAGAGATATTCAGGTAGTTGAAATACAGTGTATATCGTGTTCCTACTAATTGGTTTGTTGGCATGTTGAAAATGGTTGTGAGAGATAGATTATTTTGGTGTGGTCCATGGTCTAACGGAGGAGTATCAATGGAGAGGGTAGAAGGTGGAGGAGGAATCGTTTTCAATGGAAATGGAATTGTGGTGGGAGTGTATATCTTGTTTGGAGAATGTTAAGTTGCAAGTTCATGCAAACAATATTTGGTTGTGGAATAATTCATTTGGAGTTGGATATTTGTTTAAGGAGCCGTATAGGGTGCTTATGGATTATGGTGGTGAGAGCCTATGCACATATAGTACAATCATTTGGAAGAAGTTGGTGCTTCTAAAAGGTGCAACAATGTAAGCAATTTGTCATGCACTACCAATCACATAAAGCTTCGAATCCATCCTGGAACCTTAAAGCTTCAAAATACACGACCTAACCATGTTTGTGCTAGCACCATAAAAATTACAAAGGAATTCACAAGTTCACGCGTATTGTGTCTTGAGGTTAAAACCTTTTTTAATATATGTCTTAATGACAACAAACTTTGCAAAGTAAATATTTAAGTTTTATAAATTGTGATCTACTAATGATTGTATTTGAGTTTTTATTTAAGGAACAAGAATCACATAAATGGACAAGTTAGAAGTCGTTCACATCAACAAGTGCATAAATATCTACTCAATGATGAAAGAATCATAGTAGCATTAGAAGATTACAACAATAATATCATAAGCTTCATGGACATATTAAAAGGGTATTGTTTGAACCTCAAAAGAATCAATTCAACTACCTTGTCATTTATTGATAAGAATGTTTCTTGCAAGACAAGAGAATATTCTCCTTATCTAAAGGTGAATGTTGGCCTAAGAGTTCATAGTTATTGTGTCTACATTGTGTTAGCACTTTTCCAAACAAGTTTATGAACTCATGATAATCAAACATGTCATAAGTTATCTCAAGAATCAAATGTAATAAGTATTCAGAATGTTCTGAACCAAAGAATGAGGAGAATAATAAAAATAATCATTTGATACATTGAAAAATATGTTCAATTGATATATTATAGATCCAAAGATATATGAAGATAAATAAAGAAGTCAAAGAACATCTTTATGAAAGAATCTCAAAAGGACTATATCATATATTATATATCAATCATTCAAGAGAATGATTATTGAATCTTCATAAGAACATTCTTATGATGAAAAAGTTCATTGCACTCATAAATATTCCTACAAATTCAGAAAAATGCAAGAATCAATTTTGATTAAGAAATTGTTTCAAAATTGAGTCATTTATAAAAAAATGATAGAATAACATTTAGCAAAATGTTTTGGTTCTTCTATTAAAGAGCAAATGATTGGAGAATCTTTAGAAAAACATTTTGGTTGTTTGGAGAATGTTTAGAAAAATATTATGGTTGTCTTTTATATAAGACAAAGTCAAGACAGATTAGTTTTGGGAAGTCAAAACTGTATGCTAAGAATGTCAAAATTGCACATAAGACTGCTAAGATTAAATGAACAATGAAAAGACTCAAATGATTAAAACAATATTTATATTGATTCTCATATTGAGGAGTTGTGAGCAAGGACACAAGTACACTGTACTAGCACTGTTCTACAAAAATCTATGCATGCTTCTGATCACACCACAATACCAACTGACTTTTGATAACTCATTACCACACTTATTCCATTTTCATTTAGACTTAAAAGCAAGAAAGTTTTGTGTTGGTCAAGAACGTTTTGGAAAGTAATATAAATATGTGTTTAATATGTCTAAATTAGATCTGATACTTGGCTAATGTGTCTAACGGGTATATTCAACTTTATCTGAATTTTCAAGCTTCTTTTCATCTATAAAAGGAAGATCAATTAGAAAACAAAGACAAGAGTTTGACATACAATCAATATTCACTTTTTAAAGTAAAAAACTCTTCAAGCAAACTCCAACTATCTTCGCTACATATTTGGATTATCCTTATTGAGTTTTTCCTTCTGTTAATCTCAAACAAAGAGTTGAGAATCATTATATCACAAACACTTTTATCATACACATTGTAATTGACCCAAATTTATCTTTTATATTAGATTGAATGTGTTTGTAAGCACAAATCACATTTCACTATCGTTATTTTTATTTACAGCTAATTAATTTTATATAAATTGTCCATAATGTTCTGATTAGTTAAGAACTTATTAATCAACTTTTGATTACCAAATTTAATCTTAAATAAAACATTAATTAAAATGCAAGTACTAAATTTTAAAATGATCACTATTCAAACCCTATTTGTTGTGATTATTTATTTCACTTCATTGTGAACATATCGTTATTCTCACAGCTCCACAAATTGTAGACATCTCCACCATCAACATGTGGAGGAATCAACACTTGCATTATGAGAATCAAATCAAAAGGCATTAAGTCCCTAAGAAAATCGAAATTCCACCGATCGTCCAAAACACCAACAAGTCAAATTCATTCCAAAAGGATACTAAATTCTTCCACATGCTAGAATATGTAGTATTAGTAACCACCACATCAAGACTTGGATATGTTTCACGAGTGTAACCATGTTCCATTTAGTAACATAAACCAACGTTTATTATTGTCATCTCCCCAAATAAAAGCACATTGAATTTGTTGGATCTCATGAATACACCATTTAGAAATAGAGGCATGCATCATAGGATAAATAGGCAAAACTTCTATCACATACTTAGCCAAGGTTATCCTCCTCTGTAAAGGACAAACGCAAAACATCATAAAGACGCATATTGAAGGAAAATCGATATTAAATATACAGATTAATGTAGTAGAATTTTAAAATATTCCCTTTGATGGATTTTTACAAATGGTCACGAATAAGGGATTATGTAATTATCTTTTGTAGCGCAGAACCTTTGCAGACGAATTTTAAATAGAATTACGAACATTGCTCAAACGACAATGTCTCTATGTAGTCCATGCGATCATACTTTGAATGAAAGCAGCCTCAGTTTCAGTGCTAGCTGATGAGTGAGACTGATACAGAACGACTAGGTTTTTGTTTCTGATTTCCTTCATTTCTGTATAAGGGTTCTATTTATAGACCTTTATATTGATTTAATGCATCATAGTTTACGGTATTCTGCGTTTCACTTATTTCATCCGGTGCATCAGAAGATTGTACCACTAAATTAAATAAGTTTTACTTATATACACTTTTAACCTCTCATTAATCTGTTCTTGCATGTGTGACTCTATTGGTTCTCATAACGATGATAATAATATTAAACTGTCTATTTAATATTATAAACATATCACTGTTATCTGAGTAACGAGATTGTCTTGTGATTTGACATAATCTATCTGCAAGAATAATCTTGTGACAATTACCTTGTTGATCTTATATATATATATATATACATCGAACACATGACATAGTGTGTTTTATCCATGTATTGTTTAGTATTATACTCCTTGATGTCCGAGTATACTTAGTAACAACAAATAAGATCAACATCTCATATTGATTTATTTCAGCCTAACTATGCATTTTACAATTATGCTCTATTAAGGGACCCGCTGATATTACTCATGTTATGTAGGAGGGACAAATTCATCTAGTTCACTCGTGTCCCTCTGGATGTCTCATTGAGAGCCCAGTTAACTGACTTTATAGTTACCTTACAGTCAACGTTGGACAACAATAGAACATTCCACTCCCCATGTAGGGACCATAGTGGTTTCAAGCCAAAGTAAAATGGACACCTATATTGTGATTTGATATATCATATCTGTAACCCATGAGATAAGGTTATCAGTCCATACATAATAGTCTCAATTGTATTATTATCGTCCTTTAATAATAATACTCGACTACAAATATTTAAGACTAAAAATCTATAATATCTTACAATCAAGTTATTGAAGGTGCAAACAAAAGAAGAGGGTTGAATTGTGTTTGACTAAGTTGTATTCTTTTTGCTAATTTATTTAAAATTGGTTCGGGTTTGGTGATTTACTTAGAATAAAAGTAGTAGTAACCAGTTTAAGTGATTAGAGGCAGAAGTAAAACAAGAATTGCATAATTAAAGTGACACAAGAATTTATCCTGGTTCGCCAATAAATCGGTAGGTACATCTAATCCCCTCACTCAGAATGATTTAATCCACTAATTCAAAACTTGAATTACACAACACCTGACCCTACAAGTCAGTCTTCTCAAAACAACCCAACACCTACAAACTTTTTGAAGAACATAAACACCTTAACTTTACAAGCCAAGTTTTCTCAACACAATCTAAAAACCTATAAATTGCTTGAGGAACACGAAAGCCACTATCGAATTGGGTTACAAGAGTTTGGAACAAATTGTTTTGCTTCTAAGAAGCTAATTGTAACAATCACACTAGAAAACACTTAGAAAATATTTCTTTTGAGCAAGTGTTTCTCTAGACCTTAAGCTTATGAACTCTAATGACTTAGGAAATTTTGTACTTAATGAGTTCTCTTATTTTCTTCTTCAGCTTTGAGTATCTATTTATAGAATATGTTAGGATTTCTCCTTTGTCCTTGCAAAATTTGAATCATATCTTTGCAAATAATAATTGTATCTTCTTGTGAGTGTTTCTTCATGTAAACAATTTTTGATCATATATTCTTGTAAATAATTCATATCTTCTTGTAGATTCTGATCAACTCTTCTTGTAAATACTTTATATCTTCTTGTAAATAAATCTTGATCAAATCTTCTTGTAAATAATTCATAATTTTTTTGTGATAAATCTTGATAAAATCTTCTTGTAAATAATTCATATCTTCTTGTAGATAAATCTTGATCAAATCTTCTTATAAATAATTCATATCTTCTTGTGATAAATCTTGATCAAATCTTCTTGTAAATAATTCATATATTCTTGTAATCAAATCTTCTTGTAAATAATTTATATCTTCTTGTGATAAATCTTGATCATATCTTCTTTTCAACTTGGTCAAAGATTTTTTTTCAATTATAAATCTGAATCAAATCTTATTTTAGATTGTCTTCAAAAATATAAATCTTCTTTTATACTCTTGCTTTATTAAAGTTGGAATGGATTCAGGTTGTTCTTGGATCTTCACAAGTTTTTGATTCGGCTAAGTCTTCTTTTCATACTTAATTCTTTCAATTTCGGTTGTTGACTTTCCATCAGAGGCATTGACTTTCTTGTTGGAGTGAGATATTGTGTTTCTTGAATAATGATAGTTAGAGGCAGAATTGGATGACTTAGAATTAGTGGCATTGTGCAAATCATCTTGTTAAAACTTCAAAGTCAGTGCAACATTAGAGGTTGTATATCAGAGACAGCATTTTGAGTGTGTTGCACCATTTTAATCAGCGGATTGTCAGCTTTAAATTTATGGTTTGAAAAATCTCTTCAGAGTTAATTATACCTTGATATGAACTCTTCAGAGGCATGTTGAGTTTATGCACATCAGAGACATGCAAGGGCTTCATAGGCATGTTTCAAATTCAGTCTTCAAACAATTTTCAAATGTAGTCTTCAGACTCAGTTTCAGAGTCATTCTTCAAAGGCAGTCTTCAGACCCCAGAATTTGGACCTAGACATCATGCTCAAACATCAGAGGCAATCTTCGTAACCTTCAGAGGCACGTTACTTTCAGAGGCATATGTTCAAAGATAGACGTGTATACTTTGTGTTCCTCTTATCTCATCATCTAGTCGCTTCCGCTTGTAGGTTTCTCTGGTACCTTTCTCTAATTTTTTTCTTTCAGTTTTTGCAAAATTAATGAAGCCATTAATCCAAATTTATTATTATCATAAAATGATTTTGTTAACATCAAAACTATACGTGGAAAATCAACTTGGTTGCAACAGTCATCCACTCGATGTTTAATCAAATTGAATTTTACTCAAGGACTTTATTACGTTGAAACAAACATAATAAATGAAATTACCTCATATTAAGATAAATAACATGATACAAATCTTAAATTTAAATATGAAAAGACTTATACAAACACACATAATCTCACAAGTACTTACACTAATAGTTTTGTTTTTAAATATTTATATCAATAAATAATCTCAAATAAGTAAATTCAAAATATATCATCTATAATTTTAGAAAAAGGGAAAAGATATGGTTGCATAATCTCCCCATTATATCCCTGGCGAGTTTATCATATTCATGCACATGATTTCCCACAGTCAAAGGGTGGATTTGCAGTTGACATTTATTTACTTTATAAGAATAGTCTAAGATATCGCACCCTGCATATAACTACAAAAACTTAATAAATCATATGATGTTGTGTATTACTTTAGTATAATGAATATGCATTTTTTTTTTAATGAATCTTCTTAATAACTCAAATAAATTAATGAAAAAACTCTACATTTTAAAGATATATATTTTTTCATATATGAAATATTGTAAGACGGAAAAAATATAATACAAGTGGAATAAACAATAACCCCTAACAAAAAGAGATAAAGAGAAAGTCGACTTTATATGAACCAGCTGAAAACAGAGGCTAATATATCTTTTCGTAGTTTTACTCCAAACTTGCCACACATGTCTTGGAGGGGGTCCCTTATAATATATATTAATTATTTGAATACACAAAAACTGTTATGATATATTTAATGCACACATAGACATTAATTTGAACAGTAGCACGAAAAAAACAAATGAATAAAGAGCGGTAGGAGTAACAGTGAGTGTATTTTATCAATAAAAGAGCATGCAAGTATAATTAAAGAGTATTTGTCAACCATGGAAGATATACATGATGGCCTACCAACACGAGATATAGTTGACACCATATATATGGATGTGGCTGCGTAACACCTTTCAATAATGTATATTCATGTATTGCTTAAATTAATTAAATATATCACACGAGTGATCTTATGATCGGGTCCTATTAATCCATATTTAGGTATTTTGGTATTTGTTTCGTGACATTTGTCCCCTTTGAATTCAGACCAAGCTGGCTTACATTGTATGCTAAAAAGCATATATATGGAGCTTTCCCTTACCCACTTGTTGTTTAATTAACCCACCTAGATCCAATAATTCAAAACGTACACATAAATAACATAACACATTGGTAGATAAGTACTTCAATGTAATTATAGTACAGTACTACATATGGTGCACTATAAAATAGTGTCATATGTCAAATCTAGGTGGTTATAAGATTTTAAACCTAAAATTTAGGACACTTCTATGCTACAATTGAAAATTAATATATTTTATTATTATTAAATTAAATTATCAATAATTTAATAATAGATTATTTATGAGTAAGTTTAATTATATTTTAAATTTAATATCACCAAATTTTGAAGTTTTATATTTTTGTTCTATTTTAAAAAAGCTAATATTTATTTATTAAATTATATAAAAAAATAATCAAATTTATTTTTACCGCTACATCGTCTCTTTGATGTTCTTTACCATCTCTCTCCTCTTTTATGCATCGTCTATCTCCGCCGTTAATTCATTAAGAATCAAAGACAAACCAAGAAACAACGGCACGACGACGACGGTGTCTTGTCGATGGCACTAAGACAACAACGACGCAAACACGAGCGAATTGAGAGTGAGACGGAAAAGGGATCTTTGCGCGATGGTGAAAGAACGGTGGATAGTTCTTCTCACGACGATGGAAGAACGGCGGAAGAGAGGATTTCTTTTGGTGGTGGAGCGGTTTCGCGAGAGGAAGAGAAGGAGTTCTGAACTTTAGTGGTGAAGTTATGAATTTCTAGGTTGATAAGAATTTTAATTTTAATTAAAATAAAAAATTTTGAAAAATAATTTTAAATTGAAAAGATAAATGTACCGATATAAATAATTTGATCAAATTAATATTTAATATATAGATACTGATGTAAGAAAAAGTAACACATCTATTGATTAAAAAATTAAAAGCACCTATACATTTTTATTTTTTAAGAGTACCGTATAAATTGTCAAAATTTAGATACATTTACAAAAATTTCAAACAATGTTGCAATTATGTTGTGTCTTGTTCAAATCTCAAAAATAATATTATATATATATAAGGGATAAAACAAATTATCGTGTATAGTTTGTATAATAAATTTTAAATTATGTATTATAATTTTTTTCATTATTTTATTTATAAAATATTAAAGAGACATATTAAAAATTAAATATAAATTTTTTTTATTTTAAATAGTTTAGTAGCGAAACTCACGTTAAATATAGAGAAAAAAGAATATTCTCCTATAAGAAAAATCAAGTGCAATTTTGCGGATATGAGAAAAAATAATAGAATCTAATAAGTATTACTCCTTTCTTTTTACAATAACTTTCATTTTTGTTGATTTCACTTCTATTAAAAAATATCATAAATAAAAAAATAAAAGAGTAATTTTATCAAATTATCTTTGTTTAATGTTGATGAATTATATGCTATCATTAATGTAAAATAAAAAATAATAAGTTATGAGTAATGTATACAATATTTATTAGCAGATATAATTAGAAAAAGTAATTAATACTATATTAAAAATAAAAAAAAATGACATTTATTTTGAAATAATTATTTTTCTTAAAAGTGACACTCATTATAAAAAAAAATAAAATATTAAAAAAAATCTTAGAACCAGTCGTTTGAACGAGTACCAAGAGCAATAATACATTGAAAATACAAGTAACCTCCCATATTTTTCAAGTGTGTCTGGTCCACCCCGCATAACTCTTAACATCACATATTCACTAAAACTTATTGAGTTTATAGATCACATTATCTTTTATATATTCTTATGTGTGTTTTGTAAAATTGATTTTGACTAAAAGTGAGTTGAAAGTAAAATTATTTATGGTTGAATACATTAATGAGAAAGAGAGTTGAGTGATAAATCTAAGACTTAAAATCAATTCTAAAGCAAAAAAATTACAATTTCTAACTTCAAATAAGAATCAATTTCAAAAATAACATCAATTCTACTTGAGAATAATAAAACATGTCAAAATCAATTTTAGATTTGTATGATTGATTTTGTATGCTTCAAAAGTAGAACAAAAAATACACTTAATTTAAGCCATTGGTGGTCGATATAGAACTAATTAATCTAAAATAGATATAGGTGTTTGTAGAGCGGCGCTCTAGTTAACTACATAACTTCCACCCATTGAATGATGATGGTGGCAAGGATTAAATCACCCTCTACCTTCCTAGTACTTGTAATACCAACATAGCTAAAGGACTACTACTCTTCGATAGAGAAGGCACTATTAGCTAGTGAAGTTAATTGGACTATTAATTCGTTAAAAGCTGGTCAATTTAACATTAATAGTTGCTAAATCAATTTATCAAAGACAACCTCATCACATGTTACCTTTTAACTTCAAATTACGTTCGGCATGTTTGTCTATGCCTTGCTTCGGTCTCTCACTATTTTCTTTTTATTACAAATGGAAAAGATTAAGGATAAGGTAGAGTATGAGTAAAAATAAAAACGGTAGAGTAAACCAACTACTCTTATATCATCAAAAATAATAATACTATTAAGAGTAGGAACATTATGATAACAAAAAAAATGACTCATCAAAGCTAGAAGAGTGATTTTATTCACAAGTTGTACACTTGTCTTCTCTGATTATATAATGAACAGAAGTTCTCTCGTGGGAGAGTTTTAAAAGATAGATGACCCTCTTGAAGAAGAGGTTGAAAGAACATATTAGTAGATTCACGTGTGATCTCTCACTATATTACAATCTCCAACTCTGTTTTTTTGTTTTTTTGTTTTCTTGTTAGTGAAGTTCTTATTCTATATATGTTAAATACTTATTGACATATTCTTAAAATAAACATTTGAAATATTAAACATAATAATCAATGAATATTTTAAAAGTCAATACACATAAAAAAATGTGTGATTCGTTAAGGATTTTTTGTTAAGAGCATTATTTTAACCTTTCATTTTTTTAAAAAAAAATTGGAAGAGAAAAATTATTAATTATTAATTAAAACAGCATTAATAATTATTTTACACAGTCGTCGAAAAAATTAACCATTCTTAAAGTATTAAATTAGTAAATAAATTGTTGTGTGATTGTACAAGTGTCTTCCTAAACATTTCACAATTATTTTAAAACCCGGTTACTTATAGTTTTTAATATAACTTTGACTATTTTTTTATTAATAATTGTACTCTCTATGTAATACTATGTACATCAGTATCAATTTATTATTCATCATCTTTGTATTTATGATAAAATGAAAAACACTAATAATTAATAAAAATATTTTAAGAAAATTATTATTCTCTCTTATGTATATTTTTTTATTTGTAGGAAATAGTCAAATACTACAATTGTGTTTTGAAACCGGAGAGTAACGTTTAAAGACATCCAAATAAATTTAACTATTGGCACAATTAAAAATGAGCTACGAGCTAATTTACTCGATAAAATTATATACTACATTGTCGATTTGATTTTTCTGAAATGAGTACATTTTTAAAAAAAATTTATTGAGTTTGAAAATTTTCAATTAGTATTTATGAGTCTCTGCTAGACAATTTGACATCATGTTTTTTAGGTAAGTTTTTTTTTTACTATGAAATTTTGTTGGGGTCAGTACCCTAAAAGTAAAATTAATTCAAAGTAATTAAATATAAAAAAAAACATAATATTAATTGTTTGATGTTGGATATATATACAATACCTAATAAAATTATGGAGTACCGGAGTGTATTTTTTATATCTTTGTACTAAATAATTTTAGAAAGTATATTTAATTATTTACTCAAAAATCATTGTGACAATATAATTTCAAGACTAAATTGATAAAAGTCTTTTTCAAGAAAAAACAAGCCATTTTCCAAGAAAAAACATTGCCCTCAATTTTGTGACTACAGCCCCACTAGTCTTATTATTTTTATGAAAAAGCTTTGCTCTAATATTGCGAATGAATATAAGTTATTATATCATTTTCGTATAAAAAGTGTAACGGTAAGGTTGCTAGGTGACGAGAGGTCGGCGGAATTATGGATCAAAAGAACCACATATCTGAATTGGAAATCATATCTTTACCTAAAATTCAAAAATAATTGACTATAGATCATTTGACTCGTATATTAATTTTTTAAACTAATATAGAAGTTGTAACTCACACTTTATATGAACAAATTTATGTAAGAGAGAGAGAGAAAGGAAGAGGCAATCCAATCCAATCCAATCCAATCCAAGGTAATGTCACGATCTTCAGGTCGAAAGTGTACACACATGTGCAACTGCAACCCGATATAACTTACTTATCTTATCTTCCATATTTTTTCTAAAAGATGATAAATTAAGTTGTAAGGGAAGCACCTGCGCCACTCAGCTTAACCAACGAGCCAAAAATACAAAATTAAACAAATGACATTTAAAATTATTTAAATCTTTTAATTTGGATTCAATTATTATTATTGGAGGGAGGATAAAGCGACGTGTGGCATTGGAACATGGCTTATAGCTCACACTGGACCCAGTACAATAAAATACACACAATCATAAGAAACCTCTCAAATCTAGGGCCACTCGATCCTTCTGTCCACATGTGGGACCCACCTCAATTAGTTAGTATAGTACCGACGTTCTTCACTCCATAGGTTGGCTTAGACCGTACAACTAATAATAGCATACCCATCATCACCATGCAATGTATTTTGGATTACCATCCAATCAATATTGCGCAATTACACGCGGTAATTGATATTGATTTTTGATTTATGATTGATTGCTTTGTTATTATACCTTTATTAAATTATCGTTAAATCATCATTACCTTTAATTCAAATCAAACATCATAATATGTTAATGTATGATGCAATAATTCTATTTAATCTGAATTCATTTATTTTATTATTTTTAACAATATTATGTCACATATAGTTCAATTTCGTTAATATCGCTACATGTCCTACTATTTTGAGATTTCATGCCATCTTGATGATCTAATTAGTGTATGCAAACTAGAAAATAGATGTGATTGATTTTGATCGTGTAGAAAATCGCAGAAAATTGTGATATCATATGATCTCAAATGATTATAGAATAACTCATTTCACTTACATAGATTTCACAATGATTCACAACACAATTTATTAAAATCGTCTTTTTTACACTTTAAACTATTAAAATGACCTATTTCAAAATTTAAATTTCTAACATCTTTTCACACGCCATCAAAACTTCTCGTTTTTTCTAGTTTTCACTTTCATATCTTTTTTGTGTCGTCATAACATCAAGTTGTGGAACATGGTTGGTCAAAATAAAGTTGCTCCCATTAATTCAATTGAGGATTATTCAATAGTTGCTCGTGCAAAGATAGGTTGTGTAATTTAGTAATTTATTTTCTTTTTAATTTGATATTATGACTTTTGGTATTTTGCTAATTAGTTACATGACTAGTTTAATTTTTTTTTTTATAATCTATATAAAAAGAAATTTCTATTATGTACTTAATTAACAATTATGACTTATTCTGAATCGTTGCTACGTAACTCATGGTTATAAAACTTTAACTTTTAGTATGCTTCAATATTGTTGTCATTTTTATCTTTTGCATATCTTAGTATAATTTTTCATTTTTGATAACATCTTGCGATATCTGTTATACAATTATATATTTTACAATTTTAGTACATACTCTTTAATCTTAGATAGAATATCGATCTTGACAATATTAATGTGATCGTTTATTCACACTAATAACAATCTACAAGATTTATCAAGTCGTCGTGACACTTTTTTATTTTAGCTTAAACATAATTTTCTTCCTTTCATTTTGCTTCGATTGTACTTTAATCTCTCAATTTTAAATTTTAACGATGCATCAATAATAAGATCTTGTAAGCAATCACAAGTCACAATTCAAGTCACACACATCAAAGTCATTTAATAAATATCAAAAGATTTAATATTTTAGATTTTTTAAAAAATAAAATATATTTTAAATTTTGAACTATCTGATCTTGATTTAATAGTCAAGATGCGTGCGACAATGTGCCTATTCAAATCATAATTATGCATATTCAAATTATAATTATAAGATAATTGAGTTGATTACTTTATACTTTGTTAATATTGATTTGTCTGTAGTTCACTGCGTGGGGTAGTAGAAGAATATTCCAACATATAATAAGAAAAGGACGAAGTCGCTGGAAGTGATTAATTGCTAATTGTGCTTCACAATTTGCTTTAGTAATGTGAATGAGGAGAAATTGCCATGGATTCTTTCCTTAGCCACATGATCATCAACGTACAGTGATAGTCGGCAAATCCCTCTTTAATCAATTTGTTAATAACTTCTTACAAAATATTTGTCATTTTAATTAAAAAATGGAATAATCTGGGTCGTTTTATTTTCTTAATATAAATGTTACTTTTTTTTTTTACAATTTCACCTTCTAATTATTTTCAAGCATTTTTTTAATTATAAAAAAAAGATTTTAATTTTATATTCCTAAATATATTTTTATAATAATTTATTTAAAAATAATAGAAATTATTACGGACTCATTTGTTATAGATTAAAAAAATATTTTTAATATTCAATAATTTAGATATTTATTATTAAATTTTTAACATAATAAAAATCAAGAAAATATACATCTCTTGAAATCAATCATTTTAAATATTTTTTAAAATTTTATTATTTAAAAAAAATTATAGTAAAAAGATGAAATACTTAAAATGATTTTTTATGATAATCTATTAAAACCAATTTTTCATGATTGAAACTTTATTTTTTAAATTTTTTTCTTAAAAATTGTAACAAAAAGATCGAATTCTTTAAAAATCATTTTCTAAAAAATTGTAACAAACAGGTTCATATCTTGTTAACATTTATGACAATTGTTAATAATCAATAATTAATTAAGACAATTTTATGAAATTGTTACACTTATTCATTCATTTGTTTTCTTAATTTATGTAAAAAAGCTTTACACAAAATGTATTTTAAAGTAGATAGAGTTTCACCAATTATTATTAGATTTTTTTTATTGATTTTTAAATACTAATTCATTTTAGACTATACTTTGTATTGGTTCATCAAAACACTCGCAATATGTATGCGGAGTTTGCTAATTTGCACCTATTCAAATTTTTAATCGGTGTATATTAATAATTTGCATCTTTTATATTTGGACAAATAACCCAATTATTTATATTCAAAATTATTTAACTAAATTTGCATTGAGGTGATTTAAATATTTTCTCTCTCTCTCTACCCATAAATTAACCCTTCTTATGAAGTTTTTCTATGTTATTTTTGCAAAATTATAGATAATTTATTCAGCATCTAATAAAAATGTGTTAAATAAATTTGTAAGTACAATACATATGAATTTATAAATACCAATTACATATTTATTTGAGCTAAATTATCCATAATTTTTTAAAAGTAAAATAGACTCAACTTCTTGTGATGGAGTTTTCTCATTTTTCATCGCGCATTATACGTTTTTAGCTCAGTTTTGTACTTTATATATTTTAATTTATCTTTTTTTTTAATATATGTGTGTAAAAATCTTAAATGACATTGATAGTTAGACAAAAAAAGTATTACTCTTGATATTACTCACTTCTTCATATTTTTTTCTTTGCCACTATTATTGAAGTTAATAATTCCATACTTTAAAAAGATGAACTAGATTAAAATTTAAGCACGTGTAATAGAATATAAACAAAAAGGAAAATAGAAATAATGTTTGTAAGTAACTAATTTATAACAAATTTTATATATATAATATATCTGCAAGTTAGAAGATGTTCGGTATACTTCTACGCAAATGTTGTCAAAAATTAAAGAAATATAATGAAAAACGTTACAAAATAATGATTAAAAGATTCTAAAATGTCAAGAAATAATTCAACTAAAAGATTTTTGTATTGCTTTCAATGCATCACTTAAAAAAAAATTAATGTTGGAAATACGTCGATTAAAATTAAAAAAATTGAACAGCAAAAATACATTGACAAAAAGATGTTTTTAGAAAATTTATTCTTCTTTTGAAATAAGAACAAAAAATATTCTAATGCAATTTTGTTTCTTTTTTTTTTTTATAGTAGGCATTGAATTGAGTCCACGGCTCCATATGCGCAAGATGTTCTCTTGATTTTTTTTGGAATGAAATCTCACGTGTAACTTTTTAGTAACATGAACAATCTTTTTTAATTGAGAATCCAATTATGGTTTTTTTTTTCTTTCTAGTAACATGAACAATCTTTTTTTGTTGCTGTTTAGTCTTTAAACTAAAGACTACACTTCCATATAAGATCTTTGTTTGCATTTTTTTAATGTCAATTTGACCAACAAAAAAGGAATTTTTTCACCAAATGTTGTAGGTAATCTTAAAAAATCTTCAACAAATATTTTGATAGCATATATTCTTGAGTTTGATGATGAGGAGAATTTGAATAATGCAATTGACTCTATATATTTTATATTTAACAAAAGTTATTAATATTGAAATAAAGTTGATATCAAAGTATTGAAGAAGTCTCAAGTCTTGGTAAAGTTGTGTTGGCAAGCACCATTGTCTTATGGTTTTCTTTTATCATCATCATCATGAGATAACTTTAACTTGATATTTGAGAGGGAAGGAGAAAAAATGAACAAATTTCCTAAAATCAAATGAAACAAAAGATAAATTAATTAAACTACTATGAAAATTTTTCCAATAAAATTTTGAGAAAGAAAAGAGTGGAATAATTATTTCTCTAACACCATAATAGATATGTAAAATATTGATATTAAACATGAAAGAGAGAAAAATAGAAATAACTTTTATATGATCAAATAAGAAACATTATTATAATATTAAGTAAAATAAAGCTTATATACTCAAATAAACAACTAATTTCTAATTAGAGTAACTGATTTTACATATCTCATAACATGATTTAGAGAAGATACACAACGGTTGAAGGATCGAGATCTTGAATCCATGGTTGAATAGGCAACAATGTACTGCTTACTTTTTTTTAACACACATTTAAGTTAGGATCTTCTTCATTCTTAAAAGATATACATGATGTTTGAACATAGAGTATGTTAATGTGTGAATTTAAAAATTGTTAAAGTCTCACATTGGAAAACTCTCATATATTTAGTAGTTTTCAACTCTATAAATATTAAAGTCTCACATTGGATAGAAAACATATGTGGGTTTGCTTCCATCACTATAAAACAGTGTCAAACTTGAAAAACACACAAAAGTTGGATGTATTTTCCAACTTTCACTTTTCTCTCTTTTTTATTCTGCTTGATATATTTCCGAGCCATTTCTCCCATTTCTTTCTGTCCCCGAGTTTTAGTAGTTCTAATATCACTTTCTTTTAGAACGGTTCTAGTCCCCTTCGATTTTTGATTGGTCATAATTTTTTTGAAAGAAACGTCTTAAAGAAAGCGACCTAGTCCGCAACTCAACCTAATAATATCTTCGATGTCATAAATTTATTTTGAAATAGTTTTTCGAAACTTAAAAAAACAACAATTTTAAGACGTTTCTTTCTGTCATATTAACCGAAGAGATTACTGATCTGGTTCTAGTGCCTCTGATTTCAATAAACTGTTTCATTGAGGCAAATGAAAAAGATAAGAAAGTTGAAGAATTAACTCATGGGAGGACAATGATTGCCTCCATAAGAATTATATTCTCAATAGACTTGCTGATGATCTGTATAACTACTACAGTTCCAGCAATATTGTGAGCCGCTACCTCAAGTATTGGAGTATCAGACAGATCCGTGGAGGCTCAGTCAAGTGAAATTCAAAAGATAACTCATGAAATCATCTATTAAGGTATGACATTGTATGAAGAATTTCAAACTGTTGCTATTGTTGAAAAAATACTCTAATTTTTTTTTCTTTTTTCTAAATAGTCTGATAACCCGTCTCCAGAAAAAAATAATATTATGTTTATGGTTGAAAGAAAGAATATAACTCTTACTAAACTAATTATTGCTATTATGATTAATTCTGGTGCTGCATCTCATTGGTGGGAGGAGCTTATTTTGACTGTTTGCTATGTTTTGAATAGAGTTCTTAAATCTAAAAACAAAATATCTCCTTATGAGATAGAGAAGAAAAGACAACTTAACTTGTCTTATCTTCGAACATGGGGCTTTTAGGCTTATGTTAGAATTCCCGATCCCAAACGAATTAAACTCGTCAGTAGAGCCTATGAATGTGTATTTATTGTGTATGCAGTAAACAGTAAATCGTATAGGTTTTATAACCTAAATGCGAAAGTGATCATAGAATCAAATGATGTTGACTTCTATGAAAATAAAATCCCCTTCAAATCGAGAAATAGTGGGGGCAGCGAAAAAAGTCACGTTCCTGTGACAAAAAGCACTTAAAGCAACAAACAAGGCGAAACGAAAACTCAAAGAAGTAAGAGTTGCTAAAGATTATGGACCCGATTATACGGCATATACTTTAGTAGAGGATCCTGCAAATCTTCAAGAAGTTTTGTCATCATTGTATGCAGATTTATGACAAGAAGCTATAAACGATGAAATGAAATCTCTAAAGTTTAACAGGACTTGGCACTTAATAGACTTGTCTCCTGGTTGGAAACCAATAGATTGTATATGGATTTTGAAAAAAAAAACTAAAACCCGATGGAATTGTTGATAAATACAAGGCTCACCTTGTAGCCAAAGGTTTTAGGCAAAGAGAAAATATAGATTTCTTCAACACTTTTTCACCGGTCACTAGAATAACATCCATTAGGGTATTCATTTCACTAGCAGCTATTCATAATTTGGCGATACATAATGAATGTCAAAAAAACTTTTTTAAATGCTGACTTGGAATAAGAAATCAATGTGGAACAACCTGAAGGTTTTGTAATTCATGGACAAGAAGACAATGTCTGTAAGTTAGATAAATCTCTGTATGATCTTAAATAAGATCCTAAGCAATGGTATGAAAAGTTTGATAATTTGATTATATCGAATGAGTTTAAAGTGAATGAAAGGGACAAATGTATTTATTGCAAATCTCAAAATAACATTTGCACTATCATATGTCTATATGTAGATGACTTACTCATATTTAGTTCAAACATGTAAATATTGTGAAATCTGTAACTACTTTGTTATGAAAAACCTCGAAGAAGCGAATGTAATAATTGGAATCAAGATTACTAGGTCAAAAAAGAGAATTTATTTAGATCAGTCTCACTTTGTTGAAAAAATTCTAAAGAAATACAAATACTTTAACCATAAAGAAATAAGAATAAAAATAAATTAATAATTAGGTTAAATTGATTTGGATAGCATAGATGAAGAACTTGAGTAGTGATGATGCCCTTAACCAGCGCTGTGATGATCGTGTTTGTGAAGGTGTTTTCAATACTAGAATTTAATTTGGTATGAGAACTACAATAGTGATACAAACACATCTTTGTACCTAGATTGGATTTTAGATCTAGGTTTTTCAAGGTTTTTTTTTCTATCATCACTGCCAACAATGGCTTATGCGACAATTTCACACATTATTTTAATTTTCGTTGCCAACTTTTAATTTCAGTGAGTTGCATATTGTAGTAAGAGTGTGTTTGGTTCAGATGAGAAATAGAGAAGAGATAAAAAAGTATGAAAAAAGAGAAATAGATGAGAAATACACTAGGTTTGATGTGTTGTTTGGTATAAGAAAAAGAGAAGAGAAGTAGAAAAGAAAGAAATATAATTGTCTCTCTTCTTTCGTTTGATTGAATAAAAATTGAGAAGAGAAAAATATAATTTATTTTGAAAAGACTAAAATATCCTTATACTTAAAAACTAAAATACATTTTTGTATTGTTTGTATATTACTTTTATCAAAATTAATTATTGTTTATTATAATTTAATTAAAGGACTATATTATTTAATTAAGTTATTTTTCAATTTAATTAACAAATTTAATTTAAGTAATATATTTTTATTAGTTGCTTTTAACATAACTTAACATAGCATAGATATATGTATTAGATTTTATTATAACTAGCACCGTGTTTTTTTATTAAGGGATGTGACATTCACATATAAATAAATATGTAGAAAACAAATTCAATTCAAAAAAGGGACATTATAAAATTGTACAACAAATATATGAATATTCACGTGAAAAAGTCTTGCACTTTAAGGACATAAATGGAATAAGATAAACAAACAAATTCTTCTCTTCCCTTTTTTCGCTGATGAGGAGAGATTTTTAAAAGGTGTGGGTTTCATCAATCTTTAATCTCTCTTCTCTAATTCAATGACAATCAAACAAGAGAGATTTGTTATGTCTCTTCTGATTCTCTTACTCTCTGTACCCTATTTCTCTTGAAACAAACAAAGTCTAAAAATTATTCAATGAGTTGAATAATTTCTGTGTTTGAGTTAAAGAAGGTTGATTGAGATTTTGGTTTTATGTTGAATAAAAATAGCTTTCTTTTTATAAAATTGTTTTAATGTTTTTATTATTTGTTTTAAATGAGTTACCTTTAAAAAAGAAGTGCAAGTAAGCATGACAATTGCATATCACCGATGCCACATCATTAAAATATTTATAAAAAAATGATATGAGGGATTAAATTAAAAATATTTTAAAATTACAAGGTTAAATTAAAGTAAAATATTTTACAGTTACTAAAATGAAAGTGATTCTTATTTATAAAACCATCTACATATTTAAACTTATATTAATATATGGGCACTTTAAAATTCAAAGGAGTTTATTAGCAACAAATACCTTTTCAATTGGATAAAATACTCGATTTTTATTTTTAGCAAAAGTAAAAAATAAAGAAATAGTTATGAAGAAGAGAACAAAGGGGCTAAGGCCCCCATTTGTTCCATGAAAAACTATGCTGTCACTAACACGAAATATAAACAACTTTTCCGATTAAAAATTTAAAGTATAATTTGTGATATTGTAGTAGTCTAATTCATTCTACTAAATTGAATCTGGTTAATTTTATAAATAAAATATCATATATAATAAACGTAACAATTTTTTCAATAAACATAACATTATATATGCATGTCATAAACCTAACATTTAATTCCATTCACGTACCAAATCTATAAATTATTTGTTTTTGTTTGTAGCAAATATATAAATTATAATAAGCAGGTTCCCAGAAATCGTATAGGGCATATTTGATGTGCCATTGCACAAATGAGTGAGAGGCATCATCATTTGCTTCATTCACTTAATTTAAATCCATCCATTTCCCAAATGATGACAACTAATTGACGAGAAATGTCAACCATCACCTGAGATATATGGCATCAATTAGACATTGTGCTCAAACTCTCATTATATTATTATATATCACCAAAAATTGATTTATCATGTATTTGGGTTTATATTTATTATAAAAATGACATTGTGCTCAAATAAACTAGCTTAATATAATTTGTTTTTAAAAATAAAAAGATAATGTTACAGTTTTAAAAATAAAAAATGGTGTTATTGGCTAATGCTACATTTAGGCTGCTGCTCGAAATTCTTTGACGTTAACATCCATAAAGCCCCACATATTATTCCAGGAAGCACCCCATGTTCCTCAAGAACTAATAAATCATGCAAATTAGAAGGGTCAATTTGATAAGACCCCTAATGTAATCCACTTAATGAAGGCCCATTAACATTAAAAGGCAACATTAGCACATGCATATGTCACTCATATGCAATCAGCTTAGATTACAACCCATAAGTTGGCAATTAATAAAATATCAAAGAATGCCGGTCTTATTCATTGAATCAAATCTTAATCTGCTCATTCATTAGTATCAATCAGATAAACATAATTAAAACCATATATAATTACTCTAATTTTGCCAATTACTTTTTCTTTATTAATCTTACTTGCGACATGCAAGATCTTTGAAGAGAATAAAGAACAAAGATTAATTACAAAAATGAAAGGTGTTAAAGAGAATGGCAAATGCTCCACTAATTAAAGGCCCAATTTATTTTTGAGAAGGTAATAGTAGTGAGAGAAAATGAGAATGAAAAAGAAGGAAACACTATAAGTGAATTATTAAGTTGTGAGGTTAATAATTATTTAAGGGAAGAAGCGTAACGTCTATTTTTTGGGCTTTAGGACAACACCTATTTTAAGATAAAAATAAAACTTTTTTAGTAGAGTATCATAGACAACAATTTTATGTTTTCTTAGTTTAAATTATTAATTTTATAAGGAGACTTCTAATAGTATATTTAAAAATTAACATGTTTTGATATTATTAAATTAAATTATTGATAGTTGAATCACATGTCATCTATAAATGAGTTTTATTTAACATACTAAAATTTTAAGTTTTATTTTTTGAGTTTATTTTGAAATGACATTTTTGTTATAATTTTAATTAAAATTTTAATTTCAATTATAAAAATAATTTATTTAATTATTAAGATCAAAATTAAACAGATAAATATACCAAAATTTTTAATTTAATCAACTTTAATAAATATTATAATAACGACTACGCTGTTAAATTAAAAACTTATTCATCAAGATATTTTTGAAACGAATACACATTTTTTTAAGTACCTTAGAACTTGTCATTTTATAATTTATAAGGCAGCGACTAATAATTTTTTGTTTGAAACAGACTAATAACCGTTTGGTACAGTAGAGAGAGAGAGAGAGAACGGTTTTCATTGAACAACGATTGAAAACCTGCTCGTATAATTTCTACGAGTGATGCTACATCTTACGGTAAATTGAACACACAGGGTATGTGGTAATATAAAATGTCTGTTTAAAGTAGCAACTTAAAAGTCTAAGGTCAAATATAAAATAATATACAAAAGTATTAGAGAATAATATTTTTTACAATAGCATAAATTGTTTTTTGAAAATTATGGGGAGGACCGGTGCCTCTCTTGATCTCCTGCCACTGTTCGAACCCTCTCATCGAATTAAAGGGGAAAGAAACTGCATTTTGTTTAAAGTACATGTAGGTGAGAAAATAACTCCCAAAATGCAAGGGAGCCCAAGTTTCAATATAGTTGAGCTTCTAACCTTTAATGAGCAAACGTTGGTCCAAAACATCACAAAAATCACATTACACACAATCAAACTAAATAACACAAGTAAAATATTTCAATCACATATATCCATCGATCATTTTGATATAAATTAATAATTCATTATAAGCAGGAATTTTTTTAGAGAAGTTAGGCTATTTACTTTGTGATTTTTTTGTCTAAAATATATACTCATTTTAACATATTAATTGTTTAGAAAATGTGAGATTTTTTAAATGGTACTTCTTTCGTCTTTAAATATAGGATCCAAGTTTTTTTCTTGTCTTGTTTTATAAGATTTTTTTAAAATTTTCAATTGCATTAGTTATTTCTCTAACAATATAATCTTAATTATGTTTTTTTTCTCTGCAATAAATAATAAATACTCATATAAAAAATTAACTAATTCTTTCGCCTGAAAGATAAATTTGTAAAATCATATCAAATGCCAAACAAATTTAATAACATAATAAATTTTCTTAATTTTTGTGATTTACTCAAAGAAATTTTATATTTAGAGACACAAATAGTATTAAATTTATAGAGAGAAAAAAAATCACAAATAGCTCTAAAGAAGCTAAGAATTACAAGTGCAATGGTTTTACAATGATAGGAAGGCCATGTTGTGGCTGCAAAGTGAGGTTGTTGGCAGGTGCATGTTGATAGTGAGGGGAAAGAGACCAAGAAAACCTTTGAAGAATCAAAGTGATAACTGTCTTAGCTTCCAACATAGCAAAATTCTGACCAATGCAATTTCTTGGACCCACTGAAAATGCAAGTAGAGCATTTGGGTGGTTTGCAGCTTTAGAGACTCCATTTATGAATCTCATTGGATTGAACTCATTTGCATCTTCACCCCAGTATTTTTCATTCCTCTGAATCATTGCAACTGGGATTGTGAGACATGTTCCTCTTGGGATCATCAAATTTCCTAATTTCATGTCTTTTGAAGCCTCTCTTATTATTTCTATTACTGGACAGTACAACCTTAATGCTTCCAGCAATACCATATTCACCTTAACAAGAAAAAGTCATCTATCAAGTTTGTAACTTTTTAATATGGGAGCAATTGAATTGATTCACAGTACTTACAATTTTGGTCAACAAAAATTGATGTATTTTATGTATATGAACAAAAATAGCAATTTTCTAAGGTGAATTTAGTTATAGAAAATTACCATTTTTAACTTTGAAAGCATATCTGCATCAGGAATTTGCATGCCACAAATCTGCAGGACTTCTTGTCTGAGTTTATGTTGCCAGTCATTGTGCAAACTCAACAAAAAGACAGTCCAAATAAGTAAGTTGGAAGTGGTTTCATGACCAGCAAAGAAAAAGGTCTTGCATTCTTCCATTATATCATTCATCTTCAACTTAAGACCACCATTTGTTTTTTCTGCATCCATCATTACTCCTAGTAGATCATCTCCATAAGACCCATCTGATTCAGAATATTCCTTCAACCTACTTTCTATAATGCATTCTAGTGATTTCTTCATTTTCCTATCAAGCTTCCATATCTCAATATTTGTTTCACTTGGAAAATATCTGCATATAATATAATAATATCAAATTGTTGTACAATTTATGTGTAAAAAAAAAACAAAGGATGAGTTAAAGAAAAAAGAATATATATATATATATATACTGGGTGCCAGGAATGAAAACGTCAGAACTTGAAACTACACAATGCTTTTGAAGCTGTGTTTGTGCATTAAAAACTTCCCTTCCATTAACAAAGCTGCTACCAAAGGCAGTGTGGGCGATTATATCTGCTGTTAGCTTTCTAAATTCTTCACACATTTCTATTGTCTTTGATTTGTTCTTCCCTTCAATGGTTAGCTTTTTCCACTCATCTACCATTGAAATGGTACATTCTGCCATTCTACTTATCATAATCTGTCATATATATACATATAGCATCAAATAATGCACACATGTAATGTCAAATGCCAATGAAAAAATATTTTAGTGTATTTCGATTTAGTAATTCAAAATCTTAACAAATTTCTTTCATTTATAACTGTTTCTTTGGATTAACTGATTTCTTATTAAAAGTTAAATCAATTTTATAAATTTCAAAAGTTTTGGAGTATAATATAAATATAAAAAAAAAGTTGTTCAAAATGAATATTTAATATAAATTTGACCAAATTTAAATCTTTCAAAAGAAGAGTAGAAGAGAGACCAATCTGTAAAATTTGAAAATTTATATAGATCAATTTTTAAATATAAAAAATAAATAGGGACTAATGCATGAATTTTAAAGCATATATATATATATAGTAACTAATATGTAAAATTTAAAAATGTTATACAAATCAATATTTCATAAAAAATTTATTTTAAATTTTTCATAAATTTTTTATTCAAATTATATAGTTTATATTAAAAATATTTAAATACACTTTGATCCTTATTCTCACTAATTCACGGCAATGCATACTTTTATTACACTTTAAGTTTTAAGTTAATATAACCTTTTTGTGCGTAGATAAAAACAATGCCTCTATGCGCAGACTAATATTATGAGCTATT
This sequence comes from Cicer cuneatum, assembly GCA_037974295.1. Lineage (NCBI taxonomy): Eukaryota > Viridiplantae > Streptophyta > Magnoliopsida > Fabales > Fabaceae > Cicer > Cicer cuneatum. The sequence goes on from JBBPBO010000001.1 coordinate 11,971,043, forward strand.
GAAATTTATTTAAAGGTTTGAGATCGGTAGAGTATTAATAAGACACTTTTTAAAACACTTTGAAGGATTAAAATTCAATAAATTCTACTAAATCACGTGAGTTTCATATAAAATTAGTGAAACACATGTGAATTGTAATTAATTAAAGAAAGTGTATTTCTAGTAGTATTCTCCTCAACATATATTTTACTATGCATTGGTATGTGAATTGTAATTAATTAAAGAAAGTGTATTCCTAGTATTATTCCCCTCAACATATATTTTACTATGCATTGGTAAGCGATTGAACTGATGACCAAATGGTTAAAAGACTCGTATGCCTATCACTTATGTCACATGACGTTTATATTTTGTACAAGCTTTTGTTGAAACTAAAATTACATATCAAATACTTCCTCTAGAATGAATTATATGCAAAAATGGATCAAATTACGCATATTAAAAAATATATCATTGATTACATTTAATTAATACAATACCAATAAAAAATAAAGTCTATTGTCTAAATTACCATCAATAAAAAATAAATAAGGTCATTAAAAATATAAAAAAATTATATAAAATGAGGTATAGTTAATTTTTATTTATATTTTATTTCAAAAAATTATGAATCAAGTTTATTCATATTTCATTTTAGATGAAGTAAAGTGTAAAATTGTTTTGTAATTACAACTCAAATAATAATTATAATAGGTTGACACACAAGTTCAAATTTGAAATATCATTTTTTTTCTCTCTTTATTTAACATATATAAATTTCACCAATATATATATATATATATATATATACACACACGCTTTTTAAAACTAAAATATAAAACTAATTCCTCAAATTTTTAGTGGCGTCTATTTTAGGATGTTTTAAGACTATTATCCTTATCGTTCCACGTTTAAAATGAATCCAAATTGACAACAGCTAGTCACCACTCACATAACCACACATTTTTTGAACTAAATGAAACCATTGGATAAAGATAAAATTATTCATTTTTTAAGGTTGACAAATTGAATTTTTAAAAGGAGAAAACTCAAAATATAAATCTTTTGTTCTTCATACAATTCTCTTTGATTGGAGTAAAAAATATGGTATTTTGATTTTTTTTTAGTGCAATGAACATGTTTTAATAGAAATGGTGATAGTTAGAAAAGTAAAATTGAAGATTTAGACCTTGAGTTTATCCATGGAAAAGGCAGGATTGAGAATCCTTCTGCGTCTAACCCACTCCAATCCTTCCACTAGAACTATCCCTTGTCCTATCATTGTTACTATTGAAGGCCTTGGTTTTGGTTTTGAATAGAAACCAAATTTATTTGATAAAATTTCCTTGGCCAGCTCTGGATCAGATATGCAAATCCTTGGTTCTGTTCCATACCAATATAGAAATCTCTCCCCTGCATCATCAATCAAAATATAATAATCATATATACACTAAACTCTCAAATATTATATAATTTTATATAAACATCAAATTTATTTTAATATATTTGAATGTTCTCAAATAAAAATGATTTTCCCTTCAAATTACCCTCAAATTTGTTATTTAAGACAATTTTATGTTGATGTATCCAAACATACATTAGTTTATGTTTAACTCATTTTTAATCATGTTAAAATCAAACACATACTAATATTGTTTAACATAAGTAGCTAAAGCTAGGAGTTGATTTGGCCATCCATGGATAAATTAGATTTATAAATATTACGTTGAGATAATTGAAATAATATATATAGAAGAGAAATTAATGACCATATAAGGAGGACCATATTTGGTAGTGAGGAAGAACCCTTTGAGTAATATCGTTTGAGTGTGTATCCATGATGTTTTTCCTTTCATCATTCATCATTGTTTTGATATCATTGAGAGAACCATAAACAAGTGAGTAAGGTGGCCCTAACACTCCTTGCTTTCTGAAGTGCCTAGTCAGTGCATATGGCCTCCAAAACAGAATTACAAATATTTTCCAAATTTTTGATACAACCATAATAGTAATCACACTCACCATGGCAACCCCAATCAGATATCCCATTTTTTTTTTGTCTTTCTCAGTCTTTTTGTGTGTGTGTGTGAGAGAGAGAGAGAGAGTAGAAAGATATCTCTGCTAGATTTTTAGTGTGAGGTTGGTTAAATAAGTTGTTGAAAGTGGCCATGTTCTAGATGTTGGGTGCTATCCAAAACTCTCCAACTCAATGTTCTTACTTGGTTTTTAGAATAAATAAATATCAGTGTTTTTTTTTATCTTTTACAATTTACATATATTTTACAAATACACAAAATTTAAAATCAGCTATATTTAACATCAAAATTGTTCCTTTTCGAAAATCATTTCCCTTTTCTTTTTTCTTTGATGAAAAAAAAATCATTCTCTTTGGTTTTTACATTTAAGTTCCTAACTAGTGTCTAAGATATTTATTTGTATTTTTTAGTAAAATAAAAATTTAAATGTGATATATTATCGGTTAAAATAGTTTTATACTATCAATCTATCATAATCATTTGTAGGTATGATTTTAAAGGTAATTTAAGATAAAATCGAACATATTTTATAATTTAATAAATATGATTGATTAATCGTATAAATAATCTTTTTATTGACCGTGTATATGAATTAAATCTGTAAAATAAAGAATTATAATTGAAATTTTGTTTATTTTATTTTTCCTTTAAAATAAAATATAAATAAAAAATACATCAATTTTTTATCAACATTTTTTCTCATTTCGTTGAATTGTGGAAACCATTGTGGCATTGTCCTTTTCTCGGTGACAATGGACGGACAAAATTTAAAAATTCCCTAAAATCTTTCGCCCGAAAAACATTTAAAAAAATGGAGCCGGCGATTTAGCTTTACTCTGAAAACTTGTTGTTGATTGATGTTTTATTGCACAATATGTACAAATATAGATTGATGGACTAGTTTCTTAATTTTGTAATATACATGTCGTTTAGAAGAAAAACTAAATGGAAAATTACACGAATAATCTCACATCAACTGCTAAAATCTTTGTCCCTCCTTCTTGTTATTTGTTATGGGCGGCATGTGAAGTGGTGGCATGACAAGTGTTTAGTATTGAGGTATTGTCCATGAATGGTGGCTGACTGTTTATTTGTATTGCAACAGCTGAAAATTTCATGATCTACCCGAGTAATATGCTCAAATATGTCTTCCATTCTATTAATATTTTAAAATAATTCATGTCTTTGTCAAAATTTTCTCAATTAGATATCTCTATTAGTTTATATGATGGGACATTAATTGTGGTGATACGACATACTAACTCTCACTTACTTTAAATTGGTTTCTATCTTTATTGAAATTCTATCAAAACAATCCATACACAAATGAATAACACTAAGTCGAAGTTTGGACACCATACAACCACCTTAAACCCCAAAATACTTTTTAATTAGACCAAAAACAATGTTGTCTTACCATCATCACAACTTACAATCCAAATACAGCAAAAAAATTAGCAAAAAAAGGTATACAACCCATCAAGAGTGGGCGGAGAGAGTGTAGACTTTTGGCCATGGTTGAGCTTAAGGGTATATATGAGAGTTGGGTTTTAGAGGGAAAGGGAGGAGATGACTTACTTTTCTTTTTTTAAATTAACGACACTATAAAATGTTTTTAAAAATGAAGTGTAATTGAAGTATTATATGATCATTTATCGTGTTTGTTTCTTTCAATTTTTTAAATATCAAATATTTCCAAATATGATTAATCTTAAAAAACTCTCATCTCTAAAATCCTCCAAAAATCAACTCTAAAGCACTATAAAAATTGTGGTTGACAGAGAAATTCTTGGAGAGAATGCAGTGAGAAAAATAATCCAGTGTAGATAAGTGTATGATAAGATACAGAGGTTATTTTATTTAACATTTTTTAATAATAGTTTATTGTAATACATGGTAGCCTTTGTTGGAATCAAGTTAGTTTTATACTTAGAGTTTTGATGTTAATAAAAATATTTTATGAGAACAATATATTTGACTTCACAAAGTATGAAAGAAAATTTGTGTTTTTAAAGAAAATCTAAAATAAGATTTGATTTAGATTTATAATTGAAGAAAATCTTTGACCAAGTTAAAAGAAGATATGGTCAAAATTTGAAGAAGATTTTATCAAGGTTTATCTACAATAAAATATGAACAATATCAATCTGAAGAATTTAAAAACTAGCCAAAGAACGTATTATCAAAAAAACATGTTCAGAACTATTTTTGAATAAGATCATTTTTTACCAAGCTAGAAATGAAGATACAATTCAGAATTAAACAAGGACTAAATTAAAGCCCTAATTTTATCTATAAATAGATACTTAAGGCTGAAGAAGAAGATCATCAAAAATCAGAAAAGAGTATAATAACTCATGAGCTCAAAATTTTAAATTCATCTTAGAGTTCAAAGAGAGAAACACTTGTTCAAATTAGAAATATTTTATAAGTGTTTTTTTCTTAGAGTGTGAGAGTTATTATTATTATTATTATCAGCATTGTTAGAAGCAAACACGTAAAGTTTCAATCTTTTGTATCCATCCTGATAGTGGTTTAGTTCCTTATTCAATCTGAGGTTGTCAGGTTGTTAGGAGAAGACTTGACTTATATGTCAGATGTCAGATGTTTTGTAATTCAAAGTATTTGAATTAGTGGATTAAAGTGATCTGAATGAGGGGACTGGATGTAGCCAAGTTAGTGGTGAACCAGAATAAATCTATGTGTCCAATTATTTATTTTTTCATTATTTGCTGCATCTGAACTCAATTGCTTGTTATATAAGAAATTCATAAAAACCAAATAGCCTTCATCAACTTAGCAAAATGTTATCAATTTTGTCAAGCACAATTCAACTCCTTTCTCGTATTTACACCTTCAATTTTGGCCTATTTCTGAATCCAAAGATTTATGAAATATTTAACTGATAGTCTTCATAATATCATTACTTTATCCATTGTTTAAGAAGTAGAAACCTATTTTCATATAAACATATTATAGATACAAGTATCCACTATTGTTTAATAGTGATTACTCTATCTTGGGAAAGCTATTGGACAATCGAAGTGGATCATATCTTAAGAGATTTTCTTTATATACAAGAATTAGATAAAAATCTCATATCACTTGCATAAAGTAAACGGAATTCCTTACAACTTGAACTAACCACGGATAAATGAAATAGAACCCTACAAATACAAAGAGGTTATGATAAAGTGAAATAAATTTCAATGATGATGTTATATTGATTTCTACAGAAAAAAAATGTATTTATTTTTTCATTATTTTTATGTTTCATGTATTAACTTTAATTTTTTAAATAATATAAAATATTACTCATCCGCTATAATTTATCCGATGGCACATCTAGTAAATAAATACATCCAAGCACAAAATGTCCGAGAATAATACAAGTGAAAGTTTCAAATTAAATTTACAAACTCAAATCTTATCTTTTGTTTTGCTGTTTAATTGAAAAAATCGTGATTTTACAAAAATATTATTGTTGTATATCATTTAAATGAAATCTCGTGTTTCTAAACGAAACAAAATTGCGGTGGTTCATGTGATTTTGTCCATTTCAATGTGAAACCACTAAATCAAATAGCAAGAAGAAATTAAGCCTCATAATCTCCAAAACATATAACAGCACTAAGTTTTTCAGGAATTTTGGTGACACTGCATGTTATGTTCAAGGATTAAAAACGTGTGGAACGTGCAACTCAGAAGTAAGGGCCTAAGGGGAATGGACAGTGCCAAATGCCAATGGCGATGCTATCCTTGTGGAATTTAGTGTTTCGTACTACACCTATCAAGCTGAATCCCTATGTCAATGTCACACTCACACGACAAAAACATTCCCTTCCCATTTTCTTCATCACCTCCTTGTTCCATCAACTCAACTCTCCACCCAATCTTCTGGAAGCCAAAAGATTGCACGCTCTTCTTCTCGTCCTCGGTTTCTTTCACCCAACTTCTCCTCATAAATCCCTTCCTTCACAGCTTGTCAATGTCTATGTCAACTTTGGTTCCCTCCATTACGCCTTTCTCTCCTTCACTCAACTCCCCCAAAAGTCCAACCTTGCTTGGAATGCCATTCTACGAGCTCTTGTTGGTTCTAGCCACTTCACCCATGCCATTCAGTTCTATCACTCCATGCTCAGACAAGGTGTCACCCCTGATAATTACACATACCCACTTGTCCTCAAAGCTTGTTCGTCCTTGCGTGCTCTTGAAATTGGAAGATGGGTTCATCACACTATCCTCTACAACGAGGGAAAGCCTAATTTTTTTGTTCAGTGTGCTGTTATTGACATGTTTGTTAAATGTGGAAGCTTAGAAGATGCGCGTAGCTTGTTTGATGAAATGCCGGTTAGAGACTTGGCTTCTTGGACTGCAATGATTTGCGGCACCGTGTGGAATGGTGAGTGCCTTGAAGCTCTTGCATTGTTCAGAAAGATGAGATCAGAAGGTCTAAAGCCTGATTCGGTTATTGTAGCATCTGTATTACCCGTTTGTGGCAGATTGGAGGCTTTGAGGTTGGGGATGGCATTGCAAGGTTGTGCTTTGAGGAGTGGCTTTGACAGTGATTTGTATGTTTCCAATGCTATCATTGACATGTACTGTAAATGTGGTTATCCACTTGAGGCCGACCGTGTATTTAGTTACATGGTTTGTAGGGATACTGTTTCTTGGAGTACCTTGATTGCTGGCTACTCACAAAATCGTCTGTACCTAGAGAGCTTTGAACTATATGTTAGATTGGTGAATATGGGTTTTGCAACAAATGAGATTATTGTTACTAGTGTTCTTCCTGCCTTGGGAAAAATCAAATTGTTGAAACAGGGGAAGGAGATGCATAACTTTGTTCTCAAAGAAGGACTTTTAACAGATGTAGTTGTAGGAAGCGCATTGATTGATATGTATGCTAATTGTGGGTCAATCAGGGAAGCAGAGTCAATATTTGAACACATGTCAGATAAGGATATCATGGTATGGAATTCACTAATTGTTGGGTATAATCTAGTTGGTGATTGTCAGTCGGTATTTTTTACCTTTAGAAAAATTTGGGTTACTGAACATAGGCCTAATTATGTAACTTTAGTGAGTGTTCTTCCTATATGCACCCAATTAGGTGCTCTTAGACAGGGAAAAGAAATTCATGGCTATGTAACCAAAAGTGGTATGGGGTTAAATGTTTCTGTTGGAAATTCTCTAATAGATATGTACAGCAAATGTGGATTTCTAGAACTCGGAGTGAAGGTCTTTAACCAGATGATGGTAAAGAATGTCATAACATATAACACTATGATATCTGCTTGTGGAACTCATGGCCTAGGAGAAAAGGGTTTGGCATTTTACGAGCAAATGAAGGAAGCAGGAATGAAACCAAATAAAGTCACTTTTATTTCACTGTTATCCGCATGTAGTCATGCAGGTCTTGTTGACAGAGGTTGGCTGTTATATAATTCAATGATTAATGATTATGGTATTAAGCCAGATATGGAACACTACTCGTGTGTGGTGGATCTCATTGGCAGAACAGGAGATCTTGTTGGTGCATACAAGTTCATCACAAGTATGCCTGTGATACCAGATGCCAATGTTTTGGGAAGCCTACTTGGTGCCTGTCGACTTCACAACAAAGTGGAACTAGCTGAGCTCCTTGCAGAGCATATTTTCCAATTAAATATTGAAGATTCAGGCCACTATGTTCTTCTATCAAATTTATATGCCTCTGGAAAACGATGGGAAGACATGTCAAAAGTGAGAAGCTTGATAAAGGATAAAGGGTTGGAAAAAAAACCAGGATGTAGCTGGATTCAGGTGGGCCACTGCATTTCCGTCTTCCATGCTACAAGTACCTTTCATCCAGAACTTGCTAAGATTGAAGAAACTCTGGATAGCTTATTTTTGGTGATGAGAAGTGAAGATTATATGCTGGCTAATCTGGGGTTTTGTTCCCGTGTTAATGACCAACTTTTAACTTAAAATGAAATCCTTGAATATTGCCATTGGATATTTATAAAATGAAATCCTTCAGTGATTCAAGTTAAAGTTTTCAACAGACCAATACATTAAAGTGCTCCCTTCAGGCTTCAAAGATTCATCAAAATGTTGAAGGAAAAAAAACTGATCATTCTCAACAAAAGGAAACCCATAATAATTCCAGTATGTGAGTTTGGTAAAAGAATACCCAAGCATGTGACTGGAATTCGGGCAAATCAATGAAAAAGGTAGCTTTGTAATTAGCATAACTCAAAGGAGGGGTTGGGGGAGGGGGGTTACCGGTGCCAAGGATATGGTGAAATTAGGGGGCGCTGTTACATATTAGAAAAGTTTGTAACTTGTAAGGAATCAGTAGAAATCGTATCAATTTAGAATACCATCTTTCAAGCACATTGTTATAACGTGCTTCAGTTGCAGTAGTTTTTCCCTTGCCATCTGCAGTCAATGACGATAAAATTAGTCCTACAAAATACATAAGGCTGCGTCTCCATTTACAATGATAGTTAACAATGTCGGCTGGACCAGTAATATATCAAATCCAAAGTTCAGTAAACAATGCACAGGAATCACATATATGAAGGCAGATAACAGAAAAGTTAGATTTTACTTTCTCTAAAAAGGGTGCCTCACTATAAAAGGAATATGGTACATAATAAATTGTAAGATTTTCTTAAAATTAAGGGTTGAGATGCCCTCGCTTGTCTTCTTAGAATGAATTATTTACTTTATAAATGCAAAATCCCAAAAACATGAAACTCAAATTTTATGATGTTTTTATCAAGCGTAATAATCCAAATAACTGCATTTTGCTGGCTTCTATGACTCAAGTCAGGCTTCAGTGACTTTAGTATTGCAGTTGGTGATTCAAGCATAATTTTACGCGATACTAGTATGGTACAAAATCACAAAAAGAGCCATTGGTTGATGACTAACCTCCAACTCATTCAGATATAATCATAAAAAGCAGTGAAAACCAAGTGCTGATGTATATAGCTACTAAATATAATAGTAAACACTTGCCTCCTGTGTGGATGTGATTTTCTTTTTAGCATCATTGAGTTTGACCTCCACTGCTTCTTCAACTTGTGATAGAAGCTTCTTGTGTGCTACTCCTATAATACATACGATATGTTCAAAACTTGGCCACAACCTAGATAATACTTACCATGCAAATATAATTTTTTTACCCTTAACCAAAGATTAAATATAAGAAATCTACCAAATATTAACCCCCTATTGAGTTAAAGCTGAAGTGGTTGCAGATCAAAATATTACGAAGAAAACTGCTTGAAGTTTCTTTCCAAAACTTCATAGATGAATTTTAAATTGCAACCCAGATAAAATGATACTATCTTCATGCCATTAAAATTTTAAACATAATAATTAACGGAAGTGATACAGAAGATGACATAAATGAATATGAATTGGGTCATGGACTCTAAAGATTAGAAAGTATAAACCTTTAGTTGCACTAAAAGGTGGTAGATATAAAATTAACTAACATCAATACACTATGTTTTCATACTTTGCTTTTCCAGGGCTCCTTTTATCTCAATCTGATCTGCCTCGAGATCTTCTACAGTGCTTCTGCAATCCTGTAGATGTAGATTAACCTCTTCCTGGAATCTATCATATATTAATCTCAACTGCTTCTGCTGGTCTGCATTTTTGTTAGAGGAATAGGTGAGAAAAGGTATGAAAGAGAAGATGGAGAAAACATCTCCTATGAAAGTCATGCACAAACATAATCATATGACAAGAAAGTGCTTAGAAAGGAAAATATTGAATATGGAATTCAGAAGCAATAAAAATATATATAGATAGCTAGACATTAACAAGTTATAGAAATGCAAAGTGAGACATCAAATGCGGAGGCATTTTCAATAGTATCATCCCGTATTGTTAGATGTGAGTGATTCCTTCCAATGTTTTTGAACCTGTGATTATTGTTATACCTTTGTGACAAAATATCATATTACATTGGAACTTGGTATATCTGCCAACACAGATGTCAATTATTTGAATTTGTCTTGGACTTACAAGCACTTGTATTTTCATAACTTCTCAATTGTGATCAGAAAATTAGTAAGAACCATACGGTTTGAATATAAACAATATATATTTTGCATCTATCAATTTTTTATCCTAATATTTTACGGTAAAACCAAAGAATTTTAAGTGAACCAAAACAGGGGGCAAAATGTTGAATCCTTCAAAATGGTCAGCCAACCATCCTCCTAATAAATTCTAAGAATTTAAATTAGAAGTATTAAATGAAATTTTAAAAGCATATCGTAATATCTTGAGAACTTAAAAAGCATTTAATTTTTTGTGACAACTCTCAACCATAGAGTTTTGTTGGATAAAGTATCCAACGACCAAGTACTCAACAGCCAATCATTTGAAGTCATGTCATTTTTTTCAAATTTAATTATTTTTTAAGTACTTAAAGTTTTGTATTAAGACAACCAGTACTCACCTTTTATCAAGGATACCAAAGAACTCTCCTTAATAAAGAGGCCTATTCAGAGCCATTAAGAGGTTTCAGAATTTTCCAAACACTATTGAGTGTCCAATGATTCATGAAAGCAGAAATATTATAGCCGAAGCTGGACGATGTTTAGTTATTTTCTCTTGGACAGAAGGTTTTGGAAGTTGAATTTAAAAAGAGAATATGAAAAGGAGAAAGATGTACAGAATAACTATATCAGTTAAATCAAAACACAAATTCATTTAAGCAAAAACTGAAGTAGAAAGTTTGCTACCTTCAAATCTTGTTTCTAGCCGTTTTCTCTTTGATTTATTGAGATTTGTAAGCTTTCCTCTGAAACATTTATTCAGAAACGCATAAAAGCATGATATATGGGAAGTTTTAGAACTCATTAATCTAATATACGTACAAGTCTGTTTGAATCTCCGAATGAACATCCTGCAGCTGGAAATGTATGTCTTCAGCAACAGACTTCAAAATTTCTGAGGATTTCTGACTAGTCATCAACTTCAGTTTGTTCTTAAGTTTGGCCAATTCCAAGGCGAACAGTTCAACAGCCCTAACAAATTGGCGAGAATCATACAATTAAAAAGTTGTTTAAATATGAGTTGTATTTTGTACTCTTTCTTACTCGTCACCAAGTTCATCATAGAAAAAGAGAAAACACCTTACAAACCCATCTTGAGTCTGTTCAAAAGCTTCACCGATCGAGTCACTTTCTCCTATCTCTAATGAGAATTAAAATTTGAAGATTAAACATGTCAGAATAGCAAATTTCGTTATTAAATATCAAGTACAAAGTGTAAGTTTTACCTTTTGAAGACACAGAAGCTGGGCTGGTATCATTAAATTTTATGCCTTTATGTTTGCACAGCCTTTTGATTGGATGAACCGCAAAACTTTTCCTCTCAGCGGGATGCCTTGCTCTTGAACCTACATATGAAACAGAAGATGGTTCTATCATGAAAAGATGAAAAATATTAAAGGAGGAAAAAAACACTATCTGATAGCCCAGATAGTGCGACTGAAGTCAAACCAGCAAATGCATCGAAAACTAACACAGGAATTTTAGAAGAGCATGTGCCACATTTTTGGCTAACAATTATATATGATGAATTTTAATTTTCTGCCAAAAATTATCAGTGTTTTTCGTTCGTCAGGATTCACAACCAACAGCAATCTACTGGAGGTTGCCGCACAACAAACACTCTATACCAGTCGATTTTTTTCTTCTTCTTGGGCTTCAGTTTGCAAATTTCAGTAAGAGTCTACAAGATAATGCATCTTATTTGATGAAAGCCAAACCTTGAGGACATCCTTGGAATTTCCTCTTCTCAGATGATGAATCAGATGATCCATCCGGCTCTTGTGTCTCTATCTCGAAAGATTTTTCTTTTCTAGGAATAGAATACTCACGTTCTTTCATATGCTGTAGTATATTAAGGAATAGAAATAAACAGAAACATAACATCTCTAGTTAGAGGACAAAAAACATGAAAGTATCAACTTGAAACACAAAAGTAATAAGGATACATAAGACTTGTCTTGTTCCCTTGTTGTGAAGTCTGGCTCTGAAGCTGGAAAAGTCTTTAAATTACGAATGGACCCAAGAGAAAATCTTGTTCTTTTGTTTGATGCTGGACTACTAGTCTCATTTTCCTTTTGGTACGTCTTGGGTGTCATGCTAGGAGAGCTCAAAGTAGGTGTCTTAAATTGAAATGTAGGACTTTGAAAATCATCTTGTGACTTGGCAACACTCTGTGTAACTGGAATACTTCTACACTCCAGCTGGTTTCCATTTTCTGATGCCTCAAGTTCCACACGCTGATTTGTATTATTTACTGTTTGTGGCTGGTAAAATTCTTTTTCTTGGTCTACTTTCTGTGCCTGAGGGCTTTTTGTCTGATAATCAGGTAAAAAACCGCTAAATCCTCCCATTTTAATCCCAAGTGAAAATGGAACCCCTGCATGCTTTGGTGGATCAGTCTTTGAAGTGTCTTGGTGAAGTTTATCTGCAGTATAATTTTCAGTGAAGCAGATCTTACGTCGCCCTATTTGGGAATTCTTTCCCTGACTCTTCTTCTTTAACGACACTGAGGAACCAGCATTTGGAAAAGCATCTCGGCCACCAACCCCTTTTTCTTCAAAAGACAATATACTTTTTTCTCGATGCTTCTCTGCATCTCTGGAAATTAGGCTACTTTTACCCTTTCCCTGTTGCTTTTGGGAAGCCGCTTTCTTTCTGCTCCTAGAACGAGTGACTGGTCTTTTACAAGTATGGCCAGGACTTTCTGAATCAGTTTCTATAGTATCTGAATTTTGTCTGCTCTTAACAAATTTGTTTTCCTTCTGGTTCAAGCGCTGCTTGAGCGTTAAACTTTCCTCGTCCACTTTAGGAGTGTGAGAGCCTGTATCTTGAGTCTTAGGGGAAGAGGTTGTCCCCAATATTTGGCAAAGCTTCATCCTCAAATTTTCAGTTTTGTTTTCTGTTCTGCTTACCTTGTCTTCTGCCTTTGTTTTATCAGACTCAAAAGCTTTTGGTTCTTCAGTGGTCCCATCGTTCCTTCCCTTCCTTCTAGAGCTTCTGCTAGTATCCCCATCAAACTTGTAATTATTAGAAGGAAAATTTGAAGTTTGATATGAAAAAAACTGAGTCCCAGCTTTACACCCTATACCATCATGCTCATCCCGCACCCCAGGAGAGACCAGTAAAATAGTGGTTTGGTTGGCTTGAATATTTGTCTCAGAAGTAGGTGTCTTTTGGTAAAAGGATTTAGACATCCAAGAACATTCCATCGCTTTTGGACCTCCAATTTGCTTAATTTTAGAGGAAGTTGTCACTCCTTCAGCTTTGCTTTCTTTTCCGGTGAAATTTCCCACTTTAGAGGTTACCCTTTCTGTATTTGGCATGACAGCTCCGTCCCCTTTCATGGCTCCACATCTTGTGCTAGCTTTTGAATCTGCCATAACTCCTATTGAAATTTTCCTTGACTGGCTTGAAGGATGAATATTGCTGCCCAGACTCCGACAAACATTTGCTTGCTCCTGAATATATGATTCAAATCCATGAATTTATTAATATATCTTTTCACTCAAGAATAGAAATACTGCAACTAAAATCATAATTGATTATATCCTTTAATGTCAAAGAGAAGAGCAATCGAAAATAATAGTCAGCATTTATTTTTTGACACTTGCCTACAATTATTATGAGTGCTCAGTCAGCATTTGCAACAGCACAAACCAAACACCATCAAAACAATATTCACAGGAGAAATTTACAGCGATGAATAAAACTAACCAAACGAACTACCAATTTCCAAACTATCATAAGTGAAATATTCAAGAGCACAGCGACCAAACTAATTCAGTTCATAAAAATCGCCAAATCAAGATTTGTACTTACATCATGCAGAACTTGCCGCGCTACAGTGTCCATTGTTAGTTGCAAATTGGCAATTTTAGTAACGCAAGGGCACCCCTAACTGACCTGAAAATGTAACAACCAACTTGTATTAGGTAATTAAGGTGTAAAATTAAAACAACAAACCCACGGATAAAGCTTAACAAATAATGGGAGAAACTCATCGCTCATGAACCACAGGAACAAAGCCACCGTATGAGTCACCATATCGTGATGTTTCTCCCGACAGAGTTTACAATACGGAAAGAAACCATTATCTCGAAAGTTCCTTCTCAACAGCCAAGCAGGATTCAAATAACAACCTCAAAACTTAAGCAAAAAAAATAATGCACACCATTCAAATGAACTAAGTACGTGAACACGGAAACGAAAATAAAATGAACCTGAAGCGAACTCCAAACAAACTAAAAATTTGAACTCAAGGATCGATTATCACCTGAAAATAAACCCTGGAAAAAAAAAAAAGAAAAATGAAGAATTCAGAATTGGCACCAACATAGACGCAATCTCAGCAATTCAGACGAATTTTAAAAGCTGCAATCTAAGTTTGATCTGAACTCAAAGATGGTAACAAGAGATGCTCTGAATGAAAATCATGTTGAGAGAACACTTACGATATTACTCTGCTCCGATCGTCGTAAAGCTCCGTTTAGAGGAATGCGATGTGTGAGAGAGATTTTGGAGCTCTCGGTGGATGGAAAATTGAATGGAGTGATGAATTTAGTTTTGTGGATGATGTGCGTATTTGGTTAGCTGCAATCTGAAATGGTAAAAAAAAAAGGCGGGAATAGAGCTAAACGTCCTCCAAGTTTCTATTGTCAGCGTGATGCGTATTGCGCCTAACTTTTCGTGCGCATGGACTATTATACCCCTGTATTTGAATTACTATTTTAAAAATCAACCAATATTTTTATCAAAAAATAATAATAATCAACCGATTTGATTTTTAATTGGAAGCAAGTGCGCCAGCTATGTGATGTGGCGTACTAGCAAGCAGCAGTAGCTGCAGCATGCCATCCTATGGGCTGAGTTTGGTGTTGATCTCTTCAATACACAATTGAAGAATTGCTATACATAATATTCTCTTATGTGAGTTATTTTAATAATATTCATTCTTATATAGCATGTTTGTGTTGTGTCAGATATTGGATTGAATAATACTACGTGCATATAAGATCAGTTGACTAAAATTTTAATTGCATTAATATTCATTTATAAAAAAAATCGAGTGTGAATGTTATTTTTTATTACTTTTAGGTTTCCTTTTCATACGAGCTTATCAAGAAGTATAATTCTCGATGAATTATTAATATAATGTGTAATTGAGTTTATTATTATCTCGTAATAATAGTTGTAGCTTTGTTTATGAGAAATTATTCGTCAATAAGCTTTGGTTTAGTTGTTAAAGAATTAATTCACGCTTATAATATGTAGGTATAAATTTCTAAAAGTCAACTCATCTAAATTTTATTTTATTTTTTTAAATTATTCATCTAAACTTTATTTAAAAAGGAAAATTATCCACATGTTGATAAACTTTAGAGTCAATTGGTATGTATCTAAATCGGATATGTATTCGATACTGATACTTTATGAATATTTGTGAATATGTATCGTAGAAGTATAAAAATTATTATTTTTATGTTTTATAAATTATTTTATACGATACTTTTGGAATACTTTATGAATATTTGTGAATACATATTGTATGAAAATCAAACAAATAAAGAAGGCGAGACAATTTCTTAAGATATCAACGGAGATCTACATGATCCATTTTAAAATATTGTCACTACTCTTGGAGACACTATTTTTTTATGAACGAGATTTCAAAACTATAATTTTTTATTGACGAAACAATTAAAAATACTTTTAAATTGTTAACTATTGAAAGAAATAATATATATTTAAATTATTTTAATAATATTTTTGTTGATATCATAACACATGAATTAAAATATATTATAAATATTATAATCATAAAAAAATATCAATATATATTTCTTTATATATATTTTATATGTATATAATTTTAATAATTAATTTTTTATTAACGTATCTAAATTATATCCTATCTTACACTTTAAAAATTTCACATATTTCCGTAGGTGTATCATATCACACTCGAACTACATATCTGATTGATCCAACATCTTTGCTCAAAATAGCATTTGTCCTTGAACCAGACATTACAAGAGTTGGAAATGATGATATTTCTGTATGGTATCATAAATGGTTGCATAAAGGAAAGTTTTGCACTCATGTTCCTTAAGTGGATGTCGACGTTACTCGTCTAAAAATTAAAGACATTTACCACAACGGTGAGCGGCAGTTCCTTCTTCTTTATATTATTATATTCTAGTGAAGTGATGTAATCTATTCATGTATAATATTAAAAATACTCTTTAAATCAAACAAATATTTGAATTGTTTTTATCTTTTTATTTTAAAAGTAAAGAGAATATAAATAATTGAAAATGGATTTTATTTCAACCGAATTAGTTTAAAGATTTCTATTTCAATGAATTAGTTACCACAAATTTTTTCAAAATATGAAAAACTTTTTTATTCATTTGGCGCAAAAAATTAAAATTGAAATCGAGGTGTTTTCATTAATAACGACTCAAACGACTTACTACTCATTTGGGAACTTTCTATCAATAAGATGACGTCCCTTACACTCACTTTTATGCTCTAATTATTCACCACATTAGAGTTCTACGTTTATTGGGACCTTGGGTTTATTTATTTCTTGCGTAGAGAAAATGTTTGTCTTATTGATTAGCTAAGTATGCAGCCTCTATTGATGGAAGTCACCATGCCTGGCTGACTTCATTTCCTTCCTACTATTTCTTTCTCTCTTTTAGTTGATGTTACGGGGTTGAAAGAATAAGAAAGTAGTTTTGTGTTGATTGTTTTTCTCATTTTTGCTTTAGATGAAAAAAATTGATTACTACTTAGCTCACATCCCTAAAAAGATGTGGATGAATCAGATATTCATAGTGCAATTTGGATTAGTTTTGAGAGAAAAATTCATTCGATTTAAAAATTAAAATATTTGTAATTCGGTTTAATTTGAATGACAACTAAAAAAAATGATCCAAATTAATATGATATAAATTAGATCAATTTTCGGTTGATTCAAATTAAAATTTGTATTATATTATTTTAATAATAATATTATAAAATTAGTTTGAAACAAAATATTATATATAATATACTAAAAATTAATATTACGGAATAACATAGATCAATTATGATTGAATTATATGAAACATGGATAAAATATATCAACTTAAAAAAAATAAGTATTATTAAAAATTAATTAAAATTAACAAATAATAGTTTGATGCAATATCTCGTACTAATAAAAAAAAAGTATTAAACTTTATGTTTAATTGCAGTTTTGGTCCATAAACTTTATTTATTGCGAAGGAATTTAGTTTTAATTGCACTTTTTGTCATTTTATTTTCGCCAATTTATTGAATTGATCACCTATTTTAAAAGACATTTTTTGTCACTCACTCAATTTTTTGAATAAAAAAACGACGATTTGACATATTTTAAATTATGTGAATACAATTTCATGATATAAAACAAATGCATTAATTATTGATATCTCGTTAATTAAATTACAAATATAAAAAAAATTGAATATGAAAGTTAAATTTTTACGATATTTAATTTCAATTTCATGAGTGTTAATCATTATACGTCACGCTATCACATGCCACAAATTTTGTGATAAGAGACTGAAATTACAATTAAATCTAAATTTTATAAATGTTATTTAATTTGGTTTTCAAAAAAATGAATTTGAAATTCAATATGACCTCGACAGTTGTAAAAAAAAAATCAAACTCATCTAATAATATTCAATTTTACGTTATTATTGATTTGCTGTTTTTTTTTTTATTAATTTATATGTGAACATCCTAGATTTAGATCTTGTTGCATCTATAAGAATATTATTAATAGATAAAATGTAAATACTCTTGAAGTCTCAAGACTTCGTTTAACATTGAAACTCCCAAAACTTGTATTTATCAACAACAAAAAATTGCATTGAACTCACGTGTGTTTTCCTTAAATTTTTTAGTTTAGAAAAAATACTTATCTTTTTTATATTTATTAAAAAAATTGAATTAATTTTTTTTTCTGTATTTACATCTATTCATATTATTTATTATATGATACACATAAAATCTTTACTTTAATTTTTGTAGAGGTATAATCATATATTTAATATTATAATTTTAAAAGATAAATTTGTGTTTTTAGTGACATAATTGAAATATATATTCTAGTTTTTTTTTTTTTTTTATAAATGACATATAGGGTGGTAAGTGTGATGAAAAAAATACGTCGGGGTAATTCTTTTAGTAAGTAAAAAAAAAGTAAATGCATTAAAAACTAAAGGAATTGCCCCGACAGTAAAGAATTCATTCCACAATACACATTCACAACTCGTTAAAACAATAAGCATTCACAACTAGTTATGGCAATAAACAATACCGTAACTACTTTTATTTAAAAATGAGTATGAAATATGAAGCGCTAAATTAAAAAAAATGTGATTAGAAGATACTATAAAATAACTATATCTTTAAATTGTGTGTGAGATATAATTTTTGTTTGGTAAAAAAAAATTGTAGAAAATAAAAATTTACTAGAAACTCTAAGTATAAAATTAATTTACTCCTATTAATCAATTTTACAGATATTTCGTTTTTATATCATTTTTTTGTTTTAAATTCTCTTTTATATTCACTTAAAGAATAATTTTTTTTCTACAAGTAAGAAGGTCCGGTCTCGAGATGTGACTATTTATAATTTTTTTTGTTAACAAATAAATAATTGTTAATTTAATAAATAAAAATAATTAAAAAAAATTATGTTAATAAAATCAAATAAATTTCATTTGATAGAAGAAAAAAAATACAACGGTTAAATAAACATGCCAAAATAAATAAAGTGTTATATTATTTTGACAACAGAATTTCCTCTTATTTTTTCTATGGATCAAATAAATAAAAAATAATAAAAATAAAAATAACAACTCCCTTACTAATTTATCTAGAAATAAGAGAAAATTATTCCAATAAATATGTTATTTGTTTTGACATATCTACTCAACTGTTATTAAATATATTTTGATTGATTTCATTAATATAATTTTATTTTTTAATTAATAAATTAATAATTATTAATTTATTAAAATAAAAAATAAAAGAATAGGGGATGCAACCTCTTATTCATTATTCATTTCAGTTTAAGAGAGAGTTTTAAATAAAAAAGATACAGAACCAAAAATATCCTCTATTTTACATTACAGTTAAGTGACGGTAAATGACTCATTTCCAAACCCAAGCCGCGTAAAGAGTGGTGCACTGCAGTGTGCAAGAGGTAATTGCAATTTGCAAGCAAGCAGCTGTTTTGGACATTGGACATATCCGGTTTCAGCACAAGTATTGGTTCTGTTGAGGATAACGAATAACGAAGTGCAAATTCTATATCTTTCTCCATTACTACCTGCCATGGTTACACTTACCCTCTTCAACGACCTCCCATTCCCACCTACTCAAACCCTTCCCCGCCCCTATCTACATTCTCCATTTCGTTTCTCCTCACCAATTCCAAAATCTAAATTCCTTCGCAATCACCATAACCCTATTCTCCGCCTCCGCTGCTCAATTGCAGAGGAATCGACCGCGTCTCCGACCAAAACCGCCTCAAAATCCAGTTCCGGCGCCAGAGATCATTCACCTGTTGATTGTGTAGTCGTAGGCGGTGGTATCAGTGGCCTCTGCATCGCCCAGGCTCTTTCCACCAAGCACGCCAATGTTGCTCCCAACGTTATCGTCACCGAGGCTCGAGATAGAGTTGGCGGCAATATCATTACCCTTGAGAGGGATGGTTACCTCTGGGAAGAAGGTCCTAACAGTTTTCAGCCATCTGATCCTATGCTCACCATGGTGGTATGTAGCAGTAATTAATCTCCTCTTTCTCTTTAGGGTTTCATTGGCAATGTGGCTGTAATTGGTTGAAAATGGCTGGTTAGATAAACAGCTTAAACGCTTATAGAATAATCAGTTATCATATATACAATTCTTATTTATAAACTATTTTTTTAAGGATAGATAAAATAATGTCGAATGCCGAACTCTATTTATACAAGCTATAAGTTGTTATCATAAGCTATCTGACTCAAAAAAGTAAGATGAAAACACCTCATGAACATATCACATGTCCATAAATTGTTTTCATAAGCTCTGCAAAACAGTCTCACAAACAAGGTTGTCAAATTCGAGTTTTTAAGTAAATTCATTTTGTTAAGGTGGATTCAACATGTAAACTCGAAATGTAAGTTCGTCGAATTTACCTTATATTGAAATTAATATATACATGACATATATACTTATATAATACCATAAATACATCAATAGTCCTAACTTTCAGCTTAATTATAAAGCCAAAATATACAAAACCACCATAGTAAATTCGATGAGTACGACATTAGAAGAGTAGTTCGCTGAAAACACTGAAATGAGAGGACAAAACGTTATATGTGTTGATGAAGGCTGAAAAGTAGTTTTTTAGGTTGGGCTTCAAAAATTGGGCATAATTTTAAAATTAGGGTAAAAACGCTGTACAATTCGAATTCATACGAGTTTACCCTAAATTCGCGAATCCACCCACGTTAATTCGGTCTCTAGTACGAATTTATCAAATTTCGACTTTACTAGCGAGTTAATATGTTTTTGGCACCTAAAACTGTAAATTCATAAGTATTTACGCATTAAAACACGATTTTGATAACCTTGCCCATAAGGGTTTATGTCACTAGATAAGTTCAAATAAGCCGATTCAAACGGGTTGATTGAGTTTTTGGCAACGGTTGTTTCATTTGACAGGTGGACAGTGGTTTGAAGGATGAACTTGTTCTGGGAGATCCTGATGCGCCTAGATTTGTGTTGTGGAATGGGAAATTGAGACCGGTACCGGGAAAGCCAGCTGATTTGCCTTTCTTTGACTTAATGAGCATAGGTGGCAAGCTCAGAGCTGGCTTTGGAGCACTTGGAATTCGCCCTCCTCCTCCAGTGTGTTCTCTTTTGATCCTTTTCTTTTGTTTAATTATTACTACTTGGTGTCAAATGAAATATTTGGAAGGATAAATAAATGCAAGTGTTCTTAATTGAATCTTCTCATATGATATAATATTGCCGAAGGTTACAGGGTCACGAGGAATCGGTTGAAGAATTCGTGCGACGTAATCTTGGTGATGAGGTTTTTGAACGCTTGATAGAGCCCTTTTGTTCAGGTTAGAGCCACCAATCTCTGTCATTGTCCTGTTTTCCACTCTTTCTGTTTGTATTCTTTTCGACCTTTCAAGTTAACCAACTTTATACTATGATGTACTGGTAGAGATTTCTGTATTCTATAGGGGTTTGAATTATAATATTCAGTTTTTGGCCAATAAAATGTAATCCATCACGATAATTGATTTTTAGCCTAATAGAATAAGAAGTTTCATAGACTCCCCAAAGAATATTTCAAATCCATCCTCCAACTTGTCTCTTGAAATCTGAAATTGAAAATTTGCATAGATTAAAACTTCGTTCATATGGAACTTGAAACATAAGTGGCCACACTTTTTGAGACTGTTCCGTATCTTTCTGAATACTGCGTAATTTAAGGCATAATTCCAATTTTGGTCCCTCTTGCTTGAGTTATGTGTAATTTTGGTCTCTAGTTTTTTTCCAATGAATTTTGTCATATACAGGAGTCTATGCTGGTGATCCTTCAAAATTAAGTATGAAAGCAGCATTCGGGAAAGTGTGGAGGCTGGAACAAAATGGTGGTAGCATTATTGGTGGCTCTTTCAAAGCATTACAAGAGAAAAATGGAGCTACTAAACCACCTCGTGACCCGTAAAAATATATTTTCTCTGGAGTTTTTGGATTTTTTGCCATATTTTATGGGTTAGTTCACTAATTGCAATAATTGTGTAGGCGTCTGCCAAAACCAAAGGGTCAAACTGTTGGGTCTTTTCGGAAGGGACTTACCATGTTGCCAGAAGCAATTTCTGCTAGGTATTATTTGTTGTGTTATAGAAATGTTCTTGTTGATTCGCCGGTATTTGCGTGAGTGATGTTCCTAGTGAATTGTGTTCCTGTTGACAGGTTAGGTAACAAGGTGAAATTATCTTGGAAGCTTTTAAGTGTTAGTAAACTGGATAGTGGAGAGTACAGTTTGACATACGAAACCCCAGAAGGAGTCGTTTCTTTGCAGAGCAAGACTGTTGTCATGACCATTCCTTCCCATGTTGCTAGTACATTGCTGCGTCCTCTGTCTGTAAGTTTCTCTCAAAAGGGGATTATATCAATTTTCTACTACGCGATGACTGTTTTATCAGTTGAATCTGGGTCATATGCCGTATTGAAATTATGTGTGTTTGATCCCTTACTGTAGGTTTGCGTGTCTTTTGTCTCTTTGCATGTTTGGGTGTTTATTTTGTGTGCAGTGCAGTGCGCACATGCATTGTATTTTCTTTGTGCCCATGGTTGCACATGACACTATTTATCATCCTCTAAATTTTATAGAAAATAATTTATTTCCTACACAACATGTGGATAATTTTGACATACTCTGCAGAAGGGTTAGCCTTTCAAAAAACTTACAAATATGGATAATTTGTTTGTGGTTTCTTTAGTTATTAGCAATAAACAGTTTTCAGAATCAAACTAGAACAGGACACAAGTTTGTCGTACATACTGTGCGTACTGCACAAGTGTATGACTGAAATATAAGGATGCCTATAAGTTTGAATACACCAGTACTTTCATATCAATCACAGTTCCTTGTTTGTTTGTGTCCAACTATGAAATTACTGTTTATTGAGAAATTTAGAAAACCTTATAATCTTTTCGGGTAATGGTATACTAGTGGTGAAATGCAAAGTAAGGCAGCATACAAAATATCAGTGATGTGTTCAGCCATTCCTTAGACCCCTCATGGCAGAAGCTATATAGCACTAGGTTCCTTAAATATCAGTTGTCTACTTGAAAGCCAGGGTTTCAGGATCAGGACATCACATCCCTTGTGAGATGGGCTTTGGCTTGAGTCTGATAACAAAAAATGCTTGTTAACAGATAATTTGTTTTCTGAATGGCTAAACTATGCATGATAGTTGCCAACGTATAAATTGAAGCATTTATTTCTGACTATATTTTAATATCTCTTGCAGCCTACTGCAGCAGATGCACTTTCAAAGTTTTATTACCCTCCGGTTGCTGCAGTTTCCATTTCCTATCCAAAAGAAGCCATTAGATCAGAATGCTTGATAGATGGCGAGTTGAAGGGGTTTGGTCAATTGCATCCACGTTCCCAAGGAGTTCAAACATTAGGTAAATATTTGATTTTATAATGCAAAAGTGGGGGCTCACTGCACTTTTAAGTTGCCACGCATTTTTTAATTATTACCATCCAAGTATAAATTGGGGGCTGTGGAATATGTTGTAGTGGTTTGGCAGGTATAGTAATGATCACATATTTGTGGGCTTGACAGGAACTATATACAGCTCCTCACTTTTCCCTAACCGAGCACCACCTGGAAGGGTTCTGCTCTTGAATTATATTGGAGGGGCTACCAATCCTGGAATTTTATCAAAGGTGTGTCATTTATATTAAACATGAACATCTAACATAGACGCCATTGTTTGAGCTGTTATGGTGTCAAATTAGGCGAAAATGAACTAGGCTATTTTTCTTCTTTTTGTATGGAACTTCAAGGATAGTAAAGAACCGTTAATGATTTTCACTACTGGGTTGTTTGGCTGTTTCTAACAACCCTTGTCCAACGACCTTGCTTCAAATGTTCACACTTTTCTGCATAAATAATAATTACTTAGATTTAGTTTCTTAAGAGAATATTTGAAATCTTAGTCAAAGGAGTACACTGCCATAGAGGAGTACTCTAGGCCCCTTGTTTAGGCCACTTGTTCTGCTTCATTATGTCTTGATAATTGGTGGTTCTGGGTTTTTGGCATCATCTCTGTCATTTGATCGTATACGCATGGATCCATACATGTTACTTACATATTTTACATACTAACATACCTGCATTAATTATTTTGTTAAAATGAAAGGATTTCTCTATCTGTTTTATTAGATTTGTTTTCTTTCTTAGTTACTCCCAACTCCTATAGCCTTTTGTTTGATGGCAGACGGAGAGTGAACTCGTTGAAGCAGTTGATCGAGATTTGAGAAATATCCTCATAAACCCAAATGCTCCTGATCCACTTTTTTTGGGGGTGAGACTGTGGCCTCAAGCTATTCCACAGTTCTTAATTGGGCATCTTGATCTCCTAGATGCTGCTAAAGTGTCTCTAAAAAGTACTGGATTTGAGGGGTTGTTCCTTGGGGGCAACTATGTGACTGGTGTTGCCTTGGGACGGTGTGTCGAGGGAGCCTATGAGGTAGCAGCTGAAGTAAATGATTTTCTCTCGCAGAGAGTGTACAAGTAGCGGCAATATTTGTTTTCATGAAATGGGTGGGATTCCATTTGTTCCATTGAATTGAAATGACAACGTTTCTGTAATTTATTTATTGTGTTAGGTTCTTAATGGCTTCTGTTACAGGTAATGTTTCGTATACTTCACATGCATATAGCAAGGTAGCTATCACTTTGCCACCCTTATTTTGTAGAATTTGACCTGTTATATGTAAATCCAGGCACTGCTTTGAAATAAATGCTTAAGTTACATGATTACAAGGTTAATGTCTTCAAATACGCATATTTGTTTGAATAGACTTTTTGTGGCTAAATACAGATGGTTTGCTCTGTGCTACCATACAATTGACCTACCAAGTGGCTTCTATTCTGACCCTGTGCGGGGTGAGCAAAGAATAATTTCTGCATGGCAATACGGGTTGGATTCATGCTGAAAATAACAAATAATAAACAATGATAGCAGTTAGACACTAAAAGTGCGTCAAGCCCGACTGTTAGCATTCAACTATTCGTTATGGAGTGGTGGGGACATTCTTACATGGGAGATTTCAAAAGTAATTAAATGTAGAAATCTAGAAGGTTTGACCAATGAATGTAACTCAGGATTTCAAAGGAAATATACAATGATGACCAAGGAACCAAGCAATGAAAAACAAGGCGTTAGAAAAGGAACAGCAAAGAAAATGGAAGATTTGGTCTTCACATAGCAAGACACATTAGTGATGCTATTTAAGAAAAAGCGGATGTGTGTTACACCTTGCTTTTCTAAGGTTCAGCACACAGACTGTATTGGGAGACCAAATGACATTTTGATGGCTAATCGAAACAACTTACTGTTGGGATGGTGGGGAACATTTTTACCTTTTACTATACTACCTTTTTTTTTCCTTCCTTTTTACCTTGTTTGAAAATTTTGTCAAAAATTCCTCTTTAAATAGCAGTCGCCATATCTTTAGAGTAACCTATCCTAGTAAACTTTGTTACCAATCAAACATGAAATATCGTTTTCAACATGTGACAAGGGTTAAGAAAATTACGTTACTTATGCGTGAGAGATAGGATGTATCACTAATTAGATTAGATAGACGCAGTTTTTCTATATACTTGATGAATATGTTATCGAATAATAGTAAATAATAAATAATAGTATCAATTTTCTAATAATTAATAAATATTTGGAACAAATTAAAACTTTATGGCCTCTCTTTTTTTACTCAAAAACTTTATGACCTTGTCAAAATGTTTATAATAAATCTATAACAAATGATAATTATTTTGAAAGAAAAGGACTAATAACATACATTAATTTAATAGTGTGTTTCTAACATGTGTTGTGTTGAATGGAACTTATTTAATTATTTTCCCTTATAGTAGTATGTTATTAAATCGAGTTGATTGCCTGTCCCCTATATCATTTTACGACTAAGAAAAGACATTAATACTTTTAATAGATTCAACTCTTGTCACGTAGTTCACGATGTAATCTTTTGTTCTTTATCATCCTCAAATTGCTGCAGATATATTACACTAAAAAATACTCCATTCATGAGTGCATAGCACAAGTAGTAAAATAAAATGATACCGCCTAAAAAAGAAAAAGAAATAAATAGACACAACAACTCTTTTCAAATGAAAGAAAAAAAGTAATGAGCTTTGTCTGGTGTAGTTAATTCATGAAAAGGAATGAAAGAACATATGTTAGAAATTGTGTTCTCATATTTTATAATCACTTCAAGGAGTATCCATCAATATGTTTTCCTTGGTACGTAGCAGTATTTTTAGCCTCACTTAGTTCTACCAATGGCCTTGTACATTTTGGTCTCACGAGTAACACGATCCATTGAACATTGATTACATATTTAGACATTACTACCTTTGTATTGTAAAATATTTATACCGATAGCACACTTTGTCTAAATATTGTCTATAGTAGGGTCGGCCCAAGGATAAGACTACTAAAATAATAGCTTTAGATCTCTATGAACAATATAATTTTACTTTATCAAAAAGTCTCAAAAAGAAATTTTACTTAATAAAAAGGACTCAGATTTTAATATTTTAAAAATTAAAACTTATAATTTTTTTTCTAAATTTAATATTGTCTAAATAATATTAAATCAATTAAAAAAATAATATTACATGACATCAATTATATTAATTTAGTGATGTCATGTCAAAATTTAGACAATCTACTCTATGTTTCATTTAAAATTCGCTTTAAACATTCAAATGTGTTGAATCGACCTTGTCTTGTAGCTGTAAATGACCAAAATAGAATTGTTTAGTAAGAATTATCTCTCACGAACTTTTAATATCTTTTACTAGTTTATAACATTTTCTATTCAATCTCTAGAATGAAATATAAACAAAAACATATTTAAAAAATTAATATATTTAATATTTATATTACATACATCAACTTTTTAAATATCGTTTTTACTTATATTTTATTTTAAATGAAATATATCAAAAGATAAAATATATAATATCACTCCAAGTAATTTAGTATTATGACTTTAAAAAGATATTTCAAATATAACTTTATTATTAAATATTTTATATCCAACTATATTGAAAATAGATAGTAAATTAACATAGGTATTAAAAAAATTAATATTTACTACTATATTACGATATGTGACTTGTTGTTTACTTCCCTTCCTTCTTAATTATAAATAAAAATAAATCAACAAAAATAATATATAATCAAACTAAATATTTCATTTATAAATAACAAGAAATAGAGTGTAATTTTAATAGCAAGAAAATGAGAAATTGTTAATTATATTTATAAGAGTGGAAATAAAGCACTCATTGCTTATGCGCTTTATTTATTGACACGTGTAATTGTCGGCTACTATGGCAACATTTTAGGTCTACTAATTACATATTACATAGGACAAATAAAAAGAGAAATGGCGGGGTGGCGCTGCACCTCAAAAAGCGTTTTTCATATTACAACTTCTCTTTCTTTATTATTTAAACCTTATAAGGTGGCGGCTTCTTCAACAAAACAAAACTTGTAATTTGTAATTCCAAAATGGGTAAAACCTCTACTTCTTCTTCCTCTTCCAGCAACAGTAGAAGGAAAAATGTTTCCTCAAATATTTCCTCCTCTATCACACACCAAAATACTACTCCACATCTTTCTCCAGATCTTAGACTTGGTTTGAGCATTTCCACAACTCAACAATATTTTGGCACTTCCACTTCAAGGTATGCAAAAAACAAAACATTAATTACATCATCAACCTTAAACTATGTTACTTCTTCTTCTAGAATTAAATATAAACGAAAAAATAAAAATATATTTGTATATTATTTTGAACGGGAGTACTTTTAAAATTTAATTAGCTACCTTAACTAACAATTGTTTGACTTTATTAAATATTAATTTGTGTGATTGATTTCTCATAACATAGGGGACAATGGCAACCATTCCATCAACAAGGTGCTGAAGTAAATGATTGTAACGATTACAACAGCTTCTTTGTGAAGGTTTACATGGAAGGCATTCCAATTGGGAGAAAACTCAATTTATTAGCTCATGGTGGTTATCAAGAGTTAGTAAATACCCTTGAGCAAATGTTCGACACTACCATTCTATGTAAGTTATATAAATTAATTATTACATTTTTAATTGTTTCCTTGTTATAGTTAAATGAGTAATTAATAATTAATGTGATGTGTTTATTTGAACAGGGGGTACTGAGATGGATGGAATGCAATCAGAGAGATGTCATGTGCTAACTTATGAAGATGGAGAAGGAGATTTGATTATGGTTGGAGATGTCCCTTGGGAGTGAGTTAACTTAATTAATTAACGATGCCTATTAATTTCATTCATTAATATTATTACATTCTCTTCTAATTTGTTAATTAAATAATTACTAATGTTGTAGCTTTTTTTTATTGGTCATGTAGGATGTTCTTATCATCTGTGAAGAGGTTGAAGATCACAAGGGTAGATGCATTTGGGTGTTAAAAGCATATATTAGTGATCAAGATACTCTTAGATTATGTTTGAAGACTAGCAAGGGGGTGAGAGAGAGATCGTGAAGCCAACAAAATCAAAGTGGAAAAGTGAAGGGTTTAAAGAATTATTTTTAACCTTTCATTTGGATATTTAAATTTTTGTAAAGTCCTTTAAGATTAGGTCCATTTTAAAATAGAAATGAACAAAGAAGTGTTTTGAAGGTTATATAAGAATTTTAATCAATTGTTTATTTATTTATTTTGAATCCTTCTATGAAAGTCCTGAATAAATAAATAGATAGACACGATGTTACTTTTTTGTCCACGCCTCTAGTTGCTTTATTTGATTTAAAGTTTCTAGAAGTCAAATTTTGGCTTCTATGTTGCCGACATAATCTCGCAATAGTTAAGATCCTGCTGCTCAGCACATTCCACAAGGAAAATCAACCAACAAAAGGAAAATTGCACAAAATTATACGACGGATACAGGGTAGCAATGTTGAAACTTGAAGCAATGGTGCATAAAAGGGACAGCCATAAGTAGTATGTCGATAACACTAAACTAAAATTACTGTATCTTTACTGCTGGATGCAACGGTGCTACATCTTGCCCCCATTTCTTAAAAGTAACGCTGAACATCGATCATGATTAACAGTTAACGATTCTGTTTAATAATTATGGATTATATAGCGACCTCGATTAATACCAGTTTGATAAAAAAATAAATAAATATGTTCGTTAAATTTAACTAAACAATCGATGTCAATTATGTCATTATTATCGAATTTATAACCTTTTATTCTTTAGTTTCACTTTTGGATGCCACAAAATTGATTCTAAAATGTAAACTTGATTTTAATTTGAATATAAGATTTGTAGCTTTTAATTTTATACGTAATATTTATAGATTCAACTGACTTTTATGTATACATATCCAAATATAAATACTCGTTTTTCATAATTCAATTTTGATTCAAATCAATTTTATATAATAAATTCATTTAAAACTAATTTTTGTTACAATATAATTAAACACATTAATAGATTTTTAGTATTTCAGTAGGTTAATCAGAATCACACTAAACTACCTTTATTTTCAACATAATAACTCATCTTACAATCCAAATTTATATCAAACATTCACTAAATATTATTTTAAATGAATAGGTATCAGTTAGAAGTGTGCAACTAAAATTAACATGTTATTAGTTATGAAAGTTTATTTTTTTCATTCTCAAATTTTGTGTATTTGATAATATTAGGGATGAGAAAAGAGAAATACATTAGTTATAAATATTGAAGAGTTTGAGTCCATTGGTTTAACTTTTAGATTATGGACCTCCAAAGTTAAAACACCAACTAGCCCACTTTCTTGTCAAGCTTCATTAATTTATGCAATATTTCATTTAGATATGTTTAACAACCCCAATACAGGTAGTCTCCTACCTCCATTGAGTATAAGTTCAAAACAAAACAAAAATTCATGTGACAACAAATTAAGTAAAAAAAAAGGAGAAATGACATGAGATAAAGTAGCAATTAACCTTATTAAAGAGAATAATCTATTTGAAGTTGAAGAGAAGTGGATGTTAGTAAGAGATCAGATTAAAAGAGTAAACAACATCTTTCATCTTCGAAAACGACCGGCATTGTTATTTTTTATCACAATAGTACTTAAATTAATGAAAAATAATTTGTACTCTCTCAATTAGTTCTTTGTTACTCAACATAGCCCCTAACATTAAATAGGAGCTACTTTTTTCCTTTATTGTGATGACATGTCATATTTAGACACATGAGACTCATATGTAGCATATATTTAATTACTAGATTTATGACCTAAATGACAATAAAACAAAATTGCATCTTCTCAATTACATATAAATTGAAGAAACTCAAACCTAATTTATCTCTTTTACGGTGTTGAATTCAATTGTCACATGTTTTTCAAAATACAACTGTTTGAAAATTGTCTACCAAAAGACTTTTGCAGTATCAAAACACTTGGTAGGAGTGAGAGCGTGAAGAATTCAAAAATATTGAGTGAGTGAAAGATGAAAAATAAACGAGTTTTCTACCTAACACCTCCCAGCTGCACCTTCCATCATCTTAAAACACATAAAAAGACAATTTTATCTTTTAAACCATTTAAAATAAAATTTGAAATTTATAGTTTCGAAAGTTTCAAATTTTCAAAATTGATATTTTCGGAAGTTTCAAAATAAACAAATTTTCGAAATAAGAATACATTTTAAAAATTTGGAAAGTTTCGAAAGTTTCAAAACCTTAGAATGTTTTAAAATTTTAAGTTTCGAAAGTTTCAGTTTTTAAAAATTTCGAATGGTAAAAAAAAATATCAGAATTTTCAAAGTTTAAATTTTTTGAAAGTTTCATATTATTTGAAAGTTTTGAAATTCTTGAATTTATCCTACTTCGAACATCCTAAAAATTCTCTCATTTCGAATTTAAAAAAAAAAATTGTTTCGAAAGTTTAAAAGATTCAAAATTGCTGCAATTTAACTACATTTTTGAAGGAGTGAGTGAAAAATTGAGAGGTAAAAAAACTTCAAGGTTTTATAATTAATTAAAAAGATAAAATTGTATTTTCATACGTCTTGAGGAGTGGCAGATACAGATAGAGGAGGGGCAGGTAGAAAATTCAAAATAAATAGTAAAAGACCGAAAAGGATAAAGATTGAAGTCCAGCCCAAAAGGATACAAGGCCTTCAATAAAAAAATATGATGGGTCCCACCTACTACCACAAAGTTGTTTTGTTTTAGCAACAACAGAAGTCACAAGACGACAAAGCCGAAGCCATGCATCGAGCGCGCTTCACTTGAATTCAATTTTGAAAAACAAAAACACTCTCTCTCTTCCCAGTCACACTGTGGAGTCGACCGTTGACGAGGAGCAAAACTCTCAAAACCATAACAAAATCGAATACCACATTTCAATGTCATACACTATGAGACGCCATGGCTTTCAACGTCCTCTCCACCCTTTACAGGTATCTAACTCATCCTTTCTATTTTTTCCCCTATTCTTTATTTTTCACTTTCATTTCAAATTATGCATATATTATATGATGCTTTTTTTTTCTTCATTAATCTGTGATTAAAAAATGTTACAGTTTGTAGGCATGGCAATTTATAGTTTTCTGGTGGTCTGTTTCTACACTTTCCTTGGACTTTTCCTCGGAAATCGAACAGCCGAGATAACACTCACCTTCTTCTTTTCCTTTATGGTAATTTTTTTAATTTAAGTATTCATTTTCATCTCAAATTTTGTTATTGTTTTCTTAAACAGACATATATTGTAATAACTTTGTTGTTTTGCATAGGCAATTTCGGTTATGTTTCTATTTGTGAGGTGTACGGCAATTGATCCTACAGACAGAACAAGTTTCAGGAAGAAGATGAAGAAAAAACCTAAAAGGAATGGAATTCCGAAGCTGAACTATGGATTCATTATTGGTCAGATTGTTTTGAGGTTTTTCAGGAGGGTGGAAAAGAAGATGCTTAGGACATTCATTAAAAGGAAGTACTTGGATCCATTGAAGACTAGTGCACAAGTGGAACCTCTTCTCCCATTTCCACTTGTTGTGAAAGATGATGATGATGCTATTGCTCCTGATCTTAAAGAGGATGACATCTCATTTTGTACACTTTGTGATTTTGAGGTTCTCATTATGCTTCCCTTAATTTTTATCTTATAATAAAGCTCTTTTTAGATTGACTTATTTGAACTTGTTTACTCTCGTTAGCACATGTGAGATGGTTAGATAGAGCTTATGGAAACTGCTTATGATATGTCCATAAACTATTTTGAATTTATTTCAATAAGCTCTTCAAGATAGCTTATAAAAACAACTTATAACTTACTATATAAAAACAGTTTGACATTATTTTATCTTTTTGTTGTAAAAATAACTTATACATAAACACTTATATGATAATCTCTTATAGCTTAATTAAGCAGATTATCCAAATAGGTCCTAATTGTGTGGTTTAGATATTAACTTATAAGTTATAAAACTCTGAGTTCTTATGCGAATCAGGTGAAAAAGCACAGTAAGCACTGCAGAACATGTAATCGTTGCGTCGAACGGTTTGATCATCATTGCAGGGTCAGTATTTGTTAGGCTTCTGGCATTTATAAATTCATTGTCATCTTTTATTGTTGATATGTTATTCCTACTTTTATTGTTGATATACTACTATTGTTTTCTTCTCATGTTTTCAGTGGTTAAATAACTGTATTGGGAAAAGGAACTACACTACGTTCTTTCTTCTAATGATTTTTGTCCTGTTAATGGTTAGTACTCAATAGTATAGATAAATAGAATATAATAGAGTCTTCAATTTTTGTACACAGAAAAGTGTTGAATCATTTCCAACACTGTCTGTTATGTACGCAGCTTATCATTGAAGGAGGGGCTGCAATTGCTATATTTATCAGGTGCTTTGTGGATAAGAGAGGAATAGAAAAGGAGCTTCAGAGGAAGCTTTTTGTAGAGTTTCCAAGAGGACTTCTTGCCACCATATGTGTAATAGTTATCTGAATTGTTTTTGGAAAATTTTGTATTTTGCCCTTGACTTGAATCTTCAATTTAACATCAATTCTGATTTGCTTTGAACTTCTTTGAATGCTATACAGATGTTGCTTCTCTTATTGACAGCTTATAGTTCAGCTGCACTAGGGCAGCTTTTCTTCTTTCACGTGCTTCTAATACGAAAGGTAGTTTTCTTACTTTTTTAAATGTCAACTATTATGATATAGTACTATGTTTTAATATTAATTCAAGTAGATGCTTAATGATTAGTTTGTCAAAGTGTTCAGAAGACAAGCACATACTTTGATAATTAGTTTGCCAAAGTGCTTCAGCCTTCCATTTTCCGTGCTGTTCTTTTATTGCTATTGAATGTCATTTGATTTGTTTAAAGGGGATGAGGACCTATGACTATATTCTGGCGATGAGAGAAGATAATCAAACCATGGAATTGGAATCATTGGATGATTCTGACCTCTCATCAGATGATAGCATTGATTTTGACTCACCTGAAAAGCCAACATTAATGTCAAGGTTTCTATGCAAAGGACAGAGAGAAAACCAGGTAAGAATTAAATAGACTGCATCATTTTATGCTTTAGTGTTGACTCAAACCTTATACGGAAACTTTTTTGTGTGTTTTTAGAGCTCACCTAGGTTGTCTATCAAGATTGAAGGAGATACTGAACCTTCTCCTTTGATCAACACAAAAAGGTTCCATGTAAGCATTAACCCTTGGAAACTCATAAAGTTGACCAGAGAAAAAGCTCTACTGGCAGCTGAGAAAGCGAGGGAAAGGCTCGCGCGAGAAAGACCGACAAGGGAGCATAGTTCGTTAAGACCTCTTCCATTGGAGACAAAACGCGGACCATTAATGGATCCGGTTAAAGATATTGGGAATGAGGTAA
Organism: Cicer cuneatum; assembly: GCA_037974295.1. Lineage (NCBI taxonomy): Eukaryota > Viridiplantae > Streptophyta > Magnoliopsida > Fabales > Fabaceae > Cicer > Cicer cuneatum. The sequence continues at coordinate 12,004,909 of JBBPBO010000001.1, forward strand.
TTGGGTCAACACCTTTTATAGCAAAAGAGAAACTTCCTGTATCACCAATAAGGCTTTCAAGTCCAAGAAGAAGATTTTCTGCAGGCTCGCCAACGGTATTTTCTGGCAGCGTGATTGCATCTCCACAGCACAAGTATAGAAGCAGTTTTGACTTGAAGTTGGCAGGTGTGTCTAGGGAGCTTGAAACACACATTTCCAGGCAAGTCCTATGTTCAGTCATCAGCAAAGATGGAAGTGAGCCATCCCCAAGATAGGCTTTGTATTTTATAAATTGAGAATGATTCTCAATCTTAGAGAAAGATTTGTTAATATGTCGTTTTTTTATGTAACAATGATTCCTTATAATTTATACATGGGATTATCAAACTTTAACATGAATTTCTGTTTACTCTGATATACATGGACCTGTAACTATAACTCATTTATCAGTTAATTCTCATACATAGGTAATGCAATCATCTATCTGTGAATTTTTGTTATCTTGTGTTCCAAATGTTGTTAAATTAATATTATTATTATAAAGAAAAATTTGTTTTAAACAGGGCATTTCACACCCTAGCCCTCCAAAGAAAAGGAACATCTTTTGATGTCCTCATTTCACTTCTATTGAGAACAAATAGTGGAAATCTACCACTTTAAACTGAGATTTGGTCATTATGTTGCCATCTCTATTCATTAGTTTATTTCCTTTTCTGTCTAATCTAGTTTATGAGGAGTTATTGTATTAATTGTATTTATTTTCTGATGAGGATGACTGTGCCTACCTCCTCTATATATTCCTTCCTTGTAACCATATTGTTTAATATATGAGAATATAACATTTCTATTCTCTGATTTACTACATGGTATCAGTAGCAAATTGATCTTTCCCATGACCAAATACGGCATGGCATGGCTGCAGAAATAGAGGAAAAGATGAATATTTTACTGGTAAAAAAGTTGTCCCAAAAACAAAACATATAACCTACAAAAACAGGAAGATCGAGAACATGGTCATGTCATGGCTAATAAATTCCATGACAAATGAAATAGGTGAGAATTTCTTGTTGTACACCACAACAAATGAAATTTGGAATGATGCAAAGGATTTTTACTCGAGCAAAGAAAACACATCAGTCATCTTTGAGATTCAGACAACTTTGCAGAATTTGCGACAAAAAGATCTAACAATCACACAGTTTTATAACTCTCACACACGTCAATGGCAACAATTTGATGTGTTTGAAGAACATAGTTGGACCTGCTCAGCTAATTTTAGGGATGGGAATAGGCTAGGCCGTCCGACATGGGCCTATGACCTGGCCTACTTATGGCCTGGCCTGGACTGGTCTGTTTAATAAGAAGGCCAAGTTCAGCTATTTTTAAAGCCTATTTTTTTAAATAGGCCAGGTTCAGGCTTATATAAAAGCCTATTAGGCATGACAGGCCGGCCTATATATATATATATATATATATATATATATATATATATATTATTTATTAATGTTATTTTTTATTATTATTTATTAATATTATAGTTTCCTATTTTAAAGTATATGTATATATATATCTTATTATTTATTAATGTTATTTATTAATATTATTGTTTCCTATTTTAAAGCCTATCAATTAGGCTATTTTAATATTATTTTATTATATTAGATTTGATTATAATTTTATTAGTTTTCCTTATATAAAACTTTCTAATTTAGCCTATTTAAAAAAAATGTAAAATATAACATTTAAATATTTTAATGTGAATAAGGCTTTTAAATAGGCTTTCCAGCCAGGCCGGAAAAAAAGCCTATGATAGGCCGTAGGCCAGGCTTAGGCCTAAAAAATTAATCATAGGCCAGGCCAGGCCAGGCTTTGGCCTGACCTGACCTATTCTCACCCCTAGCTAATTCCAAGAAATATAAGGAGATTGTTGAGAAGAAAAAAAATTTTATGTTCTTGATGGGACTTAACAAGAACTTGGATGAAGTACGAGGAAGGATACTTGGAACCAAGCTTTTACCAAGTATAAGAGAAGTCTTCTCTGAAGTACGAAGAGAAGAAAACAGGAAGAAAGTGATGTTGGGAGAGTCTTCTACAATAGTTGTCATGGAAAATCAGTCAGCACTTGCTGCCCGAGGAGTCCACCATCATTATGGAGATAATCGGTTGAAGGAGAAGAGGCCTTGATGTGATCATTGTCAAAGAACTGGCCACGCTAAAGACACGTGCTGGAAAATACATAAGAAACCTGTTGATTGGAAACCTTCAAAATCTACAGTGGACAAGGAAAGTCGAGGCAATCATGTCTCAACTGAAGAAGTAAATCACATAGATGCTCACCAATCCACTCCATTTAGTCAAGAGCAAATTGAAGCCCTCCAAAAGATGTTCTCTCAGATGTCCTCCAAAATGGTACCAAAGTTGCATCATTAGCTTACAAAGGTAATTTCTTAGTTGTTGAAACTGGAAATCATAAGCCATTGATAGTTGATTCAGGTGCTTCATATCACATGACGAGGAATAAATCACTATTTCATCATTATAGTCCATGTTATGATTGATTATCCGTAAAAATTGTTGATGGTTCATTCTCTAAAGTAGCTGGTACAGATTTGGTCACTATGTCAAAAGATAGAGTTAAAATATTTCTAATGATCTTAACTATGTTGCTAAATTTGCCTTAAATTTGTGTGAATTTCAGACTTTGGATTCGGGGAGGACGATTGACAATGCTAATATTTGCTTAGGACTATACCTTCTTCAAACAAATCATCCTCCTATAAGACAAACTCACAATGTAGCTTGTGTTGAGTCAATCAACCAACAAAATAAGGATAGTACTATTATGTTGTGGCATTATCGTCTAGGCTACCCAAGTTTTATGTATCTTCACAAAATTGTTTCCTTCATTATGCAAAAATAAAAATCTAAAGTTTTTCTAGTGTGAAGTTTGTCAATTTTCTAAACATGTTTGTCATTCTTAATTTATGTTACCTTATAAAGCCTCCCATACTTTTTCCATGATTCACGACGATGTGTGTGGACCACCTAGAATAAAAAATATCACAGGTTCTAGATGGTTTGTGTTGTTTGTGGATGATCATTCTAGAATAACATGGTTATTCCTTATGAAAGAAAAGTTTGAACTTGGTCAAATATTTCAAAAATTCAATAACATAGTTCAAACTCAATTTCAAACCAAAATTCAGGTTCTAAAATCAAATAATGCAAAAGAGTACTTTGAAATGTCTCTTGGAAAATATTTAGACAGCCATGAGATCATTCACCAAAGTTCTTGTGTTGACACCCCCACAGCAGAATGGAGTAGCAAAAAATAGACATATCCTAGAAGTTGCTAGATCTCTTATGTTTATCACACATGTTCCAATTTTTTTTTTTGGGTGAAGCTGTCTCAACAGGCATGTACTTAATAAATAGAATGCATTCTCGCATACTAAAATTTCAAACTCCTTACCAGATCATTTCCAACTGTTTTCCTCATACCCGTGTCCTATCTACTTTTCCAACCAAAGTTTTTGGTTGTTCTGTGTCTGTCCCCCAACAAGCCAGTAAACATGACTCAATGGCTCTCAAGTGCATATTTATAGGGTACTCTTCTAACTTAAAGAATTACAAATGATATTCCCTAACTACTAGAAAATTTTATAACTCAATGGATGTTACATTCATTGAATATCAGTCATAAAATTGATATTCAGGGGGAAAATTTCACACAAGAATACCAGTTTTGGGATATTGGAGGCTTGGAGTCAACCTACGTTGAGAATTTCTATGTGTCACCTCAAGTAAAAAAAATTGACCCAAATATGTCCCATGATCCTAACACTACTTTCCCCTTGCCCATGTCAGACCAACCCAACACTCAGCCTTATATAATGCCTCTGCCCGTGTCAGACTAGCCTAATTCTCAGTCTAAACAGCCTAAAACTCAGTCCTATGTTATGCCAGTGCCAGAACAACCTTCAGAACAATCTCCTGTTCAGCCCTCTAATCCAAACCAATTTGTTGAAATAAATGAGTTTCATGTTTATACTAGAAGGAACAACAAACAAGTAGGGAAAACTCTGCAACAAATCGAAAGCTGTCAGGAATCCAACCAGAACTCAGAGATTGAAAACACAAAAGGTAATGTTAATTGTGACCCTACTCCCATTGTTATTCCATATGATGACATACCTATTGCTTTAAGAAAAGACAAACGGTTTTGCACTAATCATCCTATTTGCAAATTTATCTCTTATGATAAATTATCTCCTCATCACTTGGCTTTTGTTAGCAACCTTGATAAAATTCAAGTTCCAAATTATGTCCATGAAGCTCTCCTAAAGCCTAAATGGAAGAAAGCCATGTTGGAGGAAATTCATGCACTTGAAAAGAACATGACATGGGAGTTATCTGATCTACCATCAAGAAAACATCCAATGGAATGCAAGTGAATTTTCACCATTAAACAAAACTCATATGTCAACAAATTCAAGGCATCGTTGGTTGCAAAAGGGTTTACACAATCCTATGGGATTGACTATCAAGAGACATTTGCACCTGTTACAAAACTCAATACAATCCAGATTTTATTCTCACTTGCCTCAAATCTTGATTGGCCTCTCTATCAAATAGATGTGAAAAATGATTTCCTAAATGGTGATCTTGAAAAGGAAGTTTACAAGGAGATTTCTCCAGGTTTTGAGACCTATACCGATACAAATAAATTTTGCAAACTCAAGAAATCTTTGTATGGATTGAAACAATCACCTAGAGCTTGGTTTGACAGATTCACAAAGGTGGTAAGGAAGTTTGGATACATTCAATGTCAGGCATATCATACAATGTTTCTGAAACAATCACCGTCAGGGAAGAAGGCTATTCTTATTGTATATGTTGATGATATTGTTATAACAAGAGATTGTGATGAAGAACTTAAGAGATTAAAAAGTCTCCTAGCCAAAGAATTTGAGATCAAAAAAGACATAGGAAATCTCAAATATTTCCTTATGATGGAGGTTGCTCGATCTAAGAAAGGTATTTCAGTTTCTCAACGAAATTATGTCCTAGATCTCCTAAAAAAGACAGGTATGCTTGGATGTACACTATCTAAAACTCTTATGGATGCAACTATGAAGCTAGGGACTTTAGACAATAGTGCACCAGTTGATAAAGGAGGATATCAAAGGTTGATTGAAAAACTCATTTATTTATCTCATACTAGACCAGACATTACTTTTGCAGTGAGTAGAGTGAGCCAATTCATAAACTGTCCCACAACAAAATATATGGCAACAGTATACAAAATTCTCAGATATTTGAAAATGACACTAGGTCGGGCAATATAATAAGAGGAATTTGGTCATTATATTACCATCTCTCCTTGTTAGTTTATTTCCTTTTCTATTTACTCTACTTTATAAGAAATTATTGTATTAATTATATTTCTTTTCTGATGATGATGGTTGAGTGTCTACCTCCTCTATATATTCCTTCCTTGTAACCCTATTATTTAATATATGAGAATATAACATTTCTATTCTCTGACGCAAACCGCCGACAATCATGCTGACAAGCTTTTAATATATATATATATATATATATATATATATATATATATATATATATAAAATACACTCACAATTGGAAGTATCTTCTTATGAATAAAATCCTCCTTTTCCCTTTGCCCCAAGAACCTACGCAGAGGCAGAGCATGAGAGCCACCTCCAACGACCAATTCAAAATAATCAAACAAAGGTTAGAGAGAAGGGCAAAATGAGCATGGGAGGAGAATTGGGAGTTTTTGTTTTGTTCATTGATCAAAATCTTGAGCTATAATTAAGCGTGAGAGTCAAATAATATTCAGAGCACAGCAAACTTCACCACTCCTCTTCAGTTGAGTGACAGTCGTCTTCCTTTTTCAATATTACAATCAACTCCCTTTCTTTTCAATCATACTTTTCTATATTGCAGTTTATTTATTGTAATACAATCATACTTACGAACATTTAACACCACTTCACTGTTGGAAACAAAGAGTGCAAGTCATTTGACAATGACCCATGTCCTGCATAATCTTCTAATATGGAGTGATAGGGTAATTTAATGATTTTGAGAAGAAAACATAAGAGTTTGAGAGATAGTTGTGAATTCAACTCCCTTTCTTCAACATTTCTAAGAATTAATTACTAACATTTGTCATTTCGAAGAAAAAACCTAAGACATTTGACGTACAGTGGTTATCAAAATCCTGACAAAAAGGAAAATGCTGTAACGAATACAATTTAATCACTTAATTTAGGATTTAGATCCTATTATTTGCCCCATATTCTAAAGGTGTGGTCTGTTTTCTTTTTACAGGGTAAAAATATAGTTCCTTATAGCTTCTACCCGTACATTATATAAAATTTTAAAGTTCGAGCATCAAAATTCTCCTTTACATAAGTTATTAGACGAATAAAGGATGAAGTGAAGCCTTCCAAGTTGTTCCTTCTCATTGAATAAGTTGAAACCCGGTAATATCAGGGTTGCATTAGGAACTAGCACTTGTTGATGGCTCAACTGTACCAACTGGATCAGGGTTAGTATCAGTTTGAGTGCGTGCATTCCGTTTTCCTGATTTTTGACTCTCAGATTTATCCTGATCTTGCTTTACCAGCACAGGTTTAAACTGCCAAAAGTTCAAATGCAATAGAAAAAAAGGGCTTAAGTACCAAAAAGGGTTTAAGACAATAAATAACATTTCTTCTAGATCAGTGCAAACCTGATAAATGGAATATATAACATTTCTTCTTATTTGTGCCATCATCTCCAAGAAAAGGTTGTAGCCCTCAAGCTTATATTCAATAAGTGGATCACGCTGTGCATACCCTCGTAAACCTACAGCTTGCTGAACAAATTTTAGCGCTTGTAGATGTTCTTTCCACAGCCGATCGATATTGCTCAAGATCAGAAACCGCTCTGCTTCTTTCATCAAACCCGGTGCTTGTTGCTCCACAATATCCTATGGCAGCATTTATAGTCAGTCATGCAATGAAAAATCAAATGAAACAACGGTAAACAAAGATTGTGAACAAATATGGCACAGATGCTAAGAATCCAAGCATTTGCGTTTCAGACAAAATCAAGCCCTATCAATAATCATAAATAATCTCAAATGACAGACAGCTCAAAATTGAAAACTTTGTAATGGTTTAGTTTTGTTGATATTTTTCTATCTTTAATTAATGGACTATCTTCAATTTGATCGATACTCCTACTAGGACTTTTTTAACGGAATGCTCCTATTAGGACTTCTCACACAGATATTATCCATATATGGTCAGATCCCATAAAAGGGGAAGAACTATACTAGATTGCAGTGCACTTATAATTTACATAAAACATTGATCTTTGAAACCCCAAATGTGAAAAAAATGAAATTAATTATTAAGTAACTGTCCACAGACCCTTTTTTGCAGATAGGCTTCTTTACCACGAAGACGGAGATTGCTCCGCAATTCCTCATAATCAGAACACTCGTTCCTCAGCAAATCCGGAGTCAGATTGTTCAACAAGTAGCAATATCTGAAAACAAATCAAATATCTTCGGTCAACAGAATTATTAGAACCAGATTATAGATGAAAACGAAAAACAGGAATCACGGACAATAATACATAACCACAGTATCAATCATTAAATTATCCAGGCCAAATACCCAAGAGATTGGGCCAGTGTTTACAAATGTATGCTTCTAATTTTGACCACTCAGTTTGGACTTCGGGCAGTTTAGAAAACAAAAGTTTCCTAAGTCCATCAGGAAACAAAAGTTTCCTAAGTCCATCAGGATGACATGGAGAGTGTGCTCTTAAGAACTCTTGGGGAATCTTAATATGTGTTGACGAAAAACAATCTGCCTTCTCATAAAACACACCTCAAAAATGTAACCCCCTCATATTCCAATAAGGTTTTTAACAAAATATAGCAACCTTTGAAATATCAAAGTATTTGCAAGTATAATAAAATACGTTGTAGAACTTAAAAATAATAATTTGAAACTTAATTAGAATAGAAAAGTAAGTCATTAATACAAGGATCTAAATATACATACAAGAGTAGAAATCATAAAGTTAAACAAAAGAAATCCTAAACTAAGACTTTGATAGTGCTGTATTCGCATGGCAGAAATTCTGCATCCTGTCAAATTCGCTTAACGAATTAAATTAGCTAAGCGAATTTGTCAGTCTGAGAAGGGGCTGTTGGGTTGTAGTCTGACACTCTAACCCACCCAACTTAGTAAATCATTAATCATTGGAAATTTTCAAAAGTAAATAATAAAATAAAAATATATAGTGTACTACTTTTACAACAAAATGCATATTACATTAGTTAGCTATATAAATAAATAGATACTTTTGTTTTTTTATAAACTACTTTATTAAATGCACAACGTAGTTTTTTAACTAATATTGAGTAACGTAAACCTGCTGCTACTAGTAAGCTAACATCGTTAACTGTTGTTCCCATGTTCGTTAACTGTTGTTCCCATGGAACCAGCCGTAGTTCAGTCTGCTCTGTGAAACCACCTAGTTTTTGCCAATTCATGGCAAATCAATTTGATTTGATCCTATTCGGTAGACATCAAGGAGTCGAAAAAATCTTACTGGCTCATAGTTGAAGAGGCAAGTTGGCTTGTCCAAGTTTTAAAGTGTCTACTTAACAAGAATACAGAGATCATGCATGCTATGTAATTAAACAAAAGAAGGCATCAAACACAGAATCAAAAAAATTCACTTACTGCTGAATTTTGGCAATTAGTTTATCAAGATCCCAGCTGTCTTTTGGAGCATCAGAACCAATGTTGGCCTAATTCATCACAAGATTGTATTGTTGCATTACACAATGGAGCAAGGTATAAAAAGAACCATAATTTTAGCAAAGGCTACCTCTAAAATGTCATCCATTGTCAATTCAGCATATTCAATAAGAAGAGACTGAAGATTGTCAGATTGAAGGGCTCGTCTTCTCTCTGTATAAACACGATCTCTTTGGCTATTAAGTACTTCGTCAAACTCAAACAATTGCTTCCGAATGTCAAAGAAATAGTTCTCCACTTTCCTTTGGGCTTCATCCAATGCTTTGGTCAACATCTGGGATTCAATAGGTAAGTCTTCTACTCTGAAAGCACGCATTAAGCCCTGCACATCACAATATTACCCATGTTTTAGGAAATCAAATTCCTGGTGCAGTAGCAAGACCATAATCACATTACCTGAATTCGGTCTCCACCAAATATCCGAAAAATATTATCTTCAAGACTTAAAAAGAAGCGGGAGCTTCCTGGATCCCCCTGTCTGCCACTTCGACCGCGCAGCTTTAGAAATTAAAGTTCAAAGGTTAAATATTTATTTGACAATACTATTTTTGTGGAAGAGAAGAACGAGTGATAGAAAGGAGATATGATATGAGTGAGAATAATAGAGGATAAGGGATATGTTAATGTGCAAGGTGCCAGGGCCACAGGCTATTCCAGTCCCGTATCCTCCTCCTTCAACCCAACAAGGAAAAGGAGAGAAGAAAAGAAAACCTGATTATCAATTCGCCGTGATTCATGACGCTCTGTACCCACTACATGTAATCCACCAGCCGCCACGACCTGCAGTAAAATGCTTAAAAAAATGAATAAATGACAATAGATCATGGAAAGTATTACTCTATAAAACAAATTGACCTTTTTCCTCTCTTCCTCAGTGAAGACTTTATATTCCTTGCTGATTTCCACAAATGCATTTCTCAGCTCGGCAATGACTTCATCTTGGGCAGGGCCCTACATAAAATCCGAATGACAATTTGATAACTAAGACTAAAAATTCACAAAAGTATTAAAACAAAGAAGAAAGTGTCATTTTCCTTAAGTTTTCTAATAATTACACTAGCCATCAACAGAATGTCACCTTTTCAGAGGAATATGATAGGCGCTCCTCTGCTTCCAGCTCAGTTAATGATCTCTTACCCCATGTTTTAACAGCTAATTGCACGGCCTTCTCAGCCAACTCGGTATTTTTGTTCGACAGTTGGCATGGAAACAGCTTCTCATTCACCTGGATTATAGACATATGTGGAGATTACCAACCGTTACTATAAAAAATAAAAAATAAAATGTTCTTACTGCATACACGCATACACACAAGCTAAAACTAACACCAAAATTTTCTTTTTTAAGCAAAGTAGATTTGTGGGTATTTTAGCAATATAAAATTTAAAAAATGTTCTTGAATCAAACTTTCGTTCCTTTTCAACCAGACATCCAGACCTCTCTCCCCTTTCACCATCCTTTCTTCACTTTTGGCAGAATGATTCATCTCTTACAAGTAAATTCTAATATAACTCTTTCATAGTCAAATATTTTCACCCATTGTTTAAATAGAAGCCTGGGTTCAAGCACATTTTTTTCTTTTTCATACAGTTCAGAATTGCAAACTAATAATGTTGGAGGATGCAAAAGTACTATTTGGGCTTAATGGTGTCTGATACTTGCTGTCCAGTACTTCCCACTTTGGAAATTTTATCACCCAATTCATTCTAACAAATAATTTTAAGAACTTCACACTTATGTCTTCTTAATGCTTTCCCATAACGGCATTCCTTCTCTGAATCCTAGATATGTAATTGAATAAAAAGAAAGTAGAAAAATATAAAAAGAATGAGAAAAAGAGGCAAGTAATTAATGAATTGTTTATTTTTTTCAGAAATTATCCAAGTAATATACCACAGATATCCTTATTTTACTTTAATTTTTGAAAGCATATAGGATATGTGGTCTAAATGAAGGTGTAGTTTGAAAACATCTTCCTTATAAAAAAACGAGCAGGGGCATCAGCAATCCCTATACACACACACCACTATATTTACATGAGGAAATATCATAATTAAAAAAATTAAAAAACACCATACCTTCCATGTCTTATTAGGAGGAGGTTTCTTTACTGACACAAAAACTCCTTCAGCTAGCTTAACAACTCTGCAATCATATGTTCCCAGAAAGAATGAAACGCATTTCTAATGAAAGACAGGGTCTAATAATAGGAATCTAAGCATAGGAGTAACTAGAAGGTGCTTTTTGAACAAAGTTGTATCAATGACAGATGAATCCTGGAGGCAGTAAGGTTGCACAAGCAAGGAATGTGCATGTGCAATTATCATAGGTTCGACCCTCTAAACAAAGCCAACTCTCAGATATATAAAGATGAAAGAACAGACCTACAATAAGAACATGGAGATTCGGATAGGCGAAATCAAATGCTTTGTGCATATGAACTTATTGCAAACATTAATCGCTTGATATGGCTGCTTAAGAAATACGACTGGTCAATTATTCATTAGATGATTTTATTTAATTTCCCTCATCTGCATCATGTTTCTCTATCTGCAACTGCCCTTGGGGTGCCAAAGGAAAGTTGACCGTTATGTGTTATGTTGGTCGGCCCCAGGGATACCCAATTTAAGGTATTAATTGTTGTCATATGCCTATGAAGGTAAAGAATAGCTATTTTATAGATAATATATCATTTTAATATTAGTTATTGGATTTTTGTGCCTATAAGAAAGAGAGAAATATTTCTTGTACATGCATCATAGTTGTATACTGATGGGTCACTTACATTGAAATCCTACAAGTCTATTACTGTAGGCCTAAGGAAGCAAGAGAAATGGGTGCACATGTAAGTAGAGGGAATGTTTTCAAGGAGAGAGAAATAAAACTGAATGATTGCTTACAGTACAGAGAAAAGGGGAAAATTAAACGTGGCTAGGAGGTTCATATAGGACTTCACTGTCACTTTTCTAATTTCAGGCATGTGCCTTGGACTAGAAGTCTCCTCCATAGCAGGGAATTTCTGCTCTTATATCTCTGTAACTTTTTCTGATTTCACTATTCAAAACAATTTCCCTGTTAAGATAGGAATGGTATCTGATTTCTACTTATTTTTCACGAAGCATCACATGAGGTATTTTTTACACAATTCATTCTTCTAAGAAACCATGTGATCAAAGGCTTCACATCTCTTAGTCATTGTGAGTACCACTTGAAAGTTTGAAGCCACTTCACCATTACTACTCTCTTTCTCCATGGACAAACAAATTCTCTCACTTTCTTATACACAGAGCAACACACTTATTGTAGCATACTTTTAACATGCAAGGAGCATACTTCCCACGAAACCTTTTAGTATATCAGTATCTCTTTTTAACCATCCTCACCTACTCCCACTAAACCTTACCCTTTCTCTTCAAGACACTACTTGATTTGACCTCAAAACGAACACGGTAAAAACACATTTTAAATTATATGCTAAAGGCAACAGGTGCATGGATGCGCAAAGTTTCCAGAACCAAACATGCCAATTAAAGCTCCACTGTACCTTGGCATCAGTATCTCACGAAGCTTCAACCGTGCCATAAATTCAGCATTACCGCCAAGGATTATATCCGTCCCACGACCAGCCATATTGGTGGCAATTGTCACTGCCCCAAGACGACCACTCTGTGCTACAATTTCTGCTTCCCTCTCTACATTTTCTGGTTTTGCATTAAGAACCTTAAAACAAAACATATTTGGTTATACTTATACTCAAAAAATTAAACAGAAAAAGGTTATTAGATTAAGCTGAAATGCTCAGTTTCACTTATAAAAAAAAACAAAAATTTAATTAATGATAGTAATAATAAATAAATAAATAAATAAAACAAACCACTTCCACTCCATTCCATTTTTCCACCTCACCTTTTCCCTCCTTCTTCTCCCTCTCGGCTACTTCCCCATCCCCACCCCTATTTTCATTTTTTTCTTTTCTTTTCTTTTCTTTTCTTTTCCTCTTCTTTTTCTCACTTAAAGTCACAAACTAGCCTCCTTAAATCATAAACCCATAGGAAGGGTATATATTCCCTAAGCAAGCTTTCTCTCATTTTCACAAGTTCTTGGGTAGAATTTTTGAGTTAAGATTTGTACTCTAAGGAATGAGAAGGGTACCTAGTTCTTCAAAGTTGTTTATTGAAACTCCTTGAGGTAAATACACAACTCTAATACTAATAATGAATATCTAGAAAAAATGTAATTTTGTTTAAAAATCTTATTTGTGTTTAGAGTAGATTTAAAGGATTTTTATGGTTACCTAAAGTTAGCTAAACTTTAAAATAATTTTTATAAAGTCTTGAAAATATTTTTTATACTCAGATTTGTTAACTGAGGTCCTACCTGCTACTTTGGGAGTTGTTGGTAAATAAACTTAGTCGATTCTCCATAATTGTGAGTAGACTACGATCATTATCATATATATTTATTATTTTACTCGTTTTCTATAGTAAAGTATTTATTTAAAAATTTGAGGAATGCAACTTTTGAATTTTTCTCGATTTCATTATTTATTTTATGGTATTTGTTATATAATATGTTATTAGTTTGATTATGTATGAGTTATAAAGTATTTAAATATTGAATTGATATACAGTTGAATATGTTTTCCATGAGTTATGATGAAATGGGAAATGATTTTTAAATGTGTTTTGGAAATCGTTATAATTATGAAATCGTTAACCACGGTAGGTGCACCTAGTTACATCGTTTTGATTAAGGAGAGTTACCCATTAAATGGAGCCGCCCCTATGAGAGATGTCATCCGTATGAAGAAAGGGCTATCAACGAGATGTAAGCTCCTTAATTGATTTGTGATGATGCTTTGCGGAATTGAGAGGAGAGAGTTATCCGTTAGATGGACCTACCCCTAAGGGAAAAGTCACCCTTAGGAGGAAAGGGCTATCAATGAGATGAAGTCGCCTCTTGGTTCTCAAGAATTTATATTCTTACTTGTTTGATTTTCTACAATATTTTTAAGGTTGTTCATTTTGATTTCACTTCTTTGTGAACTGGATTTTAAATATTTCTACCTGAATGGCTAAATTATAAGATTAATGATTTTATCATGTGAATACTTTATTTGAAAATTATTTATATCTCAGGTAGTATTGTTTAACATAATTGCCACAAGATTGTAAAACAATTACTCGTGTCTTTTTGTGTTTCCCTTCTAGTTGGTGGTGGTTGTTGTCTCTTCACTAAGTCTTTGTGACTTACCCCTTCATGTTGTTCATCGTTTTTTCCAGATTCACAGGCAACTGAATAGCAAGCTGATAGTAAATTCAAGTCTTAATCATATTTTTTGGTAGGTCTTTTTGATCGAGGACCTTTTTATAAAGTATGTTGAGTCGTGATGTATTTTGCAACTATTTTGAGTCTAGAAAGTCTTTTGAGAAATATATTATATATTTCTATTACGCTCTTTGAGATATGACTGAGTTAAAAGTGTAAACAGTGATTTTATAAATTTGAGAACATTGAAGTTACAGAGGATACCCTTTCGACATTTCTGGAAAAATTATATTTTTTTCGAAATGGTATTTAAAACTATTTATTAGCTTAATTGTTAAGTTAGTTGATAGGCTTGCTAGACTAGGAGTATAGCTTGTACGCCGATCACGGCGTTTAATTTTCGGATCGTGACATAAGCTTTATTCTCATGCTTTCAAATGGATGAACAGTTGGGTCAGTTGGATCAAGGCTAAGAATAGGTTGTCCTTTTTTAGAAACAAAAATTATTTGAAACAGGTATCGTTAAGAAAATATTGCATCCTCAGATTCTATCCATTTTCCATTAGGACAATAGAGACTTTACCTCATGCGGGATTCCAGCTTCCTTCAATTGTTCAGACAAAGAATCACTCTGCTCAACGCTGGTGGTGCCAACAAGCACAGGTCGGCCAGTTTTGTGAATTCTCGAGATTTCCACCACAACTGCACGCCATTTCCCAGTAGTAGCCTTGAAAACTATATCAGATTCATCCTGAGAAAAATTGGGAATTAGAGAAACATCAAGTAATTTATGAAAATTGCTTAATAAGTCAGACATGCACTAAATAACTCTAAGATGAAAAGTAAGGCTTCCAAACTCTACTTTTGATGGAAATAAGTTACCACCACTACCTCTTGTGGAAATACAATAATAACTTACTTGATATCAAACTCTAGTTTTGCATTGCTCTTGCACATATAAACATAGTAAAAATATCAATTATTCTTCCCACTCAGGAATCGGGATACAGACTTCACATGGCAAAGCAATCATAAGTTCATTAAAGTGTTGCATATGAAAGACAGGCAAGAAGAGACCTTTCTTATCATAGGTTTGTTTGTAGGCACCATTGTAACTTTAAGCTTGTAAATACTTTCAAATTCTGTGCTTTCTGTTGCTGCAGTGCCAGTCATGCCACAAAGTTTTGGGAACTGTAAAAGCACATATTTAAAAGAATCAAGGTAATTTCCAGTTCCATGGCTAATAAAACTCTGAACTGAAGACTTATTTAATCAGCTCAGATATAATATTTCCAACCTGAAGAAAGAAATTCTGGTAACTAATAGAAGCCAATGTCACGGTTTCATTTTGAATGGGCAACCCTTCCTTTGCTTCAACTGCTTGGTGAAGTCCATCACTCCACCTTCTCCCCTATCAAAAGAGAGAAAAAGTACATTAAAACTACATGTGCCTTGACATATCAACAGAATTTTCCTCTCAGAAATTTGAAGACATGACACGTTATTTCTTCGTCGAAGTGTCATTCTTTGTTCTGAAGGTAAAAGTGGTGGTAATGCAAGTAATAAATAAGATTGTGGCATTGACTACACAAGCACTATAACAATAAGATTGCAAATTTAAACGCTAAGGTTTTGGTATGTATTCAAAGGCAGGACAAATTGAAAATGTATCAAACTGGTGGAATCTTTGGGTATCACAACATCTAATTTACCTTTTGGGGAGGGAGGTAAATTACTATCTAGTTTTAGATTGTAGACTATTATAAACAGGTTTTGTCTTGAACCTTCAATCCAATTCTAGTGAATTTTAATTATAAACATTCTTATGGTATCAATAATTAAAGGATAATTATCAAATCCTAGAAGAACCGTCACAAGTTAGCCAGTAGAGCACGATGAATTCAATTACTAATAATATAATTATTTCAAAAAAAAAAAGGAATATAATTATTAGCCATAATCTGAAGCAAAGCTTTGTCATATTCTTATTACAGTTCCAGAAAGAGACAATGAACCAAAATCGTAACTCAAAGTGATTATTTCTTTTGATTCCCTCCTTCGTTATCTTAAAAATAAAAACTCTTTAACTTCAACATTAGAATGAAATCCAACTCTGCCCAAGAAACTGCTATAGGGGATACCATACTATTCTCATTGGCTTTTTGACTTTTTCAATTAAATTGTATATTGCCATAAGGTCGAGCTCAATATATAAATACCTGCATTACTCGACCAGTAAACTCATCAACAATTAGGACCTCTTTTCCACGAATTATGTAGTTTACATCTCGAAGAAAAAGTTCTTTTGCTTTAATTGCATTTAGGACAAATGAAGCCCATTGTTCTCGTGGATCATATAAATCTTTGACAGCTAAAATTTCTTCAGCATCTTCATAGCCCTGTTCAGAAAGTAGAACCGTTTTTTGTTTTTCATCCACCTGCAATGACAATCTTAGTAAGAAGGAAAAAAAAAGAAACAACTAAATTACGCATCTACTCCTGTCAGCAGATATAAAACAAGTTATTCGTTGCAGATATGAAAATTTGAAAGTCGTTGACCATTCACGACGAATAAAAACCAAAACTTTTAAAGTTGTGTTTTAAAAATAATTTAACAAATACTCGTTGTGTTTTCGGCATCATAATTCATATCTTTGGTCTATCCATATTTAAAATCTCATGAAAACCACCAGCCATCAGTCACAAGTGAATAACAGAATTTCACTGGCATCAGCAAGCAGACCACATAATGCCGACTAAATGTATATCAAATCTACTATTAGCACCATACAAGCATTCATTCTACATAACATTTACAAGGTGTATTCGCAAAACTTTTTCATTCTCTCTCATTTTCATTTACCTAGAGCTCATCCAATCAAATCTCCTCTTTTTCTTCCAATTCCTTCCCGAGGCATGTATATACCTTGAAAATGTCAGAGGTCTGTAACCTCTGTAAAAAGCAGGGACAAATTTTCCATGACCTAATTTCCATGTGTCCATGGCTCCATGCATCATAAACCTAGCAGTGAAGATCTTTTTTTAAGCATATCCCACAGGGGAAAAAAAAACTGGTCACAGATGAACTTCACTTATCATTTTCATGTTCTCATTAAGGGCAAAAGTATTACACCCTACACTACATCCCATATTGATTGTCACATTAGCAATATAAAAATTTCCCAAAATAAGTGTGTTTTATGTTTTCAATGTAATAGTTATTTTATTCTAATTTTATTTCCAAATTAATACTATGTGCGTCACTCCCAAGTTCACTGTACTTTCGATGGTTAATAAGTATAATTTTATAAAATTGTTACATTCTTTCATTTATTTATAATTTTTCTTAATTTGTGTGAAATAACTTAAAGTGACACTTAATATGAGACAGATGGAGTAATCAATGACAAAGCCGTCCCATTTTTTACCATATTCTGATTTGAGAATTATAAGCCCAATGGAAGTTGCTAATCTTAACTTCTGACAGATTTCTTCTAAACTCGTAAAATTGGCTGAAATTATATGAGATTTATACGTTTTCTATCGCTTGCAAACCTAAAGCAGAAAACAAACTCCTATTAAGATGCTAATATTTCTTACCAGGCACAACCTAAAAGCGAGCTGAGCATGTACAGCAAATATGTATTCAGACGAAGTTAAAACTACATTAAATTTCAAAATAAGCTTAGATAGAAGACTTACAGTGTAATGTATATCTCGTTCAAAGGCTTGTGCTATCTTTGCGGCCTTGTAATATTGATCACTGGGTTTGTCTGCAGGTCCTGATATAATGAGGGGAGTTCTAGCTTCATCGATAAGGATTGAATCAACCTCATCAATGACACAATAACTGAAACCCCTAATGACAAGCTCCTCAACACTCTGCACATTCCATAGTTTTGAGTTCAGTGTGATATTAAAAGGATATAAATTAACTGTTGACAAAGCATATAGTAAATACAAGGAATATGTAAAGGAAGAATTACTTTCCGTGGCAAGATTGTCTCTTAAGTAATCAAAACCAAGTTCGCTATTAGTGACATATGTTATGTCACATAAATAGTTTTCCTTTCTTTGCTCACTTGTCATATTCTCTGCCAATAAAGCCATAACTTGTTAGACTGCAACAAAGGAATGGCCATAAATCATAATGCATATTAAAGAAGCTCGGTTAATAACAAGAAGATGGAAATAAACATAAAATTCCTAAAGAAAAACAGAAAAATATGTCAAGGATGCATTGAATTTTATTGAGAAATGAAAAAATTGGCAGTTGACAAAGAAGCTAAGACGAAGATTTAAAAACTACCAACAGCCAAATGAGTAACAATGAATGAATATAACAGACTTAAAACTATATAGAGACAGAATCCAAAAACAAAGAAGGAAGTGGAAGGAATTAAGTATGAGACATACGCTGGATGAGGCCAACCTTCAATCCAAGAAAGCGTGGAACTTGACCAACCCATTCACAATCACGCCGAGCTAGATAATCGTTAACAGTAACAACATGAACTCCCTTCCCAATTAATGCATTCAAATAAGCTGGCAAAATAGCAACCAATGTCTTCCCTTCTCCAGTCCTCATTTCAGCTATTTCTCCCTTATGAAGAACCATACCCCCTACAACACCCAAACTAACAACATTAATAAATTCCCCACGTGCACATATAAATATACACCAAATTATCAATATATCAAAATATAATTAATTTAATTTATATACGTAGTCGGTGTAAAGATT
The DNA here is from genome assembly GCA_037974295.1 of Cicer cuneatum. Lineage (NCBI taxonomy): Eukaryota > Viridiplantae > Streptophyta > Magnoliopsida > Fabales > Fabaceae > Cicer > Cicer cuneatum. Next base: position 12,023,755 of record JBBPBO010000001.1, read on the forward strand.
TTTGACATTGTCTATCAATCACGACAATTAAATCTTTAATAATGTTTGACCTTTTCTATAACTATTTATAAAGTCACCCACATGATCATGATTTGTCTGAGTGTGTGAAAAAGTGCATGGAAATTAAACTCAAATGTAATAATGTATCAGATAATCAACTGATTCTAGTTCCACAAAAAACTAATCAAACATGAGATAATCACTAACCTATCAGCTGAACATCAAATGGACGAAGGCCTAAAACCCTCTTCGAAGCTTCTCTTACAACAGCAAACGCTTCCTATAATACACAAATCACTTCCTTAGCCTTAAATTCCTAAACAACTTTGAAGCAATAAATTTATAATTAAATATAAAATTTTCGACTTACAGGCAAGAGAGAATCCAAGGACTCTCCTTGTTGAGCACGTTCTCTCAGCGCAAAAGTCCTGTCCCTAAGTTCAGAATCCGACAGTGATGAAATCTGCGGTTCCAATCCATTGATAATGTTAACGGTTGCAGCGTATTGTTTCCTTGTAGCTTCTCCAGTGTCGTTACCTTTGAAGATACCGCCTAGCAAACCACCGAGTGAGGCTACCGCACCCGTTCGGCGACTCCTGTTTCGCCGTGTTTTTGAAACGGAAGGTAAATGGAGGCGAAATTCACGGCAAATAAAAGAGGAAGCTGGAAGGATTAGGGTTTTGTGGTAAAGACGGTTCTGAGGGTTCCAAGTTGTGGAAATGAAGGAGGAACAGAGTGAGGACGATGCCATGGTTTGGTTCTTTAGAATTGGGAGGGAAAATTGAAGAAATGAAGTGCGGTGAGAAATTTAGATTGGATTGGAAAGGAGAGTTTGGTTTTCATGCCCGGGCGCTGTGAAGTGTCGGTTTGTAAGTGGTGAAACAGAGAGCGGAGATTGTAAGTTATCTCTCAGTTGTGAGTGTTTGAGTTAGAAGCAATAAGCAAATGAAGGAGGAAAGATAAGATAAGAAGTCCACGGGTGCGGGACTGAATCGAGAAGAGATATTTATACCTCCTGCTTAGCTGGACAAACAATATCTCATTCATTTCATAAAAAATTAGTCAATTATTATTTTATTTCTTTTTAAGGCATTACTGAATTTTTTTTATTTTTTATTTTACATAAGAAAACGCCTAATAAAGAAGATAAAGCAGTTTAAATGAAATGTAAAACTAAAAGAAAAAAGTCACGCTAAAATAATTGAGTTTCTTAAGATATAGTGTACCAGCTTTGAGATAGATACTATATACTATCTTAATGTCCGATTTTTTTATTAAATCAGTCTAGTTTTATATAATTATTTATCCATTTGATTGTTTTGATTGTTTACGTCTCTTGAGTGCACTAAGTACGTTGTTTCCACGTGGTTTACAAATTGTTGTATGAAATTTTGGCTTTTTATTGTGTTCATTTAATTGATTGTTATGAAATTAGTGTTTTGTTATTTTAAGATATTTTGAATCATTTATTCTTTTGTTACTTCTTTTTCCATTCTCTCAAATTTTTTGTGTTATTGTTATTCTCTTTTTTTTCACGCAGTGTTTGCGACCCGTGCTCCCTTAGACCTGTTTTGTCGACTCCATTTACCTCAACTTCAATTGGTATGTGATATTTACTTTTACTTATGTAGCTATTTGTTTCCTTTTTCGTATTTTCATTCTATTTTCTGCAATTTGATATTCTAAAACTCATAAATATTTGGTTTGAGTCATAGGGCCCTTTTACCTTTGCATGGGAGGGAAAAAAATTAGCTTTATGATGCAACGGGGGTGTTGTCCTTTTTGTTGTGTGAGGTCCCTTTTGTGGTGTCTTGTTTCATTTTTTCTTCCTTTATTTCATGTTTTAGGTTTTTAGGCTCCGATATCGTGGCGCATAGATCTTGAGACAATGGAGAAAAAACGAAAGAGGATGGATGAGGGAGATCAAGAAGTGAGTTGTATAACCATGATAAGGATCGTATTTCTGTACAGTCATATTATGTCGATCATAATTAAAAATCGAACTGTTCAAATTTTATTATCATAATTTTATTAAAAAAATAAAATAAATTCTCCCTTAAAATTTGAAACGTAAATATAATTGTCTATTTTGTATAAAAACCTTATTAGGTTCATCTTAAAAGCATTTTACCAATCCCGCATGAGTTATTATGTAGACATGTTCATTATATGAAGCTATGTCCATTTCCACTTTGAAATATAATTGCTCAATTTTTATAAAATTGCAGCAAGTTTATCCCTTGGATGGTCAATTTTCATCCAACCTTCTAAAAACAAAATAATTTTACTCATAATGTTTCTAATTCACAAATTTAAAAATTATTATCAGTTCTAATTATATTTTTATTTTATTTTTCTAACTTGTTTATCGAGTTATTTGTTTATGATTGTCGGTATGGAAAAGATAAAAAAAAATGAGATCGAATCATGTGAGTATTTTGTTTTAAATTTATGGATTACAAATCATAAAAAAAAAAAATTTATTTGTATTGTCTACCTCCCCTAATCTATCAAAGAAACATGAAAATATATAAGAATACACTACCTACACCTCTCTATAGATATATGTGTCATTTAAAGAGAGAACTCGTGGAAAGTTAATATAATTTTGATTCTTAAATGTGCGAGACATTGTTATAACAGTCATTAAATGTATTAAAGTTTGTAAAACATATCTTTGTATATTTTTTTTAGTTGTTTTGATTATAGCATATGTCTTTAGTTAGTTAATTTAATCATCAAATATGTTTTTTGTTAGTTAATTTAATTCATAAAATTACTAACAAAAAAATTAAAGATGTATTATAATTTTGATATATTAAAGGTTTAATTGCAATTTGGTTCTATTTATTTTCATCAATTTATATAACTGGTCCCCTATTTTAAAGTTCACCAATTTTGATCAATTTTTTTTCTATATTTTTTAATTAAAAAATAATAATTTGACATATTTTAAATGATGTGACATACAATCATATAGAATCATATAGATTTATCAATTATTTATATGTTATTAATTAAATTATAAAAATTAATAATTTCATAAGTCAAAATTAAAATCATTTTATTTTAATTTAATGTTTATTAATCATTCAAGATATTCGTATCATAAACTACGTCATTTAAAATACATATTTATAGTATATAAGAAAGAACTAAATATTTTAAAATATGAGAATTAATTTAATGAATCAATAAAAATAACAAAATACAGTTAAAATTAAAAGACTATAGTAAGAAGGTTTTCCCATAAAAGACCAAAATATTTAGATAATGCTCATCCACCCACTCTTAAGAAATTGAGGAATCTAAAATTTAGTAGTGTCGTTGTGATAACAGAATTTAGAATTCAATAAAAAAATATTAAAAAAAAGAACAAACATAAGATCGAGACGAGACGAGCAGCCATCAAATATCTATTACTCAAAGAATCATATTTACTGGGTCCGGCCCATCCAAGATCCAAGGTGGAGCCATACACAAACAAGAAAAAGAACCTTGAAATTAAAATGATTATTAAATATAAGGATAAAAGATAGAATACAAAAATGAATTAAAATAAATAAAAAATACATGATAAAAATTATATTTAAAAGAAAAAAAAATCTGACACTCACTGAACTAATAAACTGCTAACGCCACTCATTCACTGACAGTCCTCTCTATCCAGTCACACCAACCAACACACACATGTCCTAAAAACCCTAACACTCCACACAAAACCACACCCAATTCCGATTCCCAACAACAATGGATAACAACCACCCTCCCAACGGCGCCGTTAAACCCACCGAACATAACCACCGCCATGAAAAAAAACCTAAGCTCACTCACCACATTTCAGAACCCGAGATCCGCCAAGAATTCTCCCACCACCAAACCAACGTCGCCAGAATCAACAACGGCAGCTTCGGAAGCTGTCCCCGCTCCGTCCTCGCCGCTCAAAACTCTTGGCAGTTCCGCTTCCTCCAACAGCCCGACGATTTCTTCTTCAACACACTCCGAAAAGGAATTCTTGATTCCCGCTTAATCATCAAAGACCTCATCAATGCCGACGACGTCGAAGATATTTCACTCGTCGATAACGCTACAACCGCCGCTGCTATTGTTCTTCAGCAAATCGGCCGCCAATTTGCTTCCGGTAACTTCCGAAAAAATGACACCGTTATAATGTTCCACTGCGCCTACAAAGCCGTTAAGAAATCAATCGATGCCTACTTAACTCCCGTCGGCGGTTCCGTCATTGAGGTTCAATTACCGTTTCCGGTTCGCTCCGACGAAGAAATCGTGGCGGAGTTCAAAAAAGGACTCGAGCGAGGTAAAGTTAAAGGTGGAAGAGTTAGGTTAGCGATAATTGATCACATTACTTCAATGCCTTCCGTTGTTATTCCCGTTCGTGAATTGATCAGAGTTTGCAGAGAACATGAAGTGAATCAGGTTTTCGTCGACGGTGCTCACGCCATTGGAAGCTTGCATGTGGATGTTAAAGAAATTGGTGCTGATTTTTACGTTAGCAATTTATACAAATGGTTTTTTTCTCCTCCTTCGGTTGCTTTTCTTTACTGTAATAATAAGAATAAGAAATTGAGTAATGTTCATCATCCAGTGGTATCACAAGAATATGGAAATGGTTTACCTGCTGAGAGTGCTTGGGTTGGTATGCGAGATTATAGCCCTCAGCTTGTTGTGCCTTCAATTATGGAGTTTGTGAATCGGTTCGAAGGTGGAATTGAAGGGATTATGAAGAGAAACCATGACGTTGTTGTGAAAATGGGGATTATGTTGAAGGAATCTTGGGGAACGAATTTCGGGTCACCGCCTGAAATGTGTGCTAGTATGATTATGGTAGGTTTGCCTTCTAAGCTTGGCGTGACGAATGATGATGATGCTTTAAGGTTAAGGTTTTATCTCAGGGTTTATCATGCTATAGAAGTTCCTGTATATTACCAAGCTTTAAGAAATGGTGAAATGGATCCTAGAGATAAGGACGGGTTTATAACTGGCTATGTGAGGATTTCTCATCAGGTTTATAACACTGTTGACGATTATCATAGGCTTAAGACTGCAATTGTTCAGCTTTTGAAGGATAGAAAAGTTTGCAGCGACCTTCCAAAAGAGTGATTGCAAAAACAGAGAGAGATAGATAGAAAATGAGGTATAGAATCTATAGATTTATTATCCACTTCTGACTTGTTTTTGGTTTTGTAATAACTTTAGCCTTGGCAGCACTTTTTATGAGTATGCCTATTTTTGTTGTTCTGTATTATCTTGTTTTTGTAACACAATAAGCGTTGTTGGATTTTCTTGGAAATCCTTATAAATTGAAGATGTATTATTTATTCTCGGTTGCTTTTGTAAGATAGTGCACCTCAATCACTGATTTGATTTCCATATTGTCTATAGTCGATCCTACTTCTAATGCAGAAGAAGGGTATGTTTATTTTAGTATATTGGCTTAGGATTTGATAGTATGAATAAATGTATTGTGATAGAAGTTTCACAGAATGCCAAGTGATTGGTCAGGGTTTGTATTGATTATTTCATGCTATGCATTTGTTTGTTTCAGTGGGAGAATTACTTTTCTCGCGTCCCAGTGAGAAGTAACCGTGATTTTAAATTTTTAATAGATTCGTCTCAATATTGTGAATGCTGGGTGTGTGCTAGGTACTTGGACCAATTCTCGAGATTAAATTTTGATAGAAGTGAAGAGGTTAAGTTTTTGTGGCAATGTGCATCTTATGTTTCTTTCACTTGGTTTTGGGATAATATTAAGCTTTTGCAGTCTATTTGGTGAAAAGCAGGTGAACCATTTTATATGGGGTTTCTATAACTAATGTTTTGAAAGATTGAGCAGCTTTATTACCACGATTTTTTTACTTGTTTGTTTTAAACTTTTTCTGTTATGCTTGTTTCTTTTATAGTGGGATTCCTTGTCTTCCATTCTTTTTTCAGTTTTTCCACTTTACTTAAATAAATTTCTTCTTTTGTAAAAAATAAATAAAGAAGTTTATAGACTATGCACTAAGAGTGATGTAATGTATCCAATCATATCTCACCATAATGTCACATTGTTATATATACTATATTTTTAAAATATCTTCACAAATATCTATTTGGTGTGAGATGATTGAATGCCTGTGTAATTTTTTTTTCACATGGCATATTCTTTAAACTCTGTATAAACTTCTACTTCTATATATGTCTTATTCAATTTTTTATAACTATTCATTAAAATAGACTTCCTGGCATCAGATAGTTAAGGGAAAGGATCATAGCAACCTCCTATCCCACAGAGAGGTTCAACTTTTTAACAATGCAACAAAATAGTTTAGATGATGTAGTTCCTTGATCTTGATCTCCAACATGTATTGCCATCTTTGTTGTTTAGAACCAATTACATGGCATGTGATAGTTTTTCAGCACCTGCACATCTTAAAATTACTCACTGTAAAGCCACTGCTGTCATTTGTTGCAATGTCTGGGCTGCAGGTTTTATTTAATTGCTGAGAGTGCTGTTCTGAGCAATATATGTGCAAAAAGAATAAATGTATCAGCATATATTAGGACCATAAGAATATATATTGGCATTCTTTAGTTCTCTTGATTCTCTTCATAGGTTCCATTCTTCCGATTGTTGGCTGCATGAAGTGGTTTGTATGTTGAGGTTTGCTTATTGGTAAGTTTAGGGCAGAACAACTTCGAATCCTGCGTTGGCTGATGAAAAACATAGTAGCCATATTTTGAATCCTGCATTGGCTGCTGAGAAACAAATAACAGGATAACAGAAGGTCCAAGTCTCTACATAATTGAAACTACTAAACTACTATGTGTGGGATAGAACTTCCCAACGCATACATTTATTTGATCTCATTCATCTACAGGGAAACAAGCTTGGAATTGGACACTTAATTCATGACACATCATAATATGGTGAGTGGAGAGGGGATCTGGATCATATGCGGTAAGAGAGAGATTTTAATTTTACTTGGTAAATGTGTGACACATCTACGGTCTCATTCATTCATTCGAATATCCACTGTTAAAATTACTTAAATATGATGTGGTGAAGGTGAAATACGAGCACATATCTCATATTGATGGCCGAGATTAATTAATGCATCTAATTGCGTGGTTTATGGAGGACTTCGGTCTAAGAGAAAGACACAATTGTTGTAGTTGAATGCAGTAGCAAGTTTAAAAAATATTGTTTATTGGGGAATAAAATAAATATAATATTTTCATAGAAGAAAGTATAGAATAAAGATTTAAACCATTCATAAGAAAAATATGAAGACTTTTGAAGATAAAAAATATATAAGTTGGTCATATTTGTCAATTTTAGATACTTTTTCTAATCTCAAATTTGGATACCGACATTACAATCTTTACTTGTGACTATTTTATTAATATTTAAATTTTTTCTAGGATAGAATTGTTGGGCATAATATTTACTTGTGACTATTTATATTGATATTTATAATCCTTGTTTATGATTATTTTAATTGATATTTAAAAGAAAAAAATATATAAATTATGTAAATTAATTTTATATTGGTGTTCAATAAAAATAGAGTAAATGATAATTATTTTTAAAAATTGGTTACTATATTGTTACGTGGCAAAATGATATATTTCTATTAGACGGGATGTAAAATGATTTTACATTATCATTAGACTCATTTTAAAAATATATATAAATTTAAATAGTATACATTGTCGGCAATAACAATTATATAGTGACAATCAATACAAGCAATTGATTTAATAATTATTTTATGATAAAAAATGTTATTTGTGCACTAAGACTGCCTCTGTATTCGAATACCAGATGGCTGTATTCGAATACCAGAGTGTAATTCAAAGCGATAACAATTATATAGTGACAATCAATACAAGCAATTGATTCAATAATTATTCTACGATGAAAGTTGCAAACAAGTGGTAATACGATAAAGTCAATGATTTTTATTATTCATCAATTAAAATATATAGTTTCTCAAAATATATAGTTTAAAAGTACAAATTTACTGTTCATGTTTATTGTTTATAGTTTATGTATTTTCCAAAAATATGTGTCATAAATTGAAATAGGCCAATTTAATATTTGATAAAACATGTAAGGAATTAAGGGAGATACACCTGCCGTATAAATCTTTTTATATTAACGATCAATATAACATTGATTAAGTAATTGTTTTAGGATGACAGTTACATATTTAATTTAATTGAAAATTTTGTTCTCTATAAATATATGAGAAAATAGGATTTATGTCTGTTGGTGTAAAATTTTTTTACACTAATATCCAATTAAAGTGCAGTATTTAAATTGTGATTATAAAATAAACTCATATAGATATATTATGACTTTTTATTGAATTTCGGTGTAAAATATTTTACACCAACAATTGCTTAAATTGTAAATATATTCTGTAGCACATGTTTACAAATTCGAATATGAATTAGGTGGGTTAGGGGTGGACGCACACCTATAAAAATTATTGATGTGATTAATTGGCGAATGGATATATAAAAATTGGAATTTATACTCTCACATTTTGATTTATATTTTAAAATAATATAAATCTAAAATTATCCATTTGAATTTCATTTTATTTACCGTTAAAAAATTTATTCTAAAATTTACATCTCTCAACTAAATTTTCGGTACGTTAATTTTTTTCTAGAAAAATTGGTATAAAAATTTAACTACCGAAAATTTCGTTTTGTAAAATTTCTGGTAGTACAAATAACATATCTGAAATTTCATTTTATCAAATTTTTTGTAGTATAAATTCTCGAAAAATTGGTGATTTGAAATTTTCGGTATAATTTGTATTACCGAAAATTTGACAAAATGAAATTTTTGATAATTATATATATTTTTGTTATTATTATCTTTGTTCATATCTTTTTTTTTCTTTATTATTTTGGTTTACAATTATATTACATTCTTTTATCTATAATTTATTAAACGTTAAAATTAATTACACATTTTTTCGTTACATTATCCTTGTTTAAGTATCATATTTTTTTTCTCTGTTATTTTTGTCCATAGTTATTTATATTTTTGATCTATAATTTGTGAAGTGTTAAAAAAAAAATCGTTATATCATTTTTGTTTCAAGTATATTTTTTTAATTTTGGTATATTATGTTAACTGACCATATGATGATGATATGGTGTGTCACAAACTTGAAATACAAAAACTTAAAAATAATCGTCCTGTAATTAAATTAGAATTAAAATAGACATTAAAAATAAATTGACAAAATTATGCATATTATATTCGTTATTCATCATAATCTAAAACATTATCTCAATGTTATTGACCTAACTATTCAATTCCTACTATTTTATATTTTATTTTATTTTACCAATTGCAATTAATTTTATATTATTATTAATTAATATTTTTTATTTTTAAAATTATTTAAAATAAAAAGAATATATATATATATATATATATATATATATATATATATATATATTACAAGGTTGCATCTCAAGGTTGCAATCAACTGCTATTCTTTTTGTTCTTTCTTTCTTATGGCAGCATCATGGAAATGAAACATAATGAAAACTTAAAGAAATAAGGTAAATTGGGTGTTTTTTTAAGTGAGATATTAAAAAAAAAGTATTAATAAGAATATTAGAAAAAAATTGATGTGTTAACAGTTTAGAAAAAAAATCCTTAGTTGCGGTTATAAATATCTTTGACGGTCTCTAATAAATCACATTATTTTTTCTTGTTGGATTCAATGTGAAAGGTGTTAAGAATCATACGATTAGAGAGATACTCCTACATGTCATACTCATAAGAGAGAAAGAGAAAGTGGACATAGAATATTAATGTGGTAACATTTTGATAAAAATAATATATTAATTGTCTGTTTATAGTATTTAAGCTAAATAACATGGTCTCTTAATTTAATTTCAGGTAACGTTTTAGTCTTTTATCTTTTTTTTCTTCTGATTTGTCTTTTATTTTAATTTTAAGACAATTTAATCCTTTATGTTTTAAAATGTTACCAATATTATCTTTTTTTTTTTATAAAAATTCAAAAAACTCATCAAAATTTTCAACCAAAACCCATAAAATTAATTACATTCTTTAATATAATACAAATTTTATCAAATTCGTAACTCAAATATTCAATTAAATTCATATTTTTATTCTTTATTAGATGGAATTTTAAAAATCAAATAAAAAATGAAAACATGAGTTTATTTGAATATTTGAGTTACGAATTTGATAAAATTTGTATTATATTAAAGAATGTAATTAATTTTATGGGTTTTGGTTGAAAATTTTGATGAATTTTTTGTAAAAAAAAAAAGAATAATATTGTTAACATTTTAAAACGGATTAAATTGTCACTTAAAATTAAAATAAATGATCAAATCGAAAAAAAAAATAAAGGACTAAAACGTTACCTTTAGCCTAGTATTTAATGACTAGTAACTTTCTTGACTAATTTTTAACTCTAGCTATAAATATTTAATTATTCCTAACCAAGTGGAAAGTAACACTGTCTCAAAATACACTTTTACTAAATTTTTCTGGTTAGATTGTTTAAGATTTTTTTTAAAATAATTTTTTATAGTATTTTTACTTTTTATTATAATGTTTTTAAAAAGAATTTCAAAAATAAAACTTCAAATGAAAAATTAGTTTAAATAGTTTATCTTTAAATATCATTTTAAGTATTTAATCTATTTGCTACAATTTTTTTTGGATAATGAAATTTCAAAAAAAAATTAAAATTAAAAGTTATTTTGAGAATTTTTTCATAAAAATTATATTTGAAATATAACTTTTTCTATTTAAAAAAAAAGTGATTTTATCATACCTTTTTTTTTGTCAAAATTACTTTTTTAATCAATAAAAAATGAGTCTAAAACAACTTCTACTATTTTTAAGTAAGTTATCATAAAAATTATTTTTTAAAATATAAAGTAAAAACCACTTTTTAAAAATCTTAAACAAATGGACCCATTGATGTATTATGAATGTCATAAATATATAATAAAAAATATTGAATGATACATGTAATATTAATTAAATTGTACAATTGAAAATAAATACATTGAAATGGTCAATTATTTTGGGACAATTCTGTTTTACAAACGAGTCAGTTATTTTTGTTAACGAAAGGATTTTAATTGTGTGAATAGACAAATTGATCAATGAAATTTAAATGTCGGACAAATTGATCCCCGAAACTTGCAAATTGGCAAATACATCGTTGAAATTGTAAAATATCAATTAAAATCGTCTCTATGAAAACTTTTGTATTTAATTATTTTTATACGACAATGTAATTGAATTTGTAGCATATCCACACTGGTCTCGAGATAAATTTTCCAATTAAGTTTTTCATCTCACAAATAAATTTGCGAATAATTGTAATTGTGCATGGACTAATTATTGACAAATTAGTCCATAAAATATTTAAATTTTATAGAAAAATTAGTACACATTGTGATGACATTGGTGTGAGATAAATGTGGAAGAGTCGCATATTTAATTAACATGTCACATAATAAATTATGACGATAAAAATTTAAATATAAACTATTTCGATTAATATTTTATAATTTAAGTGATATAATTACTGATCTACAAAATTCAAAAGTTATTTTGATTGCAATTTGAATGAACAATTTACATATTCACTTGATTTTAATTTGTCCAAAATTGAGTTTGATAAAAGGCAACTAAATCTTAATGAGAAGAGTTTAATGTAACATTAGTGTTTATTCTAAGTATACGTTTGTTTATCCATTTTTTTATTACACTAATATTAACTACGTTAATAATAAACAATTTTTGTGTATTTTTTTATAGATAAAATGATATAATTATTACTAAAATTTGTAAATAATTGTTAGATATTGAGTTTGAATTTTAAACTTGATGTCAAATATAACAATATCAATATTTGTCAATTGAGTTAAGACTTGAAAACATTTTTTTGTAATTTTATTTATAGAATTATAAATTTTTACGTTTTATTATTTATTAAGATTGTACTTTATGACAAAACACAAACCATTATTAAATTGTTATCGCAAGTAGAAAACCATCCACTGATAAATCACACTTTGAGTCATCGGTTACGCGAAACGCTGACACTTTATTCATCCACTTAATTAAAAATTCAAATTAGTATTCCATTCATCCAAACTTCTAGTTTAATTTCTTATGTTAAATTGACTATCAAATTTATTAACATAAAGACATGGACGTTGATGTGACATACGACATGCTATTCTTTCTCTTATAAGTTTCCAAAGAGTAAGTACTTCAATTTAAAAAAAAAAAATTACAAAATCTGAAAACATTACCACCATCTGATCCTTCGTCTTCATCCATAACCCTTAACCAAATATTTCTTCTTCTCTAATTTATTTTTCATCTTCTCTTACCCCCAATTTCTACTTTTTAACGAAGTCATCTAGATCTCCTCTTTTAACTTCAAATCAGTACAAACTCCAAAAACAAAAAAGTGTGAGGTCATAGATAACTGGATCATAATGATACGAAACACTACACTATTTACTAAAAACTAGTTTAAACTCTCTCCGTAAAATAAAATACACATACCTCAAAATATAAGAATCTTATTCGTCACTAGAGTAATTACTTGTATGGTACCAAAGTCTGTTATACCTGTTTGAGTAAGCTAAGTTGTTACTAAAGCTTTTTTGAAAAAGTTACTAAACTATTATGTATGTAGTTAAACAGATTCCAAATTGTAAGAGTAAAAATGTATCCCTCTATATTAAATTAGTTGATTCATTGGTCTTACAACAATATAACTGTCTCAAACTTTTAAAGATGAAAAAATTGAAAAATTGACGTATCTAGTTAAAAATTTAATTTATATATATATATATATATATTAATTTTTTAATTATTATTTTTATTTATATTTTATTTTAAAAAGATTATAAATTATAGAATTAGAGAATACTCCATAAATATAATAAACAAAAAGCTACCTGCATATATCTTTTAGTCTAAATAAATGTATATTTTACCAAGGGAGGTAATGAACAAGTCTTGCATGATAGGTTAAATGCATAGTATTTAAACTAACGCATAAAAAAACACATCTTTTTAATAATAATAAATAGATAAAAATTAATTTTACATATTTAAAATAATGTTTTGTTATTATTTGTATAAACATTGTATACTTGATCTTGTGAGAATTAAGACTAACTAGTATAATCTATTTTAAAATATTCTCTCTGTTTCATAATAATTAACTTATTTATAAAAATATATTGTCTTAAATAATTGATCATTTTAATTTTTAAAATACTTTTTTTAATTATATCTTTAATTAATATTATTTGTATCATTTTCAATACAATACATTTTATTAAATATTTATGATATTAATAATACCACAATATCTAATAAATATAATTTAATAAAAATATTATTTTTTATTTTTTAATTATATAATTTTTTAATAAATATGAAATGATTAAATAATTAAATTGTTTTGGGACGGAGGAATATTTTCTCTCAATGATCGTGTTCAGTTTTTGAGGCACAAGCAAAGTATTTTGACTATCTTGTACCTTTAAGTTAGTATAATAATTATAATATTGAATGTTTGATATTGATATAGATACCACACCGTCATGCATGACGTTTTCTACTCGAATTGTTATTCTTCATCGTTATCATTCTCAGTCTCACTTAGACATGAGAATCTCGGGCTATGCTATTTAAAATTGTGTAATTGTGTTTAATGATTTAATAATTTTTTTAAAAAATAAAATTATTTATGATAATTAATTTACACAATTATAAAATTATTGATTTTAATTTAAAATATAAAATTTAATTTAACAATAACAATATTAAATTAAAAATTAAATTTATTTATACCATCATACACTTGAGTGTTTTCTCGATTCAACTCGGATTTTTAAGAAATGGTTTTGACCAATATCCAGCGATCAAAAACTAGGATTTAAGTACAATTTTATTGTAATATGAAAAATAAAAGTAATCATTATTACAGCAAAAGCTTGTGTAAGTTTTTGATTTTAGGTATGTATATTGCCGACAAGCAGAAAGTGTAATTTCACTAGAGTAAATACTCTATTCCTATCACAACGAAAGCGTTTAAAGTTTTTCAGATATGTTATGGAATCTAATAATAATAAAAAATTAATTTTTTTTAATAAATTATATATTTTAATATGATAAATTTTTTATTAATTTATTAATATAAAATATAATAATATTTTAAAAATTATATATAATAATTATTGAAAATTATATAATAATTATTGAAAATTATATAAAAATAATTAAAATTATCTTAAAAATTATAAATGATAATTATTTTAAAATAATTTTTTTATTTAAGTGATATTATTATAACACGGTGAGAGTAACAGACAAGGTCTCCATTTATTTTAGTTACAACCTCTCCACTTATGTTTAGTTACGTAGCTAGCTCGAGTCAACCAAAGATTTTAAAAATGAAAATATCTTATCAGACGCAATGTATAGAAGAAAGTTGTAAAGTTTGTTTTTGACCTGAATAAAAAGTTGTAAAGTTGGAGTTGTAAAAATAGCTCACTCACGGGACATTAGCTCACTCACGGATATCCTTTATCTTTTTTTTGATACGTGGGACATCAGTTTTTGAGTGGTGTTGCAGCTTGCAATGCACTTAAATTCTCAACCGTTGAATGTATGAAACGTATTATAATATTTTTTCTTCTCCTTTTCATTTGTTTATCCGCAATTTTTATCCTTATTTTTATAAGTTACAAAATTTATTTTAAAATAATTTTAAATTTTAAAATTACAGAAAATATCATATAGTGATGTACAATGATAATATAATAATGACATTATAAGAAAACTTTTTTAAAATTTTATTTTTAAAAGATGATTCCTTTTTAATTTAATATAATTAATGATTTAATTAATGACATATAAATAATAATTTATTCAAATAATTCTATTTCATCATATTGCATGACACATCACTATTTTACATTTAAAAATTTAATAGATGAACTAAAACCTAACCTAGATAATTTTTGATTGAACAGATCAATTTCGTGAACTAGTGAAAATACGAGAACTAAAACTACAGTTAATTTTTTTTTTCAAACGTCCACGGTAGCTAGTATTTATAAATCACACGAAATTTGAATGATTGACAACATTTTTTAGAACTAAAAGATCATGACTTTCGTAGTTCTTATAGTTGAGATAATAACCTAATTAATGTTGGAGATTCTTTTATTTTTTGTGAATGTTAACAAATTAACATCTTAATTTTATCCATACCTAGATGATAGCCTGAATAGTTTTTTTTACATGTACAAAAAATTGTATTGATCTTGAATTTCTCAAAATTAGTTAAAAGAAGTACAAAGAAGAAGAATGTGATGGCAAAAAAGTGGTAAATAAAGGTCATACTGTTCTAGCACTTGTATGAAGCTGGACCAAGGAAGCATAAAATCCATCCTTAACATTAATAAGTGTTTCATGCCTTCCTTTCTCCACTATAACTCCATTCTTCACAACAGCAATCACATCTGCATTTTTAATTGTAGATAATCTATGTGCAACAACCACAGTGGTCCTGTTCACCATTACTTTATCTAATGCATCTTGAACAACTCTCTCTGACTCAGCATCTAATGCACTTGTGGCTTCATCAAGTAACAAAATCTTTGGACTTTTGATTATGGCACGTGCAATGGCTACCCTTTGCTTCTGCCCACCAGATAATTGGGTACCCCTCTCTCCCACTATTGTATCATAACCCTGTCATGTCAACATAGTCCACCAAAAATGACACCAATGTTAACATAAATACAACTAACAAAAACACTATAGAATTACAATCATTCATTTAGTCAATAAAATATGTAGGAGAAAATCTAACTCAAAAAATGACAAAAATGTTTGGTAAAGTTTTTATTTAATTATGACTTTTTACCTGTTGTAATCCACTAATGAATCTATGAGCATTTGCCAATTCAGATGCAGCTATGATTTCTGCTTCAGTTGCATCGCCACCTTTTCCATAGGCAATATTGGCACGGATAGACTCATTGAATAATACTGGCTCTTGGCTTACTAGACCCATTTGTTGCCTTAACCACTTTAGATTTAACTCACGAATTTCTATCCCATCAAGTGTTATTTCACCTGAATCAGGATCATAAAATCTTTGCAACAACGCAATCACCGTTGATTTCCCACTTCCACTTTCACCAACAAGTGCAACTGTCTGTAACAAACATTTTTCACATTGTAACCATTAGCAGACACAACACTAGCAATGACAAGTAGTCACTAATAAAAATTATAAAAAGTTATGTGATTGATTATATAATAAAATGTGTCGGCGTAGGACACTGACCGACAAGCCTTCTATTGCAAATTACCTTGCCAGAATGGATGGCTAAGTTGAGGTCTCTGAAAATTTGAATATCAGGCCTAGATGGATACTTGAAACTAACATGACGAAGTTCAATTTCGCCCTTAACACTATCTAGAGTTGTACCAGACTCATCACTTGGATCTATCTTTGACTTCTTATCAATCATTCCAAATATGGAAGCAGTAGCTGATTTTGCTTTGCTGGAGTCAGGAGCAAATGAGCTTGATTGGGAAATACCAATAGCTGACATAGTTAATGCAAAGAAAACCTGCAAAACATGAAAATAATCTACATATTTAAGAGGGTTGATTTGATCTACCATATAATGTAATATTCTCGCACACAAAAGTTTATCATAATGAATATTGAGAAAAAATATTTCTGATTTATTTCAACGTTATGAATAAGATACCAGCATTAATTCTGTAAAAAATTTCTTAGTTTATTAGTCCCAAAAAATTTCCGTTTTCAGCACGAATGTTGTTACTACTAGTATGAAAGAGTTAGTACCCGGAAAACATCTGAAAATGTTGTGCCCCCAGCTTTCACAAGTCTAGCTCCTGCATAAAAACTTGTTGCATAGACACAAAACAATAAGAAAAATGAAACACCAAATCCTGCTCCACTTATCACCCCTTGCCTTATCCCTGTTTTCATGGGACCTTCACATTTCTTCCCATATAGTTCCATAACCTTATCTTCAGCACAGAAAGAAGCCACAGTTCTTATGCTTCCAACTGCATCATTAGCAACTTGGCTAGCCTCTTCATACATCATCTACAACATTTTAATTCCCGTTACTACATCCATAATTTGTCTCGTAATATATTAGCATTAGCATTTAGTTTCTCATTTGAATTTTATTAGTCAGTTATGCTGCTAACTGTTTCACATTTAAGCTTATTATTATGGTATGAGAGTCTGGTTACTACTAAAGTAAAATAACTCACCTTTGCATCTGCACTGAATCCCTTCATGAATTTCATTTGAACATAACCATTTAATCCAATAAGAGGAAGCAAGACAAGAATAATAAATGCCAGCTTCCAGCTCGCAACGAAAGCGATAATTAAACCAGCCAATGCAGTTGCCAAATTCTGAACCATCAGTCCAAGTGCATCGCCAACAAGGGCGCGAACAGAAGCAGCATCAGCCGAGAGCCTTGCACCAACTGCACCGCTCGAGTTCTCAGGCTCATCAAACCAACCAACCTCCATGCTCAACACCTTCTCAAAACATATTAGCCTGATACGTTGGATTAACTTGCATCCAGCCACAGAGAAAAAGTAAGACCGCGCTGGAATCACCACCAATGATGCAAGACCAAGGAGCGAAAACATTATTGCCCAAAATTTGGAGTCCTTTTTCATCTCATCAAACGGTTCGTAAAATGTTTTGATGACACTGGAAATCAGAATGCCGAATATTGGAAATATAACACCATTTCCTATTGCAGCTAAACATCCAATAAGAAGAACTGGAATCTCTGGCTTGTTGAGGGAGGCGAGGCGGCTTAGCGGAACTTCTTGTACTTCTTCTTTGGTTGGTAGATTTTCAAGTTCAGGATCGGCAACATTGACTGCTGTTGGTAAACCGAACGAAACTGAAAACGATTGTCGACTACTATTTCCTATAGATGATCCTCTACTGATAGATCTTTGAAGTGACTTCCTTTGACTAGACTGTCTAAAGGATTCTGCAGAAAGTTCACTCTTGCTGTTGTGATGATCTGTAGTTTCTTCTGATTCCTTGTTTACTTCTTGTAACCGCACGAGTTGAGAGTAAGCTCCTTCAGGATCCTTGAGTAATTCTGAGTGTGTTCCTGATTAATCATTGCAGACATAAAGTTATAAATTAAACAATGTGTTGATGAATAAGTTAATGAAAAGAAGCCATGTTTTTCAGTAAACTTGTGTGGTACCTTTCTCAACCATTTTCCCTCTATGGATTACAGCAATCATGTCAGCATTCCTCACAGTGCTCAAGCGATGTGCTACGACGACCGTGGTTCTGTTGACCATGATCCTATCTAGAGCCTCTTGTACCACCCTTTCAGATTCTGCATCAAGTGCACTTGTAGCTTCATCTAGAAGTAAAATTCTTGGATTCTTCAGGATTGCTCTTGCAATGGCGATTCGTTGCTTCTGTCCACCGGATAGCTGAGTTCCATGGTCACCAACCATTGTGTCCAATCCCTGCATTCAAAAGTTCAATGTTAGGAATACAGAAATATCAAGTAGTATATTGACTATGAAATCGAAGTACTAGTACTATACTATTATGGCTAGAATCTAGAACCTGCGGAAGTTTATCAATGAATTTGGCAGCATTTGCAAGTTCAGATGCAGATCTTATCTCTTCAATTGTTGCTCCTTCTTTTCCATATGCAATGTTATCCTTAATGCTGGAAGCAAACAACACTGGCTCTTGGCTGACAAGACCAATTTTCCCTCTGATCCACCTGAGCTGAAATTCTCTCAGGTTAATGCCATCAATAAGAACTTCACCTGCATGTGGATCATAGAATCTTTCTACTAAACTGATAACTGTGGACTTTCCACTTCCACTTTGTCCAACTAATGCTGCAGTTGTACCACTTGATATATAAAGAGAGAATCCATTGAATATCAGTTCCTCAGGTCTTGCAGGATAACTGAAATAAACATCCTTCAACTCAATTTCACCTTGAATATCCTCTAATGTTTTTCCATTTGGGTCGTAAGAGTCTATCTCTGGCCTCCTCTTAATAGTCTCAAACATTTTGTAAGCCGCCGCCTGACCCGCCGCAAAAGCACTCAAACTAGGTGATGCCTGCCCAAGAGACCTAAAATACAAAAGTTTATCTAATTGAAGAACTTTCAAACTTCCTTAGCATGCGAATGCGTTCAAACAACAATTCTGATTCAAAAGAAAACAAATAGCACACTAGATTTTATCATAGAGTTCGGCTAATTGTGCCTATGTCTCTTAGGGTAGAGCGGTTGCTCTATCTTTCTATTAAGATTCAAGCTTAGGATTTACAATCTACAACTTATGATAAATACTACAGTCTAATTTAGAAGATTATCCCTGAAGCGTATGGCAGAGGCTTCGCCCTTTGCACCCTCAGATGCAGCTCAACAAACATTTGGGCCAAACACAAAAGGCAGTCTCGCCCCGCTTGACTAATTATCACTTATCACTAAGTATGAGTGATGTGCATAAAAATGGAAGTACTTACATGGACGCGGTTAGGACGGCGATGATCACATTAATCACAGTGCCTCCATTATATCCTTTTTCCATGATCATCTTTGCACCAAACCATACAGCCAAAGCATAACCACAGAAAACAACAAACATAACTGTGCCTAGGCCAACTCCAGCTATAGAACCTTCAAAAACTCCTGAGTGGTAAGCATCTACAAGATATTTGCTATAACTAGATACTGCTTGCTTTTCCCCAGTATAAGATGCAACCTGTAAAATATATACAAAAACAAGAAGTTATCACTACATGTTTATCATATAGCACTACCACAAATAGTTCAACTTAGAGTTATGGAACTTTGCAGATTTGTAACAACATACGGTTCTTATTGAGCCAATTGTCTGTTCAACAACATGTGCAGCTTTTGCATAAGCAGTTTGACCTCTAGAAGCCATCCTGCCTACGATTAAAGCCATGGCAGCACCTGCCAAAGCAAGAAGTGGAAGAGTAGACATCATTACAACAGTAAGAAGCCACCCTTTAGTAAATGCTACCACAAAACCTCCAATGAATGTTGCTGTTAGCTGCACAAACTTCCCAACCTGTTTTTTCAAACACAAAATAAAAAATAAAAAAATTAAATTAAAGGTGACCCTTTACTCCAAAATCCTATTTTACATTCAACTCTTGCATACCTTCTCTCCCATTGCATCTTGAATTAAAACAGTGTCACCTGACATTCTACCTACAACTTCTCCTGTATTTGTTTCCTTATCAAAGAAAGCAACATCTTGTCTTAGTATTGTTTTCAAATACAATCCTCTTATTCTTGCTGCTTGTCTTTCCCCTGTAACCATCCAACATGCCACCTCTGACAATACAAACAATTCTCACAACTTTAGTGTCTTATCTTAAAAAAAATTTTAATGATGTTAATTATATACTTACGGAGAAATGCTGCCACCCCACTTCCTATGGCCAAATATACAAATTTCAGTGACACCTGTAATTAATTTTATTATCAACATGTAACTGAATAAAGAAAAAAACATATAGTATATATGATTCATTAATTTCATAAATTGATTATTATAATTTGGTGGCATGGCACTTTTATTGTACCTTGGACACTTGTTCAACAACATCGGTGGTGTTAGTCTGATTAACACCAAAACTATCAATCATTTGACCGAACAACAAAGTCATGATAGGTAAACCCAAACCGTTTCCCACAGCACCGATAGTTCCAACAACCATTAATAGAATGTCAGTAGAATCTGCAAATGAGAATAATTTGTGAAAAGGAACTGTTTCTGCTTTTTCTTTTTCCTTTTCTCTGTCCTTTTCACCGTTTCCACTTGTTTCTATAGGTATAGGATTCTTCTCTGACGCTGTTGCTTCATCATCAACACCATTTTCCATATTCATACCTATGTCAGATCAATGTCTTCTACGCTCCAAGCCTTTAACTATTGAAAAACAATACACAAAATTAGCAACTTATAGAAAAAGTTAAAAAGTTAAAAATAAAAATATCAACATCTCAAAGGATCAAAAACTAAATATAGCTCGGAGGGGTTGGTTTAATTAAAGATTGTTAAAATTTGAAGACTGAATTGGCATTTTGAAAGATTTACCAAAACGCTTCATTAAGTGCGAAAGTAGAACAACATAGAAAACGTGAAGCAACAAAAAAGTTGATTTGATAACTAAACTGCAACGTGTGTTTCCAAAAGTAGGATTCGTTCACAACCATCATCTTATGAACATGGATTCTCTGGTCTTATCACTTGGATTTATCGAGACAAAAAAAAAGACATGTATATATATCTTGTTGATTGATTAGACGTATAAAACTTGTAATCTAAAATCGAAATAAATGCGTTACTATTTAGGTGGAGAAACAGAACAAGAATACATGGTTGAATCAGCGGATCCAGACAAGGAAGTTAGGACTGAAAACATGTTTCATTTTGTCTCTTTATTACACCGCACAAAGAAAGAAAGAAAGAATGATTGTACTTTATCATTCTCTAGTATAGTAGTAAAGTGAAAGAAGAAGAAGAAGAAGAAGAAGAAAAAAATGTTGCATTTTCTTGAAAACAAGGTTTCAAATCATAAATAGTAAGTATGTTAAGAAAAAGAATTGATAAAAAATAATAAGTGATATCCATTTGAAGTCAAATGGAAATGATCGTGAATATGAACACTAGACCTGTTTTCAGAGACAAAGAAAGAAAGAAGGAAGGAGCAAGAGAGAGAGAGAGAGAGAGAGAGAGAGAGTTGTTGAGGAATATTGATTATTTCATTTGAGTGAGATGTTGAAAAAGGATACTACCAAACTAATTAGATCTCAATTTGTAAGGGAGGTGAATATATATAAATATATATATGGTCGCTCTGTTGAATATATATATATAATTAATATGGTTGAGTTAGGGGAGAATGGAGAATGGAGAAGGGACTGCATATTATATTGACTTTGATGTTATTGCTTAAAGCGCAAGTATATGTTCTTTTGTGGTGGGGGAGGCTCCTAACTAAGGCATTAATACCATGGAACATGCTATCTTCATCCGTCACGGATGACTTCTCAAGTTTTATTGCATTTTTATAAATTTATTTTATATACACAATTAATAATAATCCATTTCATTGATAAAATATATATTAATTATATTTTATTTTAAAATGATTTTATATGATATGATAGATTGAATGATTATAATTAAATAACAATATAAAAAAATTTATAATATTTTTTAAATTTAATTTTTAATGAATTTTAAAGTATCACCTTGAAAATTAATATTAATGTGTTCAGTTTTGCAAATCTTTACACATTTTACTCATAAATTATAATTTTTTATTTTTTTTCATGACTTAAAACTCTAACTGGACTTGGGATATTTGTATTATTTTCACGGAATGTTGGGCTATGTTTGAAATAAATGATTCTTATGTGATAAAAGAAAAAGGAATATTTAAATACAAAAATTTGACATTATAGATTAATCACTCTATAATATAATATCTTAAGTTGATGTTTTTTTCATTCATCGACACGTGAAATAGTAACTCTTGTCAAAGTTACTTTAGAAGTAACTCTTGTCAAAGTTACATTTTCTTATAATACTTCGTAAATATTGATTTTCAACAATCTAGTCATTAATTATTTTGTATTATCTTAACAATTATCCAACACAATAAAAATATATTATATATGTGTAACTATATAAATTTATTAAAATATTTTACTTATATTTTAATAAATATATTATATGTTAAATAGAACTTAATTCAATGAAGTATAAAATATTTTTAAAATTTTATGAAAATTTGTATATTCTCTCAAGACTTTTAATTTTTTTTTTTACTTCAATTATAATTTCATTAAAGAAAGTATAATAACAAATCAAAAGTTAATACAGCTGAAATACAATGTGAAATCTCTTCAAGCAACATACAATTTAATCATAAAGAATATATTTAACTAAATAATAGACATTTTGGTTGGTTTCACGTCTAATATATAAATTTTTTAAATACAAACATTAAAATTAATTCAATTTCCAATGATAAAACCAACCTATGTGAGAGACTCTTCCCACGACCACATTTCAAGTATCTAATTCAACTAAAAAATTCAAAAAAGACATATTTTTAACAAATTTCAAACTTTTCCGCATATAGATAAAGTTTCTACTACTGAATTTGATAATGAAATGACTTGTCAATAATTAACACCAATTACTATATCATCAACATCAGTGTTACTTCAATACTAATATCTCATTTATCCCATCTATCATACCTACTGCATCCCATTTATCCCATCTATCATACCTACTGCATCCCATAACTATTAATTTGACGGTTAATAAACATACTAACTCTGATACGGAAGTAAGTTAATCCCCATTTTGAAAAGAATAACTTGGTAATCTCATAAATTAATTATTTTTTTCAAAAGTATGTTGATCTTTTAAAAATTAATCATGAAGAATGTCTAAAGGGAAATAAGTATGTTCATGCGTTTATTTGCTTCACTTGATTATTTAATATATTTCCCATTTTTATTAAAAAATCTTTATTTATAAAAAAAAAATCCTCAAGAATATCTTTTTAATAGTTGTGTCAAATATAAAAAATAGTTTTCTAAAATATATTAATAAATAAAAGTAATCATGCAATAAATTTGTAATTCTATTCGATGTACGTTAGACACAAATGTGAATATATGTTTAACATAAATTCAATTCGAATGCAGGTTTAACATGTTTTGTGAATCTTCCTTTCATCACCCTCAACAAAAAAAAATTACAACTTTTATTCTATAATAAACAAACATTAAATTAATTATTCTTGGGGCTCCCAAAACATAGGGTGATGTAAATAACTATATAATTGGAAAATTAGTATTGAAAATAAGAATAAATAAAATGTTATGTCAATGTAAAGCTGTTTTACCTTGACAACTAATAACAACTCATCATAATCTTAAAAGTTGCACAAATGTGATCAATTTAATTATTATGATAATATAAAATTTTGTTTTATATTGTGTGTACTACCTTTAAACTCTTGAAAAATTTATATAAGTACTATTACAAATGATAGAGTAACACTAATATAACGAGTAAACTACCAAATAATCTCTAACTTTGTAGAACACTATCAATTTAGTCAATTATAAATATTTCAATATCGTCTCTGACTTTGTAAACCATGTCTCAAATTCTTCCCTATGTGAATGATTGTCATTAAACTCTATAATGTTGATGATGGGTCTGTTATGTGGAATGTGCAATCAAAATTATCTATGACTTGGTAGAACACTCTCAATTTGATCTATGAGAATATAAATATTTTAATTTAGTCCTGACTCTGAAATATTTGTCAAATTAATCATTATATAAAAATCTACTACTAAATATAATATATGGTGATGAGGTGTTTATTAAGTGCGTTGTTAGAAGTCTTGGGCTCCTAACCATTCAGAAAATAATACAAAATATTTGAAATTGAAAATAGAGAGAATGATTATATACCCTAGCCCTTGTGCCTCTTTTATTACTCTTGCTTATTTTTTATGTTCTTCTCTACAATATTGTGCACTGTGAACATAACATGTTTTCGTCCTACAATTACCACAACACATGTCTCCACACCACACCAATGAAATCAATTTAAATTACTATCATTGCTATTTAAAAAATATTTTTACAAAAGAAAATAATGAAAGATGAAGAGTCATCGTGTGCATATTACTTCAAAGTACACAATAAAGAAAGACTATTTTCTTTACAATGCATAATGTTGTAAAGAAGACGATAAAATATCAACAAAGAGAATGATAATTGATAGAAATATCATTATCATCCATAATATTTGGTAAACGACATTCATCTAATGATGAATGTGAGAAACATTTTAAAGACTCAAACATTAAATTGGTAAATTCATATTAATTGTCTAACATTCAACATTAATTGAAGTTTAATAATGATTATTAACATATATACAAACCAAAGATCAAATTAAAATATTTATAGTCTCAAGAATTAAATTGAAAACGTCACCTGAATTTTTGTGTGTCTCTATTATCCGCCCCTGTTTCTATGTATGTGCATATCTTTTTGACCAGTGCAACTTTAATTCTTTATTTATTTGAATAGAAAAGAGAAAAAGGAAACTTCGAGGATGATGATCTGAGCTAGACTTCCCTATTTCCCTCACTAGGGGTTTCTCATACACCAACAAGTGTACATCTTGTGGGTATTTCAAATGTGTTGTTAATTGATTAAGCTAGTAGTCAAAATCCGTTGCAAATGTACCCAAAAAATAGATAGATTACTTGTTTTTATTAAGTGAAATTCTCTATAAAAAAAACAAACTCATTATAAGCATGTTTCTTGGCCGTGAGGTGTTATTTACCAAACAAAAATTGTGCTTGAGGGTTAGTTTTTATGATAAGAAAATAAAATTCCACTAAAGTTTATGTAAGATTATTATGGAGTCTGCTTGTTACCGTTTTTTTTAAAAAAAATAACTTTTATAGTACTATTTTTTTTATAATTTAAAAAAAAATAAAAATAAAGTTTTAATTAAAAATTTGATTTAAATAATTTATCTTAAAAATATTATTTTAAGTATTTCATCTATTTATCATATTTTTTTTGGATAATGAATTTTCAAAAAATTATTTTAAAAAACTTTTCATACAAATCATTTTCGAAAGATATCTTTCAAAAAAAAATATTTTTTATCTTATAAGAATCTCTAATAATAAATATACTTTTTTTTAATTGATAATAAATCAATCGAAAATAACTTCTATGAATTTTTTTATAAAAATTATTTTTAAAAATATAAAGTCAAAATTATATTTTTTAAATCTAAAACAAACTGTTCCATTAAATATCACTATTATCATTAATGATAATCTCTCTTCCATTTTTTTTTTTTGAAAAAATATTCTTATCCTCGTTTTTTATGGGTAAAATATTGCTAAGCTTACTTTAAATTAAATTAAGATAAAGTAAGAGTCTATTTATATTAAACCATTATTAAATTACAGTGAGCTTTTTATACCCAACAATCTTAGAGGTTAGTTGGTTAAAGGAAGGATAAGTTGACAACAACCAAGATGAGAGTAGATCTCAAACCACCTCTTTCTTGATATTTCTTCAATATCCTAATTTATATCACTTGAGGATAAACTTTGAAGGATGTCAATACACTAGTACGTTTTAAAAAAAAATTAAATTAAAAAAATGGTTTCTTTAATTGTAAAAATAATCTTGTTATAAAAAAAAAAACTTAATATTTGTTATTGTATTGATTTACTTAAAATAAAAAGATCTGAAACAAACAAAGAGACTAAATTTTTACAATAGATTATACTGAGTTCAATTTTTGATTAAGAGAAATACTTATATTTAATCTCCATTATACCTCAAATAGAATTAACTATAAAAAAACAGACACAAAAGATCCTCCCGATGGATCCACATTTGACTTTACTAAGCATATAACTTTTAACCATTCCTACAAAAAATTATAGTGCCAATTACGTGATCTCATTGGCCATTCTTTGACAGCGCATCACCATTTGAGTACATAAAATATCCATTCTTAAATTTAGACGGTCACAAGAGTACGCGTGTCATAAACATCAACTTCAAATTTCTTGATTCAAATCATTTTTTTTTTTTGGACAGTTCTTGATTCAAAGCATGGCTTTACAAATTTACTATTATTACAAAGTTTAAGCAAAAGTCATACATCTGGAAATAAGTGATTTCTTTGTCCGTGGATTATTCATAACTAATTTACCGTTACTTAAAAATTATCATAATATTTAATGGCGGGTAACATATTTTTGTTTTGGTGGTAGAGTTATTATTCCTAAAGTAGGAAGAAAGTGGCTATTAGGAAAGAGTTCGAAACTATTTGTTGAGTCCAACATGTAAAAAAAATTTTAATATTTTGTTTTTGATTTTTTATTTTTGGAAGATATTCCCTATCAAATGGAACGAGATGAGCAGTGGATATAAGTTATAATATTTGATGATGGTGGAAGACAAAAATGTCTGGATTGTGTTGTAAAAAAGGAGTACGTGAAAAACAGCTGGATTTTTTCATTTTATTTTGGTCAGCAATATATGATTTTGAAGACGTTGATTCTAACTTCATACGATGTTTTATAAAATTTTATAAATATAAATATTACATCTATTATATATTTTAGTCGTCATATATATTTTGTGCGACACACGAGTTAACATGCTAATTAGAGTAACGGATCTTGAATTAAAATATGAATGACCAAATTTTTAAAATTTTAATATTATATTATATATAAGAATTTTAAGTTGTAAATTTACAAAAGTATATCAAAGAGATATATTAAATTAAATTTTAGTTAGACATTTTTAATAATTAAAAATTAGTTGGAATTTAAGTTGGAAAAATTATTTTATTTTATAATTATACATGTCATGTCAGTTCTAGTCGGAATTCATCAAACTCGATTATCATATATCAAATCATACAAATGACAATTATTCTATACATTTATATAATTTTGTTTTCACAATTTTGTCACAGTTAATAATTATTCATTTTTCAAATTTTTTTAATACAAATATTTTTTTGTTATAAGTTTTAACTACTTCTATATATTTAATCATATTCGTATGTAAATTCTTATGGAAAAGGTTCTTCAAAATTATATATTAAATCACATATCTATTTTTAGAACCATCATACTATACTCATTCAGAATTTGAGTATTCTAGACATATAAAGTATAAATATAAATTTTTTAATGGTCCTATACAAGTAAAGGGTTGCCTGGTTTGGTATAGATTAATTTTTTTAAACTCAAATATCTCTTATAAATAAACAAAATAGAAGTAGTATTTTTTAAAAAATTATTGAGTATTTGGGGTGGTCGTGGCCACCTATGTTCCAACGAAACTCCGCTGCTGCCGCTAGTTGTCTTTATGATAATATGGTGAGTTGATTGATGTCAATTTTATATAAATTATATTTTTTTTATCGATATCTATTTTAGTCATATAATAAATATAATTATGAATGTATATTTTTAAGAGACGACGTCTGAAATTGTTAAAGTTTTAAACATTTTTTAAATACTGATCCCTGATAGATCTTGGTCCCTATTATAATTTTTTGTGAAAATAAGTCACATTGACCTACAAGACCTAATATAGTTTAGGTCAAATTAAAATTAGATTGAATATTTTTAAAAATCGTTAAAATAAATCATTTTTTTAAGAGTTTGTTTAACTTCAAAAATTAGAGTACATACTACAAGAATTTTAGGCTTATAAGATGGACTTTCAAAATAATATAAATTAATTAATATTATTATATTAAATTTTGTATTAAATTATAAATTTATCAAATCTTTTCTATAATTGTAATATATCAGCCCACATCAATTTTTGGCATTTAAAAAGTATTATTATAGAATAGATATTTTAAATAGGATATTATATTAAGTAAAATATTTCATTAAAATGTTATATTAAATATTAAAATATAATTTAATTGGATTATTGGTTCGTCTATTTTTTAAAAGATACGATAAATTAATTATTTGAAGACATTAATGTAAAATAGTCCTTTAAATATATTAACATACCAACTTTTTGAAAAGGTCAAATTGCACCTAAAATAATAATCTTACATATGATAGATAATATGCTTTGACTTATATCTTAATTTTGTAAAACAAGTCCTCCAAACCTATTTTGATCGTTCCAAATAATAGAATGAAATATAAAACCTTTATATAAGAAAGCTGCTTTTGCTATTGATGATTAGGTAAATATATAAGAAACTTTTACAAATAAATAGAAACAAATGTTGGCATGATGTTGGATTGTGAGAGGCACAAGAGGTACGGGTGGGGTATATATATTTTATTTAAATAATTAAAATTTGAAATAGATTTTTTAAATAATTACTTGATATAGTTGAGAAGCTTCGAGAATGAGTTATAAAAAATTATAGGTAAAAAATATTTGAGGATGTTTAAGACATAATTTTTTTTGAATGAATAGTAAAATAGTTAAAAGTTAGTGAAATAATTAGAAGTTATTTATTTTTAAATATTTAATATTATTCATCTTTATGTGATTTTTATTATATTTTGTGTTTTTTAATTATAAAAAAAATGTTATGGAAGAATGCATTCAACATCATAAGAAAAACACTCACCTTCTATGTAGTAATAGTTACATGATTTTCAACAATGATTGACAACACAGGAACAATATTATTAAAATATATGTGAATTGAGAAATGAAGTGATTTGATTGCTTTTTATAATTTATTTATTATTGGCAAGTGACTTGAATCAAATGCAAGAGGTGATTGTAGTGGAATTTGCATGTGATGTTTTGAAGATATTGAATAGTTTGTTCTTTTTTGTATGAGTTATAGAAATAAAAGGTTTGACGAGTAATCAGGGCATTTAAGTGTATTAATGACTCATTAAATATAAATTGGAGCTGAAATTAGAAATGTATTAAATAATTGTATTAATTCGATAGATAAGTGAAAAGATTTGCATTACATATTGATGAAATAAAATAGAATATAAGTAAAAATTCAAGAAATAACGTATTTTGAAATGTGCCGTATCAAAAATTTTGTGAGTTGACAAAAATAAAATATATGACTAGATGAAGATGAATTTTTGCTAATAAATATATTATAATAGATTTTCCAAATTATTAATTATTCACACTCCTAATCAATGTCGGCCATTTACTAATTTCTATTAAAATTTAATAAAAGCACTATGGTCGATGATAATAATACAAAGTAATCACTTCTTCTTCTTCTTCTTCATATAATTCACTTTTTTGGGTGAATGCAAAATAATTCGTTACTCTCATGATCATACAAAGTAATTAGTTAAAAAAAAAATATTAAAAACCACTAAAACCGTAACTCAATACCGACTAAAAAAATATTAGGATATCATATGGTCAGTCCAACTTCTCGAATCAATTAATCCTAGAGTATTATGTAGAATGTTCGAAGTCCAATATCTTCTAATAACATTTCCCTCCGATGATTAATAAATAAGAGTTTCATGTTTGGTGGTACTATTTGATTAATTTATGATTAATTTACTTCGTAAAATAATATATAGTATTTGTGACATGGTGGTATTAGATGATTTAATTTAATAATTTCATATTGATATTTAATGATTATATAATTAGGGGATGTTGATAAAAAAAATACAAACAAAGTCATAATTATGAAAATTTTAATATTATAATTTAAAAATATATTAAGACTAATAAATAGTTATAATGAGTATTAATAACGAATTTGTCAAAAAAAAATATTATAATCGATTGTTAAGACTAAATACATGTTATTAATTATATGATATATGTTTTGATATTAGTAAAAGAAAATGTTCTGGAAGACATAATATATTATCTCTAAATAACATTTATTTTCTTATATTAATTTATTTGTCTAAAATTATTTTCCTCTATTAAAACCTACAATTTTCTAATATCGTATTTTAAATTCTAAACCACATATTTTTTAACGGTTTCCATTTATATTAGCATAAATTTTTTGAAAATGAAATTTCATATAATTTAATTAGGTCATAAAATTACTAATCGGTTGTCTATCCATTTAAAACCAAATTACTCTTATTTAAGTTTTCAATTAGGTCATAAAGTTATTAATAATTTTAATTGGTAATTATTATATATCAAAAAATCAAATTAATTCTATAGTGTAAGACATATATAGTTATAATATTACTATAAAATTGTTGTACAATTTTATAGTCTAACTCAATTCTTGTAAGAAATTATAGTTTTAATATTATTGGAAAATTGAGCAACTTTATTTTATAGTAATCCAATTTTTTTGAGATTGATACTTGACGATTATTAGATATCGTAGCATGTATCTACATCTACATTATGAACAATTTTCTTGTTTCATATAAAATAGTAACATATCACTTATCTAACAAATTATTAATTTATTATGATACTAATCGGCTACCTAAATTATTTATTTTCGAATGTAATAAATAAAAATAACATTTTTGAAGCATATTTTACTTTTTTTTTTCAAATAGACTCATAATTTGAAATAGCATTCATATTCTACCTTTTTTTTTATATAGACTCATAATTTGAAAGAAAAAAACATTGAATACTTTCTCGCAGAAAAAAAAATATATACTCTACAGAATTAGTGTGTTAATGTGCATTAAAATATATAAATGAAATGGATTTTTGTGACTCAAATGCACCCAAATAAAATCACTAATCACATGACTGCATTTAATCGGCATAAATCATGTGCTAAAAAAAGTATTCATTTTTTACAGAATGTGATTAAAAAAAAAGAAATGTTTTAAAAAAAGTAATTGCATATATAATAACAAATAATTAACATATTTTTTTATACAAATTTCTTTCTTTTAAGATTTTCACTTTATTAAACATTTTCTTTCTTCTATCAGCTAGCTTTCCTCTATATTTTTGTAAAATATTTTTTTGTTTCTTTAATCAATTTTCTTATTCTTATATTTGGTTCATATATCTAATTTTGTATGTTCGCTGACGATCACCACATTAACGTCCTCATGGTTGTTCAAATTAGGTATCTAAAATTTTCCTATTTTTATTATATTTTGGCTTATAAAATTTTTGGACGAGTGTATGGTATCTTAGTAACCAAGGAAATATCTTAGAACTCACTCAATACTTAAAATTGCAGAATTAATATATGTCTTTTTACATCAAATTATTGATTTTTATTGTTTTAAATATTTTAACATACTTACTTTTATGGATTATATTTAAAGCAAATACATGTATATTAAATACACTTTAGAAGAAACGTTGCATTTTATATTGATTTTTTTTTAATCATTTATGGTCTATTATATTAAGAAGTTAGGAGATCATTTTTTATTTTCATTTTTCAATTTATTTTTTTTTTGTTTTTTCATATATGTGCAAACAATGTTGGTAATCACATTCCGATTCTATGATAATTTTAAACTTTACATTCATATATATTTTTTAACGTTGCAGATTAATATGTAATTCTATTATCAAAATTTGATCAATTTCTATTACACTTTCATTTTTTTCAAATTAAACAAGAAATGTAAGTGATAGAAACTTGAAATCATCTTGAAAACATGATCGTTACATATTAGCAATAGGCAGCAATGATCAAGTTCATTGTGGCAATGTCTTTTACAATAGATTTTTTTTTTTGTTTAAATTTTACAAATTGCGAAACTTAAGTAAAAAAATTGTAATGAATACTTAACATATATTTTTCTACTTCAGTCAAAAACAGATATTCCCCTCTTAACTATTTTTTGATTTAATATATTTTCTTTAGATTTCAACGCAAAAATTTAATGCATCAAGAAAATTAATTTTTATAAGGTTGGTTCCTCCCTAAAAAAAGTTCTATACACGGGTAATATTAATTTTATGAAGAAAAAAAATTCAAATTCAAAGTTTACATTAAATTAAAAAAAAAGTTATTCAAAAATATCTAAATGGTGAAGTAAATATTACAAAAATACAAAATTAATTATAAGTCTATTTTTTTTAGCATGTTATAGATACAAAGTTTTCGCCGTTATTTAACATTGATTAATCTCTATAAAAAACTATGTGGGTACATGAGGTGAATTATTCTCTTCCAATCCAATTTTCTAGATACACAAGAGTCAGATATCAAACTCTTTGACCAATTACTTAAGGAGTCGAAGTCTTTTACTACTTTGTATCAATTAATTGTTAGTAATTACATGGTTTTTTTGTTTCCTATAACTTCCATCCACGAGAAATAATTCTCTTCGAGATGGGTCGGACACTAAACGTGGTTTCCTAGTGAGAATTCAAACTCACATTCACTTTATTGTAAAAATTTAAATGTCTTACAAAATGACGTATAGTACACGTGAAATGATATTTGGTGACCTAATATTTAATGATTTGCTATTGAGTTATCATATTTAATAATCACATTGTAGGATGTTAGACAAAAAAATATAAATAAAGTCATAATTATGAAAAATTTATTATTATAATTATAAAAATATTAAGACTAATAAACAGTTATAATAAGACTAATATTAAGATCG
Organism: Cicer cuneatum; assembly: GCA_037974295.1. NCBI lineage: Eukaryota > Viridiplantae > Streptophyta > Magnoliopsida > Fabales > Fabaceae > Cicer > Cicer cuneatum. The sequence continues at coordinate 12,057,083 of JBBPBO010000001.1, forward strand.
AACTCTTTGACCAATTACTTAAGGGGCCAAAGTCCCTTGCCACTTAAACCAATTAATTGTTAGTAATTACAGTGTTTTTTTTTTTTTTAATTTCCCATAGGTTCCAACTAGAGGAGATAATCCTATTTGAGGTGGGTCCACTAAACTTAGTTTCCCAGTAAGAATTCTAACTCATGTTCATTTTATTGTAAAAATTTAAATGTCTTGCAAAATAACATATACTACACGTGACAAGATATTAGGTGACCTAATATTTAATGATCATATTGTAGGATGATGGAAAAAAAATACAAATAAAGTAATAATTACGAAAATTTTATTATTATAATTAAAAACATATGAAGACTAATAAATAATTATGATTAATATTGATAACGGTTCTATCAAAATAAAGTATTATAATCGACATATTATCAATTATACAATATATGTTTTTGTATTAGTAAAAAAAATGTTTTCAAAGACAAAATATACACACATATTATTCATAAACGACACTTATTTTCTTATATTAGTTTATTTGTCTAAACTTATTTCCCTCTATTAAAACCTACAATTTTCTAATATTGTATTTCAAATTATAAACTGCAAATTTTGAACGGTTTCCATTTATATTTGCATAACTTTTTTGATAATGGTATTTCATGTAATTTAATTAAGTCATAAAATTACTAATCAGATATGATAGTTGTCTATTCATTTAAAAGAAATTTACTCTCATTTAAGTTTTCAATTAGGTAATAAAGTTACTAATAATTTTGATTGGTAATTATTAGATATCAAAAAATAAAATTAACTTTATAGTGTATGATATATATAGTTGTATTATTACTGGAAATTTGAGCAACAATTTTATAGTCTAACTCAATCCTTGCAAGAAAATGAAGGTGCAACACGAGAAGGGGGGGTTGAATTGTGTTTGACTTAACTTGAATACTTTTCCTGTTTTAATACTTTCAAAACAAAACTTGATGTATAATTAAAACAGAGTTAGCAGCGGATAAAAATAAAAAAAAAACTCGCAGATTTTATACTGGTTCACCGTTAACGAGGCTACGTCCAGTCCCTTCGCCTTGAAGGATTTCACTAATTCAACCTTGAATTACAACCTTGCTACTGACCCTCCAAGCCAGTCTTCTCAAATAGTCTAACAATCCTAGACTTCTTTGAGGAAAAACAACTCCTGTTCTTCAGCCAATCTGACACCCCAGATTGTAGAAGAATTGACAACACTATGAATCTAATTGCTAAGTACCTTGCTACCCTTTCTGAATCCCTCAGTTTGTAGACTCTACTTCAACAACTTAGATACAACCCTATCTAATTGCCAAGTAACCTGCTACCTCTACTGACTCCCTCAGATTGTAGACTCTACTTCAACAACTTAGATTTGCCACAGTGGAAAGAAAATAACCGAGTACTTGCTTCTTGAAAGCTGAAACTCACAATTGACTTATATGAAAATTTGAGAGTGGTTGCTTTGGAAGTGTATGACTCTTTGTAATTTTCGATTCTGAGCATTCTGCCTTGAGCCTCATTTTATAGATGAAAATTAGGGTTTCTTCCATGATCAAATTCGAGTTGAATCTTGCTGGATTCTCTTCCAAAAATAACTTGACCAATTGAGCTTCATATAAATAAAAAACATATCTTCAGATTTCCTTTCAAAATAACTGGCCAATTAAATCTATTGGTTGTTCCCGCCAATGCTCCTGAATTCCATGCTACTCCACTTTATTTTTATAACCAATCTTTTTAACACTTTAATTAAAATAACTTGCAATCTCCATCGTTGATCAATTCTGGACCATCAGAATTTTGAGCGCTAGTCCACATCTGGTCCAAGCTAAATGATATGCTGTGATCCTCTGAATTCGGCCATCCCTGGACCACACTTCCTGACCCTCTGATCTTCTGATTTCGGCCAACCTGGATGCGCGCCTGATATGCTGAATTCTTCTGGACTCGGCCATTTCTGGACTTGCACATTCTGTCCCTCTGATTTCGGCCAACACTGGGCCATGGTCTGATTTTCTAATCTGGACCATCACTGGACTCAAAAAATTATTTCTGAACCATTGATCTGGATATTTTTACTCTGATCTGGACAGATTCTGGAATTTGGTCTGGAACAAACTGAAATAAACTTGATCAAAAAATATTTCAGTCTGGACATTTTACCTTTGATTTTGGACCAGGTCTGGATTGATTCTGGAACTCATTTCTTTTGGTATGGACTTAGTTCCATGCCCTGAATCATGCTATCTTATGATCTGGGCCAAATCTGGATTGATCCTCTTGTTCTGGACTCATAAACATACCTTCTGGTCATGTCTGGAACAAGTCTGGACTGTGTAATTTTTCACTGCCAGGCCATCTTCTGGTCAGAATAACTTCTGGAATAAAATTGATATTTGATTTCTGTTTGTCTGGAACAACTCTCCTTCTGGCAGGCTTTCCAATGGTATGATCCATGTTTCATTCTGATTTTTATTCCTTCTGATCTGGGCCATCGAAGATATCTTCTGGTCGTGTTTTGACATTCCTGGAGTATCTTCTGGTCATTCCAGAATTCATTTTTCTGGAATCCTTTGATCTCTGCTTCTGTTTCCTTCAGTTTTTGGGGCATTTAACTTAATAATTCAAAGTACAAAATAAGTTTACATTGAGTACATTTGTAAGCATCAAAATCATAAGTACTTAGAACCAACTTGGTTCCAACAGAAAATATAGTTGTAATATTACTGGAAAATTGAGCAACAATTTTATTTTATATTAATCCAATTTTTTTAGATTGATGCTTGATGATTATTAGATATCATATTGTGTATCTTCATCTACATCAACATCTACATCTACATTATAAATTATTGTCTTGCTTCAAATAAAATAGTACACATGACACTTATTTAAACAATTATTCATATATATTTTTAGCTTTGCAGATTAATATGTCATTTTATTATAAAAATTTGTTCAATTTTTATTACACTTTCATCTTTTCAAATGAAACAAGCAATGTAAGTGATATAAATTTGAAATTACCTTGAAAACAGGATCGTTACATATTAGCAATAGCCAACAATGATCAAGGTCATTGTGGTAATGTCTTTTGCAATAGAATTTTTCTTTTGAAATTTTACAAATTATGAAACTAAAGTAAAAAGAAATTGTAATAGATACTTAACATATATTTTTCTACTCCAATAAAAACAGATATTCCTCTTTTTACTATTTTTTGGTTCAATGTATTTTCTTTAGACTTCAATGCAAAAATTTAATGCATCAAGAAACATTAATTTTTATAAGGTGAGTTCTTCCCTAAAAAAAGTTTTATACGCAAATAAAATTAATTTTATGAAGAAAAAAATTTCAAATTAAAAGTTCACATTAAATTAAAAAAAAGTTATCCAAAAATATCTAAATGATGAAGTAAATATTACAAAAATATAAAATTAATTATATGTCTATTTTTGTGTGTGTGCATGTTATAGGTACAAAGTTTTTCACCGCTATTTAATGGTGATTAATCTTTGTTAGAAACTATATGAGCACACAAAGTGGATTCTCCTCTTCCAATCAAATTTTCTTGATACGCAGGAGTGAGAGATGGAATTCCTTGACCAATTACTTAAGGGGCCAAAGTCCCTTAGTACATGGATCAATTCATTGTTAGTAATTACATGTTTTGTTTTAGTTTCCCATAGATTCCATCCTGGGAAAATAATCCTATTCGAAGTGGGCCGGACACTAAACGTAGTTTCCTAGTGAGAATTCTAAGTCATGTTTACTATATTGTAAAAATCTAGCTCCTCCTATTAGACTCAACTCCCGTTGATAGTAATTATGTCTTTACTGAATTCAAAAATAAAATAATCTATTAATTAAAATAAGAAATTTGATTAACAATAATTTAAATAGGAAAATAAATAATTTTATTTTAGTTTCAATGGTGTAATTGTTAATAGTTAAATTTTGAAAATATCTCATACAATTATTTAGAGAAAAAATTATATTTAACAATCGATATAATATAATAAAAAGTGTATAAATATATATATATATATATATATATATATATATATATATATATATATTTCAATGGTCCGCACAATTTAAACAAATACATTTTATATATATATATATATATGAAAAATC
>JBBPBO010000001.1:12061271-12281663 GCA_037974295.1 Cicer cuneatum
AGTTAAATTTTGAAAATATCTCATACAATTATTTAGAGAAAAAATTATATTTAACAATCGATATAATATAATAAAAAGTGTATAAATATATATATATATATATATATATATATATATATATATATATTTCAATGGTCCGCACAATTTAAACAAATACATTTTATATATATATATATATATGAAAAATCAACCACAAATTTTGAATATAGCCTTAATCCGAGCTCATATACGTATACTAAAATGGTCATTTATTAAAAAGTAAATACTACAATGTTAATATTTGTAATGAAACATATTATTCCAAAATACTACAGTGTTATTTTATTCATCAATTAGTTAAAATTAATATTTTTTATATCTTATAAATAAAAATAAAAATAAGGATAATCATAATATATTAATTATATAATTAATTAAAAATATGGTACACGAGATAATAAAAATGAGAACACTTAAAATATACAAACTATATGATAAAAATGAGAACAATTATAATGTTCAAAACTATAATTTTTCACACTTTAATTTTTTTCCACATTTTTGTGTGGAAATTAATCGCTAAAGAAGTCGTAGGAATGTACAATTGATACACAAGATAAATATTTGTCATCAAATAATTATCATTAAATTATTAGTTAAAATTAATATATTTTTTAAATATCATCGGCATAAAAATGAATACAATTTCCAATGAGTTATTCATGATTATTTGAATTGAACAATTTTGCACAAGTTGATGGATGTTTAATGAATGTCATACTTGATTGATTAGAATTATTGATTTTGTGCATTTTTTTTTCTATGATAAAATAAGAGGGTGTTTGATGCTTCAATTATAGGTTATTTTGTGTTTGTAAAATAGAAAATCACCAAATACATCATAAATTATGTTTTTATTAAGTTATATTTAATTCATTTGTAAATCATACATATTAAAAACTACATGAATTATTATTAATTTTATGTAATTAACACTGTTTATCAATAGATATTATTTGAATTTAATTTATTTAAATTTTTATGATTATAATTATAAATTAAATTTCCATATTTTAGAAAATAAACCAAATATCAAACGATAATATATATCTCGTACTTGACACGGACTATTATTAATAATATGATTTGTGCACAACGAGCAATTTACAATGAAATGAGACAGCAAGAATAATAATAAAAGAGAAATATAATTATGTATAAAATAGTAAAATCCATATAGATTTAGCTATGAATTCATTACACATATAATCATCCTAAAAACAATATTCATAATGTAATTGGTAAATAAAAAACTAAGACAAATAAACGCGAAAGATAATTGTCGTCACTTCTAAACCTCCTTTAACTCCTAAATTTAAATATAAATCAAAATAATAAGATCATTCTCATTTGATTTCGATTATGGAAGAAATAATTTCTTTCTTTCAACAAAGACGTTGTCGACCATGCTACAATGTATTCACGGTGTCCACCAAATATATACTTGTAAGATACATATCCATAAGTATTTTAATAATATCATTTTTTTATATTTACCCGATACATATATGTAATTTGTTTTAGAGTATTCGGACTTCTAGCTGCAAAATCAAATACACTAAAATTCAAAATCACTTGATGCTATTCCATACAAATTCTATGGCGTTAATAAATTGCCTTTGTGCGGTTAAAGAAAGAGTGAATTAATTATAGATTTAGTTACACTTTTAATCTGCATATTTTACCACATTCTTAAAAACAGACCCTTCATTTTTAAAATTGAATTTTTTGATCTCTCAATTATTACATTTATTGTTGTTTGGATCCAACCCTACAATTTTGACCTAAAAAATAGTGATTATGTGCTCCAAAAATGGTGATTTGTTATCCGAATTGTAAATTTGAAGAAAAAATATAATTTTTAAGTAAAAAAATTATCATTATTTAAGCTAAAAATCACAATTTTTAGAGTAAAAATCATGAGTTGGGACCTAAGTTATAATAATGTCGTAATTGAAGGATCAAAAAATTTATTTTAAAATATAAAACTATTTTTCGTGAGTGTGACAAAACAAAAAAATCAAAATGTAAGTAAACTTCAATTGTACGACTCTAGTAAAATTATGTCATTTAATAAAGTGAAAATGTGTTATCCTGATAGGTGCAAATATCATTTTAAAAATAGTGATAACATGGTGAGTCACTAATACAATTAATGTTCAAAGGATTGTGTCTCTTCCATAAAGTTTTTTAGCCGGTAGCCATCAATAAATAGCCATGAGAAAGAGTAAAGGAGAAAAGGATACATTGATCTCATAGGCTTATATTTTCTATCATCTGTCATCGTACTATCATGAAAAATGTATGTCTTTTACTATAGAATTATAGATCCTAAGATCTTTAGCATCATGAAAGTTTTGTTGAATGTGAAGTCATAATTGAAAACTATAATTTATAATTTATAGGTAATTTCAAATTGGATGAAATTCAATTAAAATGTGTTGAATCATATGTTAACCTAAGAACCCAATTCATAAATATGTTAAACACTTACTTAATTGAAAGATCTGAGATGTTACAATCTTTTGATTGAATGTTGTCAATATGTCTAATAAAAAAAGGGCGGTCCAAATTTCAATGAAGATTTTTTAAGATAAAAAAGTTTAAATATCTTCATTAAAATTTTAATTATCTAATTTTAATTGTACGCTCCAAACACGATTAATTGCCTACCATACAAATGCACTAAATGTAATTCTTAATCGGCCATCTTTGATGTTTCCTAGCTAAAATGAATCCAACTAATAATCCCATGGACCAAATAAATGATGATGAAAATGCTCAAATTCAAGTAATTGATTTGATAATTTCAAATGTCGTTCAAAATAAAGTAAAATGTGAATAATGATAATATTTTTTATTGGATTTTTCCTCATGCACTTTAATAACTCATACTCACAAAAAATATATTTAATGGACAGTACGATACATCTATTTATACTAAAAGTTAAATATGAATCCCATTTTAGTAAAAAAATACCATAAAAATTCCTAAATAAGTAATGTGTCTAATGGATGTACTGGTACGGATGTACATAAACATTTTTCACGTTTTTTTTTTTTTGCAAAGAAATAGGCCACACCCTAAGAGAGATGACTAGAGAGAATAAATAATGTGAACAAATTGAAGTTGGACTTAAATCATGGATTAATGCAGTGCAGTGTCGTTAAATTTATTGCATAGTTTTTTTGGGTCAATTTATTGCATAGTTAATTAGCAGAATCCGTGAGCCACAAGCCTCACAATGGTAGACTTGTATTCTTTTTTTTTTTTCTATTAAAAAACTTTATTTTTCATGCTCATTAATATGATTCTATCATAGATTCATATTTCAAACGTATTGCGTATCCTCCCCTCCCATGCATCATGACGTCATTTGGTCAAGGATTTTAAGTAACTCAACAATGGTAAACTCCACCTAAAATTAATTAAGTGGATTTTATTGAACCACACCACCTCAAGAGTACGATTGGAAGGAGGATTTTAGAATTAAAATTTATATTTTAATATATATTTGAAATTTTAAAAAATTAAAAGAATAATATGAAATATATATATATATATATATATATAATCATATAATAATTTTTTGGATTTTCTAAGAAAACTAAATTTGGACAGAAAAATGTCACATTAAAATTAATAATTACTTTTGATGTTTCGTTTAATTATAATATAAATTTTGAAAAGAACTTGTTGGAACAAATGTGTGAATTTAAAAACTGTTGAAGTCCCACCTTGGTAAACTCTTATTTTGAATAATTTTAATCACTATATAAATATTCTCAAAATTTTGTTGAAGTCTCACATTGGTTAGAAAACATATGTAGGTTTGCTTCCAATCACTATATAAAGAGTGTCAATTTATTGTAAAAAACATACCAAAGTTGGATGCTTTTTCCAACTTTTTCTTTTCTCCCTCCTATATTCTGCTTGATTGTTACTGAGCCACTTCTCCCATTTCTTTCTGTCCCTTCGATATTTTAAAGCGGTTGTTATACAGTAGTCCCTTCGATATTTTAAAGCGATATATCGTAGTCCCTTCGATATTTTAGAGCGGTTGTTATGTCGTAGTTCTGAGTTTTGAGTGGTCACAATACCACTATCCTTTTAAAGTGTTTTTATGTTGCATGATGCAATCCTTTAGAGTGTAGTCATTTTTAGTTATGAGTGGTTATAGTACCATATTACGAGACTTTAATCGCCTTATTAAGAGTGGCTTTAACAGCCATATTGAGGGTGTAATTTGGTTTTCTACGGTGCAGTGGAACTGGAGACGTCGTGGTTGATAGTCTGCCTTGCACAATTTGGGCAGTGCCGCAAAACGTCTTAAAGAGAGCGACCTAGTCCGCGACTCAACCCAATAATATCTTCGATGGCACAAATTGTGATTTTTAAATAGTTTTTTCAAACTCAAATCTCAACAGAACTGTATTGTGAAGAATCAATTTGAATAAAGTATTTGACAAAAGTTAGTAATTACTTACATACAAAGATAATTGATTATCGTTACTTTTAAAGTTTTATTTATATTATTATCATTATTGTACATAAATATGTTTTTAATTCTTAGTTTAACTTATAAATATATAATTAGATTAGATGTTTTATTCTATCTCGTGAGTTTTACAGCATCATTTAGTATTTTTTCTAAATAAAAATATAAATAAACCATACTTAAGAAGAAAAGAAAGAAAAAATATCACTTGACTGTACCCACCGGCCCCTTTTTTCATAACAACGACAATTGGAAACAGTATGGAGTTGTGGATCTGGTTCCACACTGGATGTCCAGGTTAACGTGGATTGAACAAGACTAAGCCCAAATTAGCATAATATTTGGTTTCAAATAATTCTCTCAAGTGTTGACCAAAGAAAATTTAATAATTCTCTCAAGTTAATTTATCTGCATTAGAGACATACATATATATACTCACTTGCCTTAAATATTAGTGTTTAAAAAACGGACTAGAGATACAATCGATAAGATCTTCGAATCATATAATTTAACCAGTTTAATCATAGCGGTTAATAAATAGCTAAAGAAATATGATGCTTAACTTATATTTAATTCAGATAATAATTTACAAAGTTCTTTCAATATTAATTTATAGAGTAAGATACTAATTTTTTTAAAAAACAAATATTTTAAAAAATCTATAACAAATACATACAATAAATAAGTTGACAAAAACAAGAAAACAACAATTCATGAACATGATAAAAAGAAACGTAGTATAATTTTTGTCCTAATAATTTTATCAAGAAAAAATAAATTTAAATACTTCAATAATAACCCTAATCTTCTAATCCACGACATTTACTCGTGTAACTTTTATCTATTCAAGCGCAGCACAACTAGAGTTATCAATTAAGTTTCAAAGTCTGTTTTAAAAAATCTCATACTAATTAAGTTCTTTAATATTATGTCTCTTATTATAATAATTTTTTAAAGTTTTAATCTATTATTTTATTATTTTTTGTGGGCTTAAGTGAAGGGCTTCATGGACCCAATATTTTGTTAATTGAAATTTTTTTCTTGAAAATTTTTAAAAAATTATTTTTCTCTAAAAATATCGAAAAGAATTTCTCAAAATAATCTGTAACATTTTTTTCTCAGAAAAAATCGAAAAATTTATTAAATCATTTTTTTTTCGAAAATTTTTGTGAGAAAAAAAAAACTTTTTTGAATAAAAAAATTTCGAGAAAAAAATTAAAAAAGAATTATAAATCATTTTTTATCCAAAAATTTTGAGAAAAAAATTTATTTCTCAAAAACAATAAAAAAAAATATCGAAATTTTCTTTAAAAAAAATCGAAGATAAATTTGAAAAAGTGGATTCATATGCCTCACTTATTCCATAAAATTTTAAAAACTTTTTATCTCTAGAATTTTCTTTCTTGTTACCTTTTTAACTATGAAATTATTTTGTCCTTCCAATACTTACAATGAAACTAGTAATTAATAAATTTATGAAATTGACACGTATAAACACAATATCATGTTTTGCATCTCTCATCCTCTTTAGGGCAGCTAAACACTCTCTTGACTTAGCAAGCTTTTTTCTTCTTTTTCTCACTACAATAACATTCTCTTCCTCACAAACCCACCCTCTTATCTTTTACTTAACTGTAATGGTCACATCTCTTACTTTGATCTCCTTCTCTGTGCATCTTCTACACGGTTTTATTTTGATAATTTAAAATGAAAAACGAAAATGGGAAAAAATTAGTTTATGGAAAATAATCAAGGTCTCATCCGGTTCTGTTAATTTTTACTTGTTACAAGTTTTAACAGAATCGGATCAGACATTGGTTTCTGGTTCAATAGGTCGGTCTTGTTTGATTTTTTAAAACATTGTTAAATATAAATAATCTTAAATGAACAAAAAGTTAATGTTACTTAAAATTTCTTATATTTAAGGTTAGAAGATGTAATTTAAAAGACAAGTTCACCAAGAAAAGCCATCCAAAGAGGTGTTATGTCGTCAAGGTCAACCTTCGGGTTGTAATTTTAGAGTGGCACTTGTACACTAAATTAAATATTATCATATAATTTTAACTTCATATTCGGTCATTTTAAATTTCAGTTCCATTTTAATTATATTTTAATAAATGATTCATTCTTATAATTTATTTATTTACCATTTTTTAAATATTATAGAAATATTCAAAAAATGTATAGGACAAAGGATTTTAATAATTTTAAAAATTAATGTAAAGTTAATGTAATTTTTAATATACACACAATAATTTATATTTTGTAATATATATATATATATATTATCAAATCTCAAGGCCGTCGATCAATTTGTACAACAAGAACATTAACACAAAGTCCTCAATTAGGAAGGACCTAATTTTTTTTTATAATATACTATAACATTTAAAAAATTATATTGATATCCATAATTTTTTACATTGAATACTTTAAAAATTTATATTTGCATCGATGCGTATAATAAATAGTCAATTTCCAAAACTAAGTCTGCGGCTGCAGGTGAGGCGACAGAGCCTTCAAAAACATTAATATGACCATGTCAAACATCGTTAACTTATAAAATTTACTGCAATGAGCATCATTATCAAATAATCTTATTTAGGAAAATGAAAGTATTATTTGAATATTTTTCAACAAATTTTATCTTAAGCCGTGAAATTACACATGATTAATCATTTGCATTGTTGTCAAGTGGTTTTGTTGTTTAATATTTAATTATACATAAGTTTTATTTTTATTTAATAAGTATGATTAGCAATTAGTTTTTTAATGAGGAATTTTCGACATTTAATTTATATTCATAACTTTTTACTTCTAATGTTTTAGATTTAAATTAGTAGTTAATATATATTGTTTAATATTTTCAATACTCTTAAGTTGTGAGTACAACTTGTAAACATATTTTAAACACGAGTTTACAAATTGATTATATCCCGCCTTATATTACAAATATTATTTTAAATGAAATGCAACAAATTAGTTCCTAAAAAAAATTAAATTGAAATAACACAAGTTTTTTATTAAGATAATAAACTCATATAATTAAACATAGCCTCTAAGATCTATAACTGGATGTGAGGGATTTCGAGATCCATCAGAACATAATGCATTCTCGCTCCTTCACAAAATTGGGATACTCCTTGGGGCACATCCCAAGTATCATACCTCCACCTTATAAACACTACTAGAATGTGTAATTTCTCATATGTGAAACTTCTTATTTTTCAATTCAAATACTAACTCTATTTGTTCTTCATTTCCGGTCACAAATTAATTTGTGCATAATCATATCTTGAACATTTTTTTAGCAATGATATCTTAAACATAAAAACTAATAACCACAAATATTAATATTTTACCGCCTTTCACCCAAAAAAATATATTTTATAACCCTAAATTTGACTATTAGCAAATCCCAAAACGTGAAATTGTTTAATTTAAGTATATATAGTTCTAAAATGTTGCAAACTAGTAAAGTATTACTAATTTACTAGTACTTATTAGATTGTTGATTATGGATGTGCCGAAAGAATCACATAATTAAAAAATAAAACTGAAAAACAATAATATAAATCACATGGAACAAACTTAATTTATATACTATGTAAATTTACACTATTGATTAATCATAAATATCATATTATTAAAAATATTTAAATTTTATTATAATATCTTTAAAATTATATCTATAATTAATTGTGAAGTGCTAAGAGTATAAAAAATTAGTGTGTTAAAATTAAACTTAAACTCAACCATGATTTACTATGTTATTTACTACTATAAGTTATCACAAGAGACAATAAATAAGCATGACAAGTTGTTACCATAACTTTTTTTATATATACACATTAAAAAAATATTCATTCATTCAAATTAAAAGATACATTTAGTATGAACACACATACAAATTCTCTAAAATTGAAAACCATGGATTCGCGAACAAACTCATAACTCCTAGATTAATAGTATAAAAGGGTAAAATGCATACAAATTTGACAAAATTAAATTGATTAAAATAACCATGCATCTAGATCTGCAACATCGATGACATTGAAATCTTTAATTAAATTTGGTAGCTCTGGATCAAAGTAAATTCAAACAAAATAAACACCGCAATAAGACGGAAAAACCAAATATCGCACTTAGTTGGCGAGATAACAAAAAAACATGAAGAAAAAATTGATTTATGTGTAAATCACTTATTTAAGTAAAAAGACAAAGAAAAAACGATATAAATATGTGGTTTTAGATTAAAAAAAATCATAAATTACTCATTCTATTACGAAGAAGATGAAGACAAAAGATAAGTAAATTACATAAAATATCAAAACTACCATTGTGATAAAAGCATACATATTTTTCAAAAATAAATATTTTTTTTAAATTTAATTAATATTTTTTTTATAAATTTAATATCAATTATATTATTTTATTAATTTATTTATATTTTATTATATTTCAATTTTATATATTTTAAATTATATTTTATAAGAATAATTTGATAAACTATTATTTTTATCTCATTATGTTGGTTTTTAAGTAAGCTCAAATTTCAAATAACTTTTTTAATTAAGAAGACAAAACAATGTTGTTGAGACAAAAATCCCAAATTAAAAGTTTTGATGATAAACAAATTAAGTTAATTAATTTGTAAATTATGATTCTAAAAAAATCATCAGTATTTAACATGTGCTCTTGAGTGTTTTAAATCAAAGATAAGTTTCAAATACAACGAGATAAGAGCAGAAGAAGAATAGAATCAAATATGTCATAACAGTAACAAACAACATGAACCAAGAATGATTTGTGTCTGTTTTACTTAAACTAAGAACGTTCTTGAACTTTCAAAAACAAATCCTTTTGAAAAAATAAGATGTGTTCAGACTGCTATAAGTCAAGAGACACATGACATATCATGAGCAACAAACATAAACTAATGCACAAGGAAGCTATGATCAAATCTAGCAAATACGATTTCAACATCAAAGCAACACAAAAAATTGCGAAGTTAATTTTCAAGAAGTGATGAGTTATTTTAAGCAAGCACAAGTCTGAACAAAGGAGGCACTACATCACTAAAACATATGCAAGAATGACGGGATCACAAAAAACAATTTTGAAAACTGACAGAAACTAGAAAAACTGCCAAAACAGAAAACGAAGAATGTTCTGAAGATTAGCAGGAACAATCTTTGTTTATTTGTGTTACATGCCTATTAACTCATGGACTTTACAACCTGTTTCCAAACGGCTATATGAGCTGACACAACCCTTCAAGATACCTATAAAAGGAACTCCAAGGCAAAGGAAACATCATCAGCTCAAAGTGCAATCAATCATTCATTAAAAGAATCAGTCTTGAGAATCATAAGCTCTAAACATCAAACTCGGCTTCAGTTTTTCTCTATTAGATTGAAAGAGTCATTCTTCGAGTCTGATTGCTTGAAACAGAAAACTCAAACAAGTGTTGAGTAAAGGTCGATCATTGAAACTTCTCTCAAATCAATATTGGAACTAAAACACTATAGAGTTAGAGGTAGTGTAAGTTTAGTTGTGAAATCCTTTTATGTTTAAAAATGTGAAGTGTAACTACTCTTCTAAGAATTGAAGGGTAATCTGTTGTAATAGATCAAAGCTGATCTTAAAAATTATGTGGAAAAAGCAAGAATATTCTTGCTTGAACACATTAGTGAAAAAGCTCACAAGTTGTGAGGACTGAACATAACTCGTATTGGGTGAACCAAGATATATTGTTGCGTGCATTCTCTTCCTCTTATCTCCATTTTAATTCTCTCCTGCACAACACTAATCACTTATTAAAGTTTTTCTCTTTAAACAAAAGTACATTTCAAAAATTATAATTTAAAAACTCGGTATTTTAACAAATAAGCATCTCTATTATTAGGGGCGGGGTTCCAGAAATAATAGTGTGAAAAATAAATTCTCTTTTGGAAAGTCATATTAAATTTTTACTTGCAATATGGAGTACATATTTGGTGCTATAGATTGTGAACATTGTTACACTTACAACTTACTCGTCACTATTATAACAAAAAATATGACATCAATTCTTTATTACTATTATAAAAAAAAAATTAACTACTTTTAACTCATTTAATATTAATATTCATAATATATCCTTACTTTAATAAAAATATTTTAATATCGACACTTTAATAAAAATATTTAATATCGACTGTGGAATATTTGACATTTAAAAAACAATTTAATTATATTATATATAAAATTTAAAAAATTACTTGCATTTAACCAACTTTTTTGATAGCCATAAAAATAATTTTTTTCACTAATAATATTGACGAGAAGAATACAAATTACATCGATCACAATTAAGTTCGATACAAAAGTCGCCAATGCCGCTCAGAAATTGTACACCAATATTTTGGATCTCGATTCAGTAATGATAAACAAATAAGCAGTTAAACACATTAGTCAATTTATTTAGAACTAGACCTATACCTAGAGCCGTCAAAAAAACCTCTAATCTCAAAGCCCTTTTAATAAATTTCTTATTAGGCCCCCAATTTTAAACCCCTCTTAATAAAATTTTTTCTTTGGTCTCAGCCCTCTATTTTTTAATTTTTGTGGGCTAGGTCCGGGGGGCCTAGGGCCCATTTCATTTTTAAAAAATTATTGAATTTGTTAATTTTATTCAGAACATAAAAAAAATCGACAATTTCTATATAAAAAAAATTCGAAATTGAAAAATTATTGAATTTGTTAATTTTATTCAGAACATAAAAAATAAATCGACAATTTCTAAATCGAATAAAATTCGAAATTAAAAAATTATTGAATTTGTTAATTTTATTCAGAACATAAGAAAAATCGACAATTTCTAAATCAAATAAAATTCGGAAAAAAAAATCGAAATTGAAATATTATTGAATTTGTTAATTTTATTCAGAACATAAAAAAAACAAAAAAAATCGAAAAAAATACAGAAAAAAAAATTGAAACAAAATTGAAATATTTTTTATTTCAAAAAATAATTGATTTTTTAATGGGCCTATGGGCCCTCTAAGCCCACATAATTTTGGGGGCTTTCTTTTAATGGACATTTATATTATAAAATTTTTTTGTCCTCTCCAATATGTGGGCTGGGGCCAATATAGAGAGGGCTTGGCAAATTGACAGCTCTACCTATACCCATAAAATGCCCGAGTCATTAAAAAAATAAATTAAAACAATATTAATAAAAGCACGTTAAATTGATATAAAAAATAAAAACAAGTTTTTAATTGAATTGTGAAACAAAATACAAATAACAAAAAATGAAAGTTGCTTTTTAGAGTTTTTATTTACTTGAGATTTTGAAATACTTCTTTTGAATCTATATTAGAAGTTTTGTTTGTTTCTTGACCTTCATCTTCAACAATTAGATAATGTATGCCTAAATCTTTTTAAAAGATAAAATGACCCCATACTTACTCAAACGCCGTAATACTCATAGTTATCTAGTCATTTGATTTTTCTTTTGGAACAGGCGCTTAAACGGAGTAGTGGAATAAGCGTGATAATAAACATTTAAGTTCATAAATCAATTTTTTAGCCACACAAAAGAATGTACACATGCTAAAGATGTACTCATATTGAGTAACCTAAGACTCGTAAACTTCTTGTGATATTTATGCAACACATGTATCAATGAAGGTATAATATAAGTCGTGAGCTTGTATATTATTAATTTTTGTTCAATCGTTGAAGTAGACATGCTGATTCTCCCAATTGTATTGCATCAAGTGATGCTCAAATCGAAATTAATGTTAGCATATGCCATCCTGCTATAATTTTTGGAAAATAGCTATTATTTGTCTTTACGAATTAGTTACTCAACCTAAATGAGATGTGCTAAATAAATACTATCATAATTGGTATGTGTATTCTATAGAATTCCTTCGCATCTAGTGCATTGAGCCAAACAAAATTGATGACGCTAAAATCATTGACTAAATTTGTTTGTACTAAATTAAAGTTGTTTTTGAGTTTCGAAAAACTGCTTTGAAAAATAATTTCCAAACACCAAAGATATTACTAAGTTGAGTCACAGACTATGTTGTTCTATTTAAAACATTTCGCGACACTGTCTAAAATTGTGTAAGACAATCAACCACGATGTCCCCCAACAAATACATTGTATCAGTTTTACTATTGCATTGTAAAAATACACTCTAGAATTCCACCATCTATAGCGGTTAAAGCCACTCGGAAATATGATACAACGACCGGGTGAGAAAAGAGAAAAGTCAGTAAAATTTGGAGTTTTGGTGTCGTTTGCAAATTGAGTTGAATCCTCTATTTGTAGAAAATTTTTGCAACTGAGTGGAGCAAAAAATGTGGAGAAAAAGAAAACACACCATAAGTACTAAAAAATAACACATTACACAGTCCAAGCCCGACTTTGTCGGGTTCGACGACGCGCACTTGTGGTTGTCGCTTTGAGTGCTTTCTCTCCCGTTCACAAAATTGAGTACTTCTTAGGGCGCACTCTAATAGTTATAAAATCCACCTGATAAACACTACTAGTGCGTTTTTTATGTGAGACTTCTATATTTTTTTAATTCACACAAGATTAGCTCTAACTTTCAACACTCATGCTTAAGTTCCAACATCATTTCCAATAAAAATACATAAATCTTAATAAAATGAACATCACAACTAAAAATAAAAATCAAACGTCACACTAAGTTGACAACATTATATAAAAACACGAAGAAAAAATTGATTTATGCGAAATTCAAAGATAGAGAAAAAACAAAGTACAAAAATAATTTTAAATAAAAAATAATCTTGAATCCGTCTTCTATAATAATAAAGATAGAGACCAAAGAAAAGTGTTACCCGTATGGTTGTTAAAATTGAAGTTTTTAATTTTGACAAAACAAAAAAACAAACAAAAGCGAAAATGAACAAAGCATCCTTCACCTTTTGACAGTGATTCATCAGCGGTTCTAGTTTTACCATCAATAATAATAACAATAATAAATGAAAATGAAATTACGCATTCATTCATTGAATAAAGTACACGATTCAATTATTTTTATTTTATATGTCTTATAATAATTGACATATTAAAAAAATTGTATCAAAATAATTATTTTAATTTTCAAAATTTTAATTGTATAATTTAATTAATATTACTTGTATTATTTTTAATGTATTATATTTTATTTTACATTTATAATATTAATAATTCATTAATATCAAACAAAAATAATTTATTAAAAGTGATATTTTGATAACGAGAGAATAATAAAGTACCGTAAATAAATTTGGGAAAGACAATTAAAAAGTGCTCCTAACATTAGACCCTCCATCCACCGTGCTCCTTTGTCTTTGAGGAGAAGGACAATGGAGAAACAGTTGCAGCAGATGTTGTTCGTGTTGTCAAATGTACTTGTTTTCATTGCATCTCTTGTGTCTACAACTCAGAGTCAGAGCAATGTCTCAGCTGTAGGAGACCCAGGAATGCAAAGAGATAGTCTAAGGGTAGCCTTTGAAGCTTGGAATTTCTGCAATGAAGTTGGCCAAGAAGCTCCTCACATGGGTAGCCCAAGAGCTGCTCAATGTTTTGATCTTTCAGAAGGTAAGCCAAATCACATAACAAACATATTACATAGTCTCTGGTAATCTAGACTTTACTTATCAAATATTATTTCAGTTAGGATTTCAACTCAGGTTTCCTCAAGAATTCACCCTTCACTATATTCCATAGTCTCTTAAATTTTATATTAATGCTAAAAAATTTCTTCTATTTTTAGTTTTATTTTGTTGAAATTGTAACTGGTAGTGATGGTTGGTCAGGTTCATTGATTCACAAGGTAACAGAAAAGGATAACAAACTCGGTGTTGGGGATTCATTACCTGGTCTGAAACCAGAAGACATCAACATCACAGACCTCTATGCTGTTCAAAAGGAACTTTATTTAGGTTCTTTATGTGAAGTTGAAGACACTCCAAGGCCATGGCAATTTTGGATGATAATGCTAAAAAATGGAAATTATGACACTAGGTCTGGGTTATGTCCTCAAGATGGTAAAAAAATACCTCCTTTTAGTCCAGGAAGGTTTCCTTGTTTTGGAACAGGGTGCATGAACCAACCCATTTTGTGTCATCAATGGACAAAGCTGAAAGGTGGAAAAATGAGAGGAGGATTTATTGGTACTTATGATTTGGATTATGGTTGTGATGGAGTTGATAGTAATGCCTCTTTTTATGAGGTTGTTTGGGAGAAGAAAGTTAATGTTGGGAGTTGGTTGTTTAAACATAAGCTTAAGACTTCAAAGAAATACCCTTGGTTGATGCTTTACTTGAGAGCTGATGCAACTAGTGGATTCTCTGGTGGTTACCATTATGACACTAGGGGAATGCTAAAAACTGTAAGTCTAAACTCTCAACATTTCCTTCACAATCCAATGTTTCAAAATTTCCAATTTTGCTTTTTTTTTTTCAAATGACAAATGCATTAGTTACAAATTAATTAAGATTTGTTAGTTTAGTTAGAATCACTATATTATAAAGTTTATCCTACACTTATTGGAATCGTCTTTTCTCATTCAATCAATTTCAAATAATCAATCTTTCTCTCAATTTATTTTTCTATTTGTTGGGCTCTGTCACGCTTCTTAATATGGTACTAAAGTCTGGTCAGGATCCAGGAATATATGGATTATGACGATATCTAATAAACACTCAATCTCCTTATCGCTTTACTTCTTTTTCCGGTCAATTTTGTTTAATTAACTGTTAAACTAATAAGCATTTTAATTTCCTTCAATGTATGTAATTTGATTAGACAAAATTAACCATCTGCATTTTATAATTCAGCTTCTAGAGTCACCAAATTTTAAGGTGAGGTTAACCTTAGATATCAAGAATGGTGGAGGATCCAAGAGCCAATTCTACCTTCTAGACATGGGAAGTTGCTGGAAGAACAATGGTGCACCTTGTGATGGAGATGTACTCACTGATGTCACTAGATACAGTGAAATGATCATCAATCCAGAAACTCCAGCTTGGTGTAGCCCTACAGGTTTAGGAAACTGTCCACCATTTCATATCACTCCAGATGACAAAAAAATATTCAGAAATGACACTGCCAATTTCCCTTATTCAGCTTATCACTATTACTGTGCTCCAGGCAATGCTCAACATTTGGAGCAACCTGTTAGCACTTGTGATCCTTATAGTAATCCTCAAGCACAAGAGATAGTTCAGTTGTTGCCTCATCCTATTTGGGGTGAGTATGGTTATCCCACCAAAAAAGGTGATGGTTGGGTTGGTGATGCAAGGACTTGGGAACTTGATGTTGGTGGGCTTTCAAGTAGGCTTTACTTTTATCAGGTCAATAATTTAATTTACTACTCTTTTATTGGAAACTCATGAGTCATCACATTACATCACATGCTCATGTGTGGGATCTGGATTCCATGCTGTAATAATTACATGTAGTAATTAATTTTGACCATTAATTTGAGATCTCACGGTTCAGATTACACATTCATTAAACATATTTAAATAATCTAAGTACATGATTGGTTTTACAGAGATATTGGCAAAATCATGGTAAACCACCGTGAATTTGCAAAAGCTACCGAGTGTAATTTCTGCAAAATGTCAATCCAAACGGGAAACCAAATATACACTAAGTGCATGTTTGATTTCGTGGTAGAAATGACAAAATCACGGTGAATGACAGTGATTTTGTAGAAACTACACTTTGTAGCTTTTGCAAATCACGGTGACTCAATGCGATTTTACAATCTCGCAGCAAAACTAAACATTCAATAAGTTGTTGATTTAGATTGGACAGTTGAGTTCAGTAACTGTGTTAGGGAATTTTTTCAACATGTATGTGTCTAACAAATTTTAATTTATTTTTGTTGTGCAGGATCCGGGTACTACTCCTGCCAAAAGAATATGGACATCTATTGATACTGGTACTGAGATATTTGTTAGTGACAAAGATGAAGTGGCAGAGTGGACTCTAAGTGACTATGATGTTATTCTAACACAACCAAGAAATAGCTTGATGACTCAAGTAGAAAGAAAATAGGATTGACAATAAAGAGTAACTAAACTTTTGGGATTATTAGGTGATCCAAAAAGTTCAGGTTTCTAAATGCTCATTGTCAAAAGAAATCCTGAGGAATTAAGTATAATAAATTATGATAATCAAGTTTAATTATTTCAATGAATTTATTTAATTCTATCATTCTTGATTTTTGTTCGCCATGAGATAAATTTATGGTTTTTACTTTTTAGAGGTTATGGTTATGACATATTACGTTAAGTAAATAGATATTTTAAAGCAATTAAGTATGAATATATGCAAATAGATGAAAAATTGATAGTCATGTTGTAAATTGATGTGATGAAAAATCACTTCAGTTGACAATAAGTTATCGTTAGTACTTGAAAAAATATTGAAGTAATTAAGGTATGTTCTTTGTGATGTAGATAATTTTCATTGAGGTGAATGAGTTTCTACTTCTATAAGCTTTGGGACTCATTATGTTATTTTATTTTAAAGCAAGAGATGTCTTGCTTATACTAACATCGATTCTAGGGTCCATGACATTATGTATGTCTGGATTCGTGGTAAGAATCATAGAATAGATGAGTCACCGCAATTTTGGTAGAAGCTATACTTTTTGAAATTTATAAAATGTCATTTTGCTAAACTCAGTTGCGATTTTGGTAGAAACTACTTTTTGAAGTTTAGGGATCATATTGGTTGTCAAAAAAGAAGGGAAAAAAACTCATCATAACCGAATTGCCAGGTTAAAGAAGCACATGTTTTGTTATCTCAGGTCTCAATCCAATCCAGTGCATTATCGAGTACCTTAAACGCAACGCTAGAAGTTTGGCCATACCTTATTTCAGCTGGGATAGGGAGGATGATGAAGGAAATGATGTAAAGGTATCCATATTTATTTGCTTTTATTTTAGTCATGCGAATCTTTAAAAGTAGAAAATAAAGTGAAAACAGCTCAGCTTTTTTATAATCATTAATCAATATTGAAAAAAGACAATGTTTTTTAAATGCAAATAAGTCATGAAATTCTATTTATTTTTTAAAAAAAAAAGCCATCAATTCATCCGTTTTTTAGTAGAAGTTACTTACTTAACGCTTGTTCGGAACATATTGGCCAAGCACCGCATTGTTACAAAATATTGGGATTTAGACGTAAAAAAAAAAACTGTTTTAGAGACTAATATAGAGAAAGTGATAATTTAAGGATAAAATGGACTGTTTATCTTTTATTTCTTAATTTTATAATCAATGTACTCAAATTTTCCCGCTAAATCCCAACACTATCCTACAAGAAAGCTTCTAACAACCGTGATACGATTAAATGCACCTATAATTTATCAAGTATATCAAATTTCACTTATTTTAAAATATACAATCAAAATATTTTTACAATCCTAAAAATGCAATCAATGCATTTCACTTGAGAAGACAAATATTTGAATACAATTCTTTATAAATTTAGAACAAATGTTTATTCATAATTCTAACAAATAAGTCTAAAGTTGATATGTGGTCTTCTTTTATTAAAAATTTACATCTCAACATAAATTACATCGTCAATTAATTACATATAACATTTACTAAACTACTTTGAAAATTGATATATTTCAACTCATTTATTGGTTTTTCTCAACTCATAATATATTATACGAACTCTTGTTATAATTAACATTTGTTTATTAACTAATGTAACAATTAATGTAATAATATCTCATGTAATCTTTTAGACACCAACTCATGTCTACTTATGTGTCCATTCATTATTCATCATGGTAGTCTTTCACATTAATTACATCATTTACTAAGTTACTTAAAAAATTTGCATATGAACTCATTTATTGACCTTTATCCACTCATAATGTATTACACAAATTTCCATTATTATTAAACTTGACGCACTATTTTTCTCCCTAAATAAAGTAAACATGCCGCATAACTCTTAACATTTTATTCTTTTACTCATAATGTCTTAAATACCCATTTAATTAGCAATGATCCACTCTTTCCCCCTCAAGTAAATATAATTGTGGTCCAACTCCTTAAATTCATTTTCTCTATTCATAACATACATAATCAACAAAGAATGAATACGCATATTACTATATACACATGCATCTGTTTGGTACATGTTATTTGGTCTTGAGTAACTTCCATTTGATTTTCCTTCCTTCGATTATTCTGCTCATTCATAATGGTCTTTAACAACTTTTATCCGAACATTTCATTAGAATAATATAAAAAAATATGTTTATACTTTATATTAGTCAAACAAATACACCGTAAATATTGTATAATATATGTTTTATTGATCACACATATTTAGTGTCTAATCCATTTTGTGCGATTCGACAATATAAATGAAAAAACGACTGCTTATGGAGAACTATTCATAAATAAAACTTCACAAAGTTCTTTTTATCATACTTTCATTATTAACTTTCCAACCTTATTTTTATTTGCATTGTTCATTATAATCTAATAGTTAACTGCACAGACATGTCTTTGAGAGATACTTTATAGTTTATATATGTTGTTGAATACTAACACTAGTGCAATTTAATCTTATTACATCTGTAATTTTAGATCGGTTGTTATACACCCGATGTAATAAATAGGTGGTGGCAAATTTGTTATTATTTATTTGATTTGTTTAAATCTGTTATATTAAACCATTTTAATAAACATGTTAAAAAAATTGTTTGATTGATTTGTTAGATTTGTTATATTAAACCGATCTAACAAGTATTTTTTTTAAAATTAAATAATTTGTTAGATTTGTTATATTTAACCGATCTAACAAATATTTTAAAAAAATTGTATAATTTATTAGATCTGCTATATTAAACCGACCTAACAAACATATTAAAAAAAATTTAATGATTTATATTAAACCGATCTAACAAATATTTAAAAAAAAAATTCCCCTAAATTAGAAAATAGAAAATAGGTGCAACACGCATTTTCCTTCCTTCATGCCAATTTCGTTTCTTCTCGGTTGTTCTCAGAGGCTAAGCTTACAGTGGTTCTCAATCGCATTTTTTGGCTTTGTAAGTTACTATTACCTTACTTTCCTCTCAGAAGAAAGCCACAAGTCAGATTGAAGGAGCAAAGTTTTGAATTTTGCTGGTGTGGAAAAGTTAAACACACACTCTAGCGTATGAGAATGAGCACACCATCTTAACACTCTTCGGATCCTACGTATTGAAATTTGTCACCATTTACCACAAAACTAAATAAATCAATATCATCAGCTTCTTCTTTCTATATCAACTGCTTCTTCTTCTCTTCTCTCTCTCTCTCTCCACCTTTTTTTCTTTTCAATTTCTCTGCCACCGCCGTCACCGAGTTTCACTTCAATTTCATCAAGTCTCCTATCAGAAACTCTACCAATACTAACAACGTCGAAAAACCTAAAAGCTTCGATAATATCAATTTCTTTCACCAACGAGAAGTGTTTCCCTCTGTGAGCAAGTGTTTGTTGCTTTCTCTAGTAATTTTCTAATTACTTAGTCAAATTGTTTCACTGTTAATTGTTCTTATTATTAACCTTTATTGCTTATGGAATATTCATATATTGATTGACGTTATTAGTGGAGTTCATACAATTAATTCCTCTTTTTTATTCTGCTATGCAATTTATGTAGTGGATTTAGGATTTTGAATGTTACTGTTTTTGTTTCTGGTTGAAAGTAGTCGCAATGTAGTGGATTTACAGTAGTCGCAATGTAGTGGATTTACTGGTTGAAACTAGTTTCATTGTTCCATGATGCTTCTGTATTTGTACTTGCTTTTTTGTGGAGTGTATTGTCCTTGGTTTGCATTGTGTTGTCTTTGAAATGTTTGTGTAAATTGCCGCTTTTTCATGTTTTAGCTAGTTTTCTTGCACATGATTCCTTTTGTTTTTTGGACATTTGCATGCTCGTGTCAGTTCCTTGATGTGTTAATGATGATAATTTTCTGGATCATTCTATTCACTAAATATGCTCCTACATAGGTACCTAGTTAACCAACTTTTGATTTATAATTTTTTTTCCTTTCCTGTTATCTTCTGCATTAGATTGTTCAAGTTTAGGAGGTTTGTTTTCCTTTTCTCATTTAGTTAATTGAGTTTTCTGTTGGGTCAACAACAAATTATGTTCCTAATTTCAGACTGTTACTCTAATTGATCATGCTAAAAATACATTTAGCTAGCTTTTTTTGGAATGTCATGAGTTGGTAACAGCAAGTCCACTTTGACTTGGAGGGTTAATTTGACATTGAATATGATATCATTAATAAATTAAAATATCAGTATAAGTGAATGAAATGCTAACCTCGTAATTAATAAGTGAATCAATAGCCCTAGTACCTGATACCATAGATATCTGGATGGGTATGTGTTAAATTTGTACATCTACGATAGTGCTCTCAGCTTTAATTTGATTACATGTATCCTTAATGTATGCTATGGTTTAATGGAATTGTAATTCTATTATGATGATTTTAGTTGGTTGTGTTTTAAATGTTAACTCAATTCATCATGTTATTGCTAATGTTTGTATCTGTTTTAACAGCAATTACTTTGTATTTTTTTCCAATGACACAATCACTCAACCGATGAGAACTATTGTATGTAGTTTAGGTTGGAATCTGAAATAGTGATAACACTACAGATTGGAGAATATTTGAGTCAAGGGAGAACTTATCTCTCTTTTTGAAGTTAAGATTCTGAAAGGTCATATTCCTATTAATAATAAGAATGCCATTGTTGTATGAAATTAAGTGCACTCTTAAACGAGTCAACAAGTCTTTTGAACAACCAAGTTTTGAATCCATGAAAAAAAAATCGTCAAATATCGATGAACCTGTATGTGTGGGTTTCCAGCATAGAGAACATAGAAGAATAATAATTTATGATTAGAAGTCCAAAAGAGTTGGTGGTTGTGTTGATATATTCTACTAATTTTAGCATTTTTACAGCATTTCTAACTCTACATGATATATAGTAAGATACATGACCAACTAAGATGCATTTCGTCTCATTCAAAAGACAAATAGACAAATGAAATATATCTACAATTA
Source organism: Cicer cuneatum (assembly GCA_037974295.1). NCBI lineage: Eukaryota > Viridiplantae > Streptophyta > Magnoliopsida > Fabales > Fabaceae > Cicer > Cicer cuneatum. The sequence goes on from JBBPBO010000001.1 coordinate 12,082,932, forward strand.
ATTTGAAGAACTAAAGACCTAAATCAATCTTTATATGCTTTCGTGAAGTCATACTCCATAACTAGTGTAACACCCCGAGTTTAAAACACAGCGCGAGTGCATTTTTTTTTTCAAAATAAATCAAAGGAATTTTCAAAATTATTAATTCAAAAGAATTAAAAATAAAATTTTAATTAAGTCGTTTCATGAATTAGTACGTCGTAATTCCGTCGATGAACGTAATTAAATAATTTTATCATAATATCACTAAATACTTCACTTTGGGAATTAATAATAAACATTAATACATTTCAAAAAGACAATGTTATATCATCTCAAAAGAACACCCGGCCTGTGGCCCACTAAACAGTATCAGAGTGTAGAAGAGATCAGCGGAAAAAGTTATACAATAATTCCCAAACAAAATAATTACATCCACCGAAATCAAGACCCTATACAAAAAGTCTAAACTGATCATGCACTAAAGCTACAGTAGCAGGGATTCCCTCCGCAGCCTATGCAAGTCTCGTCCGACTCCGCAGCTCGCCTCGACGTAACGTCCTCTTCCTCATCATATAAGGAAGGGTCGGTCTCCTCCGAAGTCAGATCAATATACAATCAGGGTCGCTTCGGCGGTGCCGGAATCTCAAAGCAATCATCGGATATCTTGGATGGACCCGGAACATCATCTGCTACCAGCGTCGGTCTTTGATTCTCCTCTTCCACCTCGGTTTCATGTACAACTCCTCCAGTCACCGGGTTAGGAGTCACCACACCAATAGTGGCCTCTGTCTCAACCCCTCTCGTCAGCTCCTCCGCATCCTCAAAAACTCCGTGTGCTTCCAACACCAATTTGGAAGGCACCGGAAAGTCAATCCTCGTCTGGGTGTGCTCTACATAGTCCACTACCCCGTTAGTCCTGCAGGTTCTCGCCAGTCTCCTCGTGTACGTCGCCCTGCTTGAGATGGGGTCGTATACCCAAGCAGTTGGCAGGAAACGATCAATGAAATCGAGCGACGTTTCCGTCGTCTGGGAACCCATTGGTGATATGGGTTTGGGGGGCATATGAGGGCAAAGCCCAATTTTCCACAATAATAGTAAAGGGTCACCGACCAAAATTAACAAATACCACATAACAATGATGATAAATAAGGATGGTCAATTTTAAAATTTCATGACATGTATGTCTTTTCAAACAGCAACCAATTTAATGTAAAAATCAAGTTGTAAGTACACAAATCAATTCAGCAATGACACAAATTCATCAGAAATTCCAGATTTCATAAGTTACTTACACACATCGATTTTCACCCATCAACATCATATCCAATCATAATTCACCGGTCAACCACCCCGATGCAATATGTATATGCTCATGTACTCAACTTATTGGAATTTCCAAGGTGCAATCGCTCATAGACCAGCACGATTTTTATATGTTAGACTTTAATGGCCAACATGACCATGGTGCAATTGCTCACAGATCAGCACCAGTGCAGTCGCTCACAGGCCAACACTCGTGCAGTCGCTCAACAGACCAACACGTTTCACGTATACCAAGGTACAATCGCTCACAGACCAGTACCAGTGCAGTCGCTCTCAGACCAGCACTCGTGCAGTCACTCAATAGACCAACACGTTTTGCGCATATCAAGGTACAATCGCTCACAGACCAGTACCAGTGCAGTCGCTCACAGACCAGCACTCGTGCAGTCGCTCAACAGACCAGCACGTTTTACGCATTACTCTGTGGCCCATCGCGGTCACCACCTAACTATGCAATGCATGAACATGCAATGTTTTCTCTTCACTGAAAACAGTATGCAAACATCAGTAACATTCAGCCTTTCCATCATTTCCCCAAAACCATCTCAACCCAAATAATTTCATTATCATCACATCAATAAAAACATTCAAACACCTCATCATTACCACTTCACACTATCTCAAAAACTCCATTTTTATTTATCACAAGTCTTCCCAATGTTTCTTCAACTCTTAAAGTTCATAAAACAGTGTGTAAAATTGAGATTTCTGGAAAAACGAATATGTATTCGAATACAGCTTCCTTGTATTCGAATACAGAAGCTAAAATAGTGCAAAATTAACACTCTGTATTCGAATACAACTTCCTTGTATTCGAATACAGAGGTTAAAATATTGCAAAATCAGCATTTTTTACAACATCAATAAAGATCTCAAGAACTTCATCATCACTACTTCAAAACTATCTCAAAAACTCCATTTTAATTTATCACAAACCTTTCCAATGTTTCCCCAACTCTTAAAGTTCATATGACAGTGTCTAAAACCTGAATTTATGGAAAACACGAATCTGTATTCAAATACAGAAGCTAAAATAGTGAAAAATCAGCATTCTGTATTCGAATACGAGGGTGTTGTATTCGAATACAGATGCGAATACAGTGGCAAAATTTCAATCCTGTATTCGAATACGACATGGTCGTATCCGAATACAGATGCTAAGTCAGAAACAAAAATCCCTCATCTGTATTCGAATACGGGCCTGTATTTGAATACAAGTTCAAAAATTTGAATAAAACAGAAGCTTTGCAGGCTGTATTCGAATACACTTATGCTGTATTCGAATACACCTTCGAATTCAGTGAAATTTTCCTGAAACTTCAACACATTTTCAAACTTTTTCCTTTGAAAAACCAACACAACACCAAAACAGTTTCACCACTCTTTTGAAAACCACAAAACTCAACATTTTTCATTATCAACAGAATTTTCCAGAAAACACTTCCACCATTTTAAATCCTTTTTTTTTTAAAACCATCATCAACACCAGATTGTTCTTAACATAGTAACAAACAGAATCACCAACACCAGATTGTTATCTACATAAGAACAAATAGAATCACCAACACCAGATTGTTATCAACATAACAACAAACAGAACATGCATTTTTAAACATTTACATTTTGATCATTCCCAAAACAACATGCAAAGTATTTTCCTGTATTCTTACACAACCAAAACAACATGCAAAGCATTTCCCAGTGTTCCCACACAACCAAAATAGCAATGTTATATCAACCAAAACAGCAAACATCACAAAATCATCAAAAATTAACAGAATGCATTTTTCGCATTTTATAAGAACATGCACAATAGTTTCGTTTTTCAAACCAGAAACTAAAATATGATCACACATCAAACATGCATTTACAACCCTAAAATGCAAACTAGAAAGTGGAAGGTGCCCCTTACCTCTGTTACGTTTCTGCTCCCGTTCACGTTTCTGCGACAAAAATCGGCGAAGTTTCCGTTTGCCGCTACCAAAGTTAGTTCTCTAGCTCCGTAGTGAGAAGAGGAACAACTTTTGTTCTTGGTACTTGGTGGTTTGGTGTTTGGATTTCCAAGTAATCTCACTTTTGAGCAACTTTTTTTCTTCTATGAACGGGAAATAGAATGGGAAGAGGAAGAAGAAGGGTACTGTTTCATGCAGTAAGGGAGGAGGAAATGTGTTTATGTTCCTTTTGTTCTGCCCTCTCCCATCTATATATAGACACCTAGGTGCCACCTCACCCAACACATCAATATTATAATATTGTTTGACCCTCCAGCACTTAACTAGTCTTGTCTCAATTAGCAGATAACATCTTAATTAACTGTCCGATAATTTAATTACTCGTAATTAAATTTAGTTTATCCTTCATCCAATAATTTTAATTCAACCTCCAAAATAAATATTTATATATATATTTTTACACAAAAAATACATATATTAAATATTTTACAATTATTCCCCAAAATACATTTAATATTCAATCCATAATTTAATTCTAAATTTAAGGGTCTTACAACTAGGCTTAGGGATGAAAAGTCAAAATAAAACTACGTCGATCTAAAGTGTTTTTAAAAAGGAATATTAGTTATAGAAATCAGAAAATAAACAAAAAAGAGAAGAGAAAACAAAAAGGTGCTCCAAATAAACAACATAAGCAGCAACTCACAGGGAAGTAATCCATGCAAAAGGTGCTTCAAATTTATAGGCCAGTATACCTGATACCATAGATATCTGGATGGATATGTGTTAAATCTATTGAAGTTGTTGAAACAGAAAGAAGCAAGAGTTGGGATGATAAAATAATTTACAATAAATCATTAATGAAAACATAGACCCCAGGAAGTCAAAGGTGAAAATACAGTTCCCACAAAATATATTCCTCTTAACAATCTACACTAGAGGAATACATGATTCACGTAAGCAACAAGATAAAAACTGAGGCATACCTCTAATATGGTGGGTACTACATTGAACACCATAGAGGAGAGAATGAAATTTATTGCACGGCTACCACGATCAATTATTCGACTTAATGCACCAGTTTCTCAACTGAAAAATATAACTAGATGAGAGGCATACACAATGAAACAGCAAGTTCACTTTGACTTGGAGGGTTAATTTGACATTGAAATGGTTATTCTTGGTTGTGCTTCTTTAAATCTTGTTGGTCATATCTAGTTTTGGTTAATTTTTACTCATCAAGTTCTAATTTGTAAATGTTTTCACTTTATTTGTAATTGTAATTTTTTGTTAGTTATCTTTCATGTCTTTGGATGATTGAAGTAATTGTTTGTGACAAGTTTGACTCTTCTTTTATTGAGGTTTGTTGTTCTTACTTTTAATTATAAGTTTATTTATCTTCTTCGCCTTAATTAATTTTATCGTTTCATTCATCCTCAAATTTTCCTTTGTGGACCGTAAGTGTTTTACTTTATTTGGATTTAAAATTTTTTTATTTATCATTAGTGTCTTTGGTTGATTGAATTAACTCCAGTTCCTCTTAAAATTGAATTACGCTTTTTAGTTTCTAATAACTATGTCCTGTTTGTTGCCCTGTAGGCTGTAGCCCTTCTGCATTTTCAGATTTGGAGTTTATTAACTATTATGATTTTACCCGATATCTAATAGAAAATATTCTTTTGCAAGCTGAGAGGACGAATGAGAGGTTCAAGCAGGTACTGATTTGCTCTATTATTGGTTTGTGTTATTGGACCTTTTGGTAAACAATATAACTGATAATTCACATATTCTTCAAAGAAATTATTTCCCATTTGATACCATAGCCGAATGTTGTTTGCTACTGATGAATATGTTGTCTTGGCTGTATCTGAAAATCAACTTCTACAATTGGTTGCAACCAGATCAATTTTCATGAAAAACAATGCATCATAATTCTGCTATTTAAGAAATTATGTATTGTTCATTGCTGAATTGTTCTTTGATGAATTGTTCATTGCTGAATTGTTCTTTTTTGCAACGACATTATTTGTATATTTTACCATTGTATATTTTTTCAGAAGTAGTTATGGATCGCAGTTGGATGAATGCTAATTGTTTGAGTGCAGAGTATGAAAAGGGAGTTGAGGAGTTTTTACAATTTTCTTTAAAAAAAACTTCCTGGAAGTAAAGCAAGATTTTATTGTCCTTGTGTTATTTGTTTGAATGAAAATACATTACATTTTGAGGAAATACGAAGTCATCTTATTTGTTCCGGGATTGACCTGAATTATACCAGATGAATATGGCATGGTGATTTGTTAAACATGTCAAATACCTCATAAAGAGAAAAAGTTGATGTAGATATGAGTGATCAACTAGAGGACATGATACGTGATGTTGGACAAGAGTCCTTTAATCGTGCACATGTATATGATAATTTGTGCAGTGACAAAGAGGAGACATTATATTCGGGATGCACTAACTTCACACGGTTGTCTACGGTGTTGAGATTGTTCAACTTGAAGGCGAGAAATGGTTGGACAGATAAAAGCTTCACCGAATTACTCGAATTGTTGAAAGAAATGCTCCCAGAAGGTAACACATTGCCGAATCGTAACTATGAGGCAAAGAAGATATTGTGTCCAATGGGCATGGAGTATAAGAAAATACATGCATGCCCTAATGATTGTTTATTGTATAGAAATGAGTTTGAAGAGTTGAATATGTGTCCTAAATGTGGATTATCACGCTACAAAATGAAGGATGGTGATTCCATTTATGAAGAAAGCTCAAAGAGGCCTCATGCGTAGGTGTTATGGTATCTTCCAATAGTTCCAAGGTTCAAACGATTGTTTGCTAATACAAATGATGCAAAGAATGTAAGATGGCATGCCGATGAGAGGAAACGTGATGGACAACTCCTTCATCCAGCTGATTCTTTGTAGTGGAAGAAAATTGATGATTTGTACCCGGAATTCGGAAATGAGCCAAGGAACCTTAGGCTTGAACTTGCTATAGATGGAATGAATCCATATGGAAACTTAAGTAGTAACCATAGTTTATGGCCCATTCTACTAGTTATCTACAACCTACCTCCTTGGATTTGCATGAAGCGTAAATACATTATGTTATCTATGATGATTTCAGGTCCAAAACAACCTAGAAATGACATAGATGTTTATCTAAGTCCATTGATTGAAGATTTGAGAATGCTTTGGGAAGGTGTTGATGTGTTTGATGGGTATTACCGTGAATATTTTAAGAAGCGTGCAATGCTATTTTGCACCATCAATGACTTTCTTGCATATGGAAACTTGTGTGGCTATAATGTTAAGGGACATAAAGCATGTCCTATATGTGAAGAAAGCACATGCTACCAGCAACTGAAACATGGAAGAAAAATAGTTTACGTTGGGCATCAGAAATTTCTCAAGTCTAATCATCCATACCGTAAGTTGAGAAAATCATTTAATGGACACCAAGAGCATGAAATTTTCCACAAAGCCTTAACCGGGGAGCAAGTTTATCAACGAGTTAAGGATATCAACATTATCTTTGGAAAGAACCAAAAACAGATATATGAGAAAAATATATGGAAGAAGAAGTCAGTGTTCTTTGATCTTCCTTATTGGTCTAGTCTAGATGTAAGACACTGTCTTGATGTGATGCATGTGGAGAAAAATGTGTGTGATAGTGTAATTGGAACACTTCTCAACATTCAAGGGAAAACAAAGGATGGCTTAAATTCTCGTCTAGATATCGTTGAGATGGGTATACGACAACAATTAGCTCCACAATAAGCAGGTAAACAAACATATTTGCCTCCGGCTTGTCATACATTGTCAAAAAAGAAGAGGAGAAGCTTTTGTGAGTGTTTACGGGGAATAAAAGTGCCACATGGCTACTCCTCAAATGTCAAGAGTCTTGTCTCAATGAAAGATTTGAAATTAGTTGGCTTAAAGTCTCACGATTGCCACGTATTGATGCAACAACTACTACCAGTGGCTTTACGTGGCATATTTCCTAAAAAAGTAAGAGATGTCTTAACTAGGTTGTGTTTATTCTTCAACGCTATTTGTAGCAAAGTCATTGATCCTCAAAAATTAAATGAGTTGGAAAATGAAGCTGTTATTATATTGTGCCAACTAGAGATGTATTTTTCTCCTTCTTTTTTTGACATCATGGTTCACTTAATTGTTCATTTAGTTAGGGAGATTAAATTATGTGGTCCTGTTTATTTGAGGTGGATGTATCCAGTCGAGCGTTACATGAAGATTTTAAAAGGATATGTGAAGAATCCACACTGTCCTGAAGCATCTATTGTTGAAAGGTACATAGCAGAAGAAGCTATTGAGTTTTGTTCTGACTATATGTCGAAAGCAGAAGCCATAGGAATTCCTAGATCTCGTCATGAGGGAACATGTGTTGGTAATGGTATACGGGGCTTAAAACTTAAAAGCATGGGACGGGAGGAAGTACTTCAAGCACATTTGTATATATTGAATAACACTGATGAGGTTCAACCTTACATTTCTACTCATAAAAGCATTGTGAAAGAAAAATATCCTAGAATGAATGAAAAATGGTTGTTGAATGAGCATAACAAGACTTTCTTAAAGTGGTTTAAAGAAACCATTTTAACCAACAATACAACTTCTGATACATTAAAATGGCTAGCAAATGGGCCTCATTTTGATGTCATAACTTGGACTGGCTACGATATCAATAATTTTACATTCTACACAAAGAGTCATAAATGCATGAAATGCATAGGAGATACTACAAAAAACAAAGCACTAAATCTCTCCCATGCACGTCACTTCCACCTTTCTCTCATGAGTCTCCTCTCAATGTGATTGTTCATTTCACGTGATATCTCTCTCATTCACCTTACCTCTTTTCTTTATTTCTTACTATATTTCTCTCATTTATGACTTTTGTAGTAGATATCCAAAAAGAATACAACAAAACTTTGAAATAAAAATCATAACCATGCAATTCATTTACTTTTTTTTGTTACATCATTTACTTTTTTTTATTACAATACAAACATAAATTTGAATAATTCTCTAAAAGTTTAGCAAATTCCGTATGTATAATTAGTAATCGTATTTTGGCAAGGAATTAAAGAAATTGGGTACTTGGTTCACCGAGAAGAAGATATACGTGAAGCTGTGAATTAGTGGGTGAAAGAGTAGTGAGTGAGTGGAGTAGTTATTTTGTATTACATAAGGATAAAAAAATAAAATAAAAATAAAATAATAAGGGTATAAATAGAAGAAAACGTAAAAAACTATAAGCTATAAATTCAAACTCTACTTGAAATAGCCTATCAGAATAAGTTATAAGCCGATGAAGAAAGTTTGTTTACCAAACACATCTCTTTTAATCCAACAAAATTATAAGCTATTTTAATAAGCTATAAGCTAGCATATGGACGTTACCAAAGAGTGCCTAAGTCTAGACCAATATATATTAAGCTATGTTTTCGAATAAAACACTTCTTGAACAAATTAAAATCAGCTTATTTCATTTAATTTCATGCGCCTCTTGCATTGAATGAATCAAACTTATCTTTTCAATATTTTTGGAAAGAGACTATTATTGACTTTGGTAATCAATAACAAAATGAAAAGCCATTGCTTGATTCGATCCACGTGTTGCAAGATCCCTCTATAATTTGGATGCTCAATCAAAATGAGGTTATCAGTACAAACTCCATTTAGATATGCGAACCATAATCGGTTTTGAGTAGTTTGAACAACTCAAACATCCATCGAACGATAAATTCATGTGAGATTTCCAACGTTAAGGTAATAAGTTGTTTTCGATGTCACTCACTTAATTATGTAATTGTTATAAATGATTAGCTGAATTAAATTCCAAAAACATCTATTAAACGTAGTCTATATTTTGTAATATGTGCATACTATTAAACTCAAAGATTGCATATTAAATGATTGTGAACCTGAATGCATGTCATACAAATTGTCTCGATAAACTAAACAATCGTCATGTGCATTGATTGTCATGTAAAGATATATGTCCTAGCATTTAATTAAGCTTCTGTTAAACATTGGAAATATGAGTCAGTTGTTGCATGCGCACATTGGAAATGATTGACTAGTTATTCATGTGTAACCTTTTCCTTGACTGTCATATGAACTCTTGTGTGATGCTCCTCACTGAAAGATCATTAGACTATCATTAAATACAATGCATTCATTAAATAAGTTATTTGGCTCAATGCATTAGATGCAAAGGAATTATATATTAACGATCTATTAAGTTACCAATGTAATAGAATACACATATCAATTATGGTAGTATTTATTTAGTACATGTCATTTTAGGTTGAGTAACTAATTAGTAAAGACAAATAATAACCACTTTCCAAAAATTATATATTTGGGTGTCACATGCTAACATTAATTTTGATTTGAGCATCAACTCATGCAATACATTTGGGAGAATCAACATGCCTACTTAACGGATTGGACAACAATTAATAGTCTACAGGCACATGACTTGTATTATACCTTTATTGACACATGTGCAACATTAATAGCACAAGAAGTAGGGGTATATTAGGAATACTAGCATTCAATGAGTTAACGATAGTTAATTTTTGTTTATAATAGTGATTAAAATTTGATGTCACATTTTTGCTAATAATAGTGACCCGATGAAGCAAGTTGTAAGTGTAACAATGTTAACAATTTGCAACACAAGATATATACTCTCTATTGCTACTAAACCTAATAGAACTTTTCAAAAGATAGTTTCTTTATCACACAATTGTTTTTCTGTTGGATCGAGGTCCACTTATGGAACCCCACTCGCATTAGTAGAGGTGCTTATTTACGAAAATATTAAGTTTTTTAATACATTAATTTTTGTTGATTCACTTTTGCTTATAAAATAAAAATGGAGGAAGGAAGTATGTTTTCCATTTGATGCAAGTTAGTATGTTTAATACTACATTAGACATGTTCCTGCCTCCCATACACCTATTCTAATTTGGTATATATATATATATATATATATTATATTGTGTGATGATGAGGTATGTACCTAACACATGATATAATAAAATAATATTTCTTTGTTTGTTATCATATCTACATCAATCATGTGATTAGATAATATTTATCTTGTGATTTTTCTATCTTATTCTTATCGAGTTTATATCATATTTCATCTCTATCCTATTTTACGCACCAAAATAGAGGTCTTGAATGTTTTTCTAAAAGCACATAAGACTCTTTTAATATATATATCAAGAATCAAATTGATATTAATATTCACTTAATTTCATTGATTAAAAAACTAGATTACAATCTTTTCTCTATTTCTCTTTTGTCTTCATCTTCTTTATAATAGAAGAGGGATGATTTAAGATCATTTTTGTGTCCGAAATCACCCTCTATGTCATTTTTCTTTATGCTTTTATCTAAATAAGTGATTTTCACATTTATCAATTTTTTCTTTTTTTTCCCTGTTATTTTGTAACCTAAGTGCGACGTTTGGTTTTCCTGTCTCGTTGCAATGTTTATTTTGTTGAGATTTACATATTTACTTTGATCCAGTACAAACAAATTCAATCAATGTATTTCACATCATCAACGTTGTAGATCCAAAGACATGAATATTTTGATCACTTTAATTTTGTCAAATTTGTAGTATTTTTCCGTTTTATGCTATTAACCAAGTATGATGAGCTTGTTCGCAGATTTATTATTTTTTATGTAAAAAAAACCATATTACAAAGAAAATATTGATGATATTTATGATGTTGTCATACTAAAACTAACTAGATTAACATTTGATTGGTGGTTGACATACTAAAACAACTTTTCAAAAAGTGACAAATGATTTTGGGCTAAAAATTGGCTATAAACCATCCATATCTAATAGGAGTAAAATTGAAAAAATAATTATCAATACCATTTCAATAAACATAGCAACACCTATTTTGAGATATTTTTTATACTTTCTCGGTCTCTAAATAATTGTTGCAGTCAATTATTTCACGTAAATTAAGAAAATATAATAAATGAATGAAAGAGAAAAATGATTTTACCAAATTACTCATATCAACTATTAGTTTATTTTCATTATTATAAATACAAAATGAATAATAATAATTTGGGAGTGATGCATACAATATTAATTAGAAAATACAATTAGAAAATAAACATTTAAAGTTGCATTGGAAACTGAAAGGCATAACATTTTTGGGTCAATTTTTATATGCAAATGTGACAATTATTTTTGGATAGAGGGAATAGTGATTACAATTGATTTTGTAAAATTAATTTTAATTAAAAGTGAGTTGAATAAAAATTAATTTATATTTTGATATACTCATATAAAAGTGAATTCAATTATAAATTTCAAACTTCAAAATAGGATGAATTATGGAAGAAAAATCAAATTTACTTGACAACACTCAAAGATGCCGAAACTAATTTTATAACTAAAGAGTTGATTTTGACTCTTCTATAGTTGAAACCAAAGTTACACTTATTAGCTGGTTTAATGTACTACGAGCTAACAGATAGCAGTACACTTTAGCTCTCACAGATAGCAGTACACTTTTGCTCTCACAGAACCATAATAAAAGAGAGTTAGTAGTACAGCTAAAATTTCTTAGTACATGCATGTACTGCAAAAAGTACAAACCATTCCCTCCTTATCCTATTACATATAGAAATCAAACGGAATCACACCTTCATTCAACAATGCATTTTATGCATATAATAATTTGAAGACCCAAATGTTCAATGAGAAGGCAACCTACCTTATTAGATGAGAAGCTGATTAATTTCACACAAAGAGGAGGTAAGATAATGTAATTTAGATGTAGAAAACGTTGAGGGGTGAGATTAATTGTTAAAGACAGCACAAAGCCAGGGAACAGGCTGAGCATGAATGGAACTATCGACAGAATTGAGGAGACAACTGTCATGGTTCCACTCATGCACTGCCTCTTCCCTGGCACTGTTACAATTACTCTTTAATCCCTTTCCTCTTTTATTTGTTCATTTATTTATCAGGTATATGATCTGTGTTAAAATGTGTTGAATTAAAAGGCAATGAGTCCAGCACCTACTGATATACATTTCATTCTATTTGTAATTACTAAAAAAAAAACTATAATCTTATATATAATTGTGAAGCAAAAGTATGGTTATAGGCCTTATCGCTATACATCTGTCAATTGTCATTCACTCATTCTAGTTTCTACTGTCTTATACATTTTTGTAGTAGGTTGGACACTGGAATCAGAATTTTTCTGTAACTTTTTGTACTGTATGTATGGTTAAGCTAATTTATAATCACGTGTTGTGGTTTGGTGATTTAGGGGAGAAACATAAGAATTGAAAAAATAAAAATTCATGAGTTCAACTTTCCCCTACTTACAAAATAACAACTAAAAACACTAACACTAATTTGTAGTATATGGACAATAAAGTGTGGTCAGAGTCATTCTTGACACATTTCGAGTGATTATGCATGAAGTAAGAAAGTTTGATTCTCTAAGGCTATGATATAAACAAGATTTTCAACTCTTGCAATGCTTGAAATTTGAAAAGATTAGGATATATTTTTGAGCGAATATGAGACTAATCTCTTCATATGTTTATCTTAAAACTCTCGCCCCTCCCCAACCACATGTTTCGAGGGAATCAAACATTTAATCTCCGTACAAGCTCAACACTGCTTAACTAACTTAACTAACTGAGCTTAAACTCATTGGATAGTTATACATTATAATTTATAATTATATATTTAAAATTCAAAATTAAGAGCCTAAAAGAATACAGAACAGAACATGAGCAAGTTATCTGAGCCTAAAAGAATAAGCTGCAGCTGCATAGTTTCTGAGTTCAACAGAGAGATTCACCAAACCAAAGCCATGAATGAGAGAATAAAGAGAAAATTAATAAAAAGAAAGGAATTACAAGGTAGCATCAATTAATATTATTATCAGATAAGCATAAAGACTTAGTAAGGTCAACAAGAACACATGTATGATGATCTTCTCCAAGTTTATAATCAAGTTTACCAGATTCAATAAGCTCCAAATCCTCCAAAAGTATCACATAATGTTCTTCAACTTCCCCTGCACTCTTTTTTCCTCCGACCATTGCTGCAACCATCTTCCATCTTTCTGGATGCCTCTCATCTACTAAAGCTAAAGCCAGCTCAAACAATTTGTTCTCCTTCCAACTCCACCCACATAACCCCTTTGGAATTTCATCCATGTCACTCTTCATCATAGAATTGTGATTCTTTGAGGTGATTAAAAATGATGGAAATTCAATTACATTACATTATGCTAATAATAATAATAATAATAATAATAATAATAATAATAATAATAATAATAATAATAATAATAATAATAATAATTTACTAATTTTGGAGAATCTCATGAGTACCTTATTTGAATTAATGTGTTGTTGTATTATCTCTAGTCTTCACCCTTGTGTGATACTTGGAGGAGTCAAGTACCTGCAAAAATCAAAATCATCTTATCTTTGGCGTCATTAAAAGGGCCACATGAGATTAAATTAAACTCAATTTATATATGATAATGAAAGGTTGATTATTTTGGGCAAAAACAGTAAAATGATAATGTAATAAAATAGACAAAATTAAGTACCTCACTATCCATTTTCTAGTAAGAATTAGACTCGAGAGATTTTTTTATTTCCTATTTAAGGTATTGATGCCATGTGGTCCTTATTTTTTTGAGCATGCTTCATGTGGAAATTTATATACCTGAAATATTTATATTTATGCATAATGATAATATATTTCGAACATATGGATGAATCGAGGCCAGAAATTGTCCGAAAATTATCATGAATCTATTCATGATTTTTATTTTTGAATTTGACACCTTGCACGGATAGTAGGTGAATTTTGGTGGTTAAGATTCAACCATGCTTCATCTTTCTGATAGATTCGATACCTCACCAACCGGAATTAGGTCACTTTCGAAGGTGTAGGGTCTGATTAAAGGCTAAGATGCAGAAAGCATAGGGAAGTAAACAATAACATAATAAGAGAATTAGAATACAAATTAATTAGGTTAAAAAACAAGGATAGATAGTGTCTATTTTTGTGTTTTTTTTTCTTTTTCATTTTAGGTTTATTAATTAAATCACTCTCTTTCAGTCGATTAAAAAAATATTAATATATAAAATAAGAAAAATGTTTATAAAAATAGTAAAAAAAAAATATCAATTTTGGAATTACAAACTTGTTAACACATTAGAGTCCCCATCAAGTAGATATTAGAATTATCTTGACAATACTCATGGTTTTTCTCATATCTATGAATCACGCTACCTCCATTATTATTTTTATTATTTTAAAAACTAAAAAAATTTATATATTCTATATTTACAATTTATTTAGTAATAATTTTAATGATAGCGGTTGTGACAAAGTAGTGTGGAAGTAGTCAGAATTGTGGTCAACAATGATTGTGACATTTAGAGGTGATAGCCATCAATGATCAACGATGATTGTGGTGGTCAAAAGTAGTATTTAGAGTAGTGTGCGGCAACAATCATAACCGCCTGAGTGGTGACTCATGATGATAGTTGAAGAGATGGTCGACAATAATCAAAGTGATAATAAACAGTCTTTGATTATAACATGTTAACATTAAAAAAAATATTAATTATAAAATATATTTTTATCAAGGAAATAAATCAATCCAACCCCATTTTCCTCAAATTCAACTTTAAAACAAAAAATCATCAATTTTAAACCATCCCTGAGTTTAACCATGGCAGTAGTGCTATATAGTTAAGGTATATGGCAATTACTCATTAGCATTACGTTGATATATAACATTGGCATGTATTATTTTTGGGATATAACATTGGCTTAGCATTGAGGAGTGGCGGAGTTCAGTGAAAATTAGGATGCTTTAGATATTTGAAAGTGATATTTTTATAAATTATTTATATTTTTTTATGCAAGATATAAATTAAAGTCTAAAAATACAAAATCGATCATTCAAACCATGTTTTTCTCTTTAAAAAATAACAATTTTGATGTAGGAAGGTTCACGGTCAGGATCGAGGAAGAAACGGTTTTGTAGACAAACGCAGTGAGAAATGCGGAAAACGATCGTTCAGGATCAGATTGCCTATTATTATACCTTTCTGGAAAGGAAATCGCGCCACAAACACAACTCACATCGCTGTGACATATGAGCTTCAAGTCCTTTTTGGGCTCGTCTTAAGCTTCAAAACAGCATTGTAAGTTTTTTCTATAATTTCGGATTTTTCTTGTTTTACCTAATTTTTGCACTAGGATTTCCACTAAGTATTTAAAGACTTCCTATGCTGTAATGGCAGGTACCTTTTAATTAAATAATTGATTTCGAGAATTTTCTCTTTTTTGGTGGAATCTAGAGTTTGTTGTTCTTTCGGATTTAGCGCTTGCTAATTTTTTGTGATTCCGATTGGGTCAGGTTGTATCTAACAAGTTGATTTTGATTTCCCATGTCATTGAGTACAATTATGAATAATCAGTTAAGTTAAATAGAATTATATATACAGCAAAACTCTCAAGCAATAATTATAAGGTAAAAACTCACGTATTTTAAAGTTTTGTTGGATATAGTATCCAAAATAATGAATTATTTAAAGTGATGTATTTTTTTCATTTTTTTATGACTTAAATTTAAAATCCACCTCAAGTATCAATCTTTGACTTGTGAAAGATATGTCACAACCTCCTAAAGAAATAAATAGGTCACTGGCTCATGTTCAAGTATTTCAATCTTAGAAATTTTATTTTATTTTTCTACTATCAATACTACACAAAAAGCACTCATACATACACCTGGTTTCAAATATATATATACAACTTAAAACGTCAAGCCCTCCACATATTTGTGGTATCACATTTAATTCCTAGTATCCATATTGTTCTTATTCTCTAATGGTCCTACAGTAGTTTCTACATGTTTTGGTATAATCCATGTACACAGATTTTATTTGATGAATTTTTAGTTATGTGTATATATAATGGTGCATGATGAATTTTATTTAGTGAAACCAAGTTCAAAGGGTACACCAGTGGCTGGCAACCATACACCACCTTGGAGCCATTTATCAGCAGTATATCCAATTGCTTCCTCTTTGGTAAGAACTCCATGTCCCCACTTAACTCTTGCTGAAGAATTAGCACCAGGTCCAGTGTTAGCATACTCAGCAAAGAAACATGTATCAAGGAATTGTGTTCCTGACCAAGGAAGATATCCATCTGGTTGAATTAAATCACCAATAGTATTTTCCATAAATATAGCTCTCGAATACGCCTTCCATGGCCTCGCTAAATAAGACCTCACTGTCAATCTATCAGCTTCTAATGTTGCATCTGGCATGATCTGACAATTCTGAATAACTACTCCTGTTGGCATGTTCTTTTGATCTGTTCCATCAGCTACCACTATGTTTTGTTGATTTGGACCTGGTTTTCTCACTATTATTTTAGAGTTTTGTATTAAGGTTGTTGAGTACCCGAAAATGAAATCAATCGTGCCTGAAATTTCGCAGTTTCTATAGAATTGACGGTGGGCGTGTGCATACAATGTGTCTTGGTAACCTCTAATGGCGCAGTCGAAGAAAACTGATCGGTCACCTTGAACTCGAAGTGCTACTGCTTGGTGCTTGCTTGCTCCTGCTGTGTTCTCGAATGCCATTGACTTTGCAACGAAATCTTCTGCAACAGTAGCTGCACATTGAAGTAACATATATTTTAATTCAATTTTTTACAATGTTGCAGATATTATATATATAATTGATTAATGTTGAAGAGAAGAACTTACAAAATGTAGCAGTTCTCATAGTCTTCCAACCATCTACATAATTTTTATTACCAGTGATGATAGTCTTGTTAGGGCCATCACCAAACATTAGAATTCTCTTCTTTTTCTTGTCAATGGAAATGTATTCATCGTAGATACCAGCTTTAACGTATATAACATATCTACCTTCATGATCTTTTGGATAAGAGTTAATGGCATCGATAACGGTTTTATATTGGCCACTTCCATCTTTGGCAACAACCACATTAGGTGTAGGAGTACGTCCAGTATCCATATCAGCCAATAGTCTGCGATCAGCCACAGTCATCCAAGTTGGGTAACCCTCGTGATCCACATCAAGAAGACGACGAGATGAAGGATTCACCTTCATATCCAAGTTAAATGCAATGAGTACTTTTGAGATCTCAGACACAACATCAAGTGCTAAAGCTGTAAGTTTTCCAACATAATCCAAACTGTCTGTTTGTAACTGTTCTTGAATCTTCTTTTCGCCTTCTGTGTCAAAGCCGTCAAGGCAGGATTGTTGGTATGCAATTACAGCACCTAACCAGTTTTTAAGGTCTGCAGCACGGTCATTAACGTTGTGAATGTCGTTATCATTAACCATAATATTCGAGGCTTGTAATTCTTCGATGGCGAATTGTAACAAGTCTTTGCAATCATCAATGGCCATTTTTGTGCTAGAGATGTTTTTGCTATTTTCAATTGTGAGTCTGTCGCTCATGTTAAAGGCTTTAATGACATTTTCCATTGAATTTTGGACAACAGTTTTTATGTAATCTTTTGGGTCTGAGGTGTTAACAGCACTAAGAGTGTCAACACAAAATTTATGGTCATCGCTGTTTTGGCACACTGCTGTTACAGCTTTATTATGTGCACTCAAATCGTTATTGTTTTCATTACTAGGTACAACGGTATCACCAGCTGGGCCTGATGTTCGAACAAGAGCAACAACACCTAAGGCAACACCTACTACAAGAATCACAGAAACAGCTGAAACTATAACTTTTCTTTCCATTTTTTTTATAAACTTACTTTTTGCAATTTTTAATTTATTTTACCTTTTAAATGGTTTTATATATCTTTTTTTGATCAATGAGTATGTCATATGAAAATGAGGTTTTCCTTTCCTTACTATTTGTGGGGATGATGTTGTGAGATAATTGTTTGATGAACCATTTCTAGTACTTTTTGGTTTTATATGGATGGTTCAAGGTTTAGTTTTTTGAGATACGTTGACCATTTCTTTGAAAATTGACTTCCGGTTTCTATGAAATATACTAAAATTTGTTTAACGATCAATCGTTGAGGGAATTGATTGGCAATGTATATGCACATTTGCCATCCATCACTTTGATTACAATTTCATCCAAACAATTATTTTTAGTGTATCAGGCGTCTTAGACGGATAATTATTTGTGTTTCACATTTTAAATTTTAGTGATCAAATTTTAAATATGAAGGACACGCTATATAAAAACAAACTCAAATTCTATTTATTTTTTTGGTAAATTATAATAAATATCTATTTTGGCATAAATAGTAAGAATTTCACAACATTTTTTTTAGGCTAAATAGCATCCATGCTCCCTTAACTTAATTTCAGGTAACGTTTTAGTCCTTTATCTTTTTTTTTTCGATTTGGTCCTTTATTTTAATTTTAAGTGACAATTTAATCCTTTATGTTTTAAAATGTTAACAATATTATCCTTTTTTTTTACAAAAATTCAAAAAATTCATCAAAATTTTCAACCAAAACCCATAAAATTAATTACATTCTTTAATATAATACAAATTTTATCAAATTCGTAACTCAAATATTCAAATAAACTCATATTTTCATTTTTTATTTGATTTTTAAAATTCTATCTAATAAAGAATAAAAATATGAATTTATTTGAATATTTGAGTTACGAATTTGATAAAATTTGTATTATATTAAAGAATATAATTAATTTTATGGGTTTTGGTTGAAAATTTTGATGAATTTTTTGAATTTTTGTAAAAAAAAAGGATAATATTGTTAACATTTTAAAACATAAAGGATTAAATTGTCACTTAAAATTAAAATAAAGGACCAAATCGGAAAAAAAAAAAGATAAATAACTAAAACGTTACCTGAAATTAAGTTAAGGGACCATGAATGCTATTTAGCCTTTTTTTTATTAATAGTCTAGGGGTAGACTCACGCAATTTCGATGTGTTTGTCTTGCAAAACAGTAAAAAATACTAGACATAAAAGTGCAAATCAATACAGAACTATACATGATAATTTTTTGTACTCTACTATGTTTGATGAACGATGCATATGACATATAATTTTGCACTATACAATGTTTGATATGTTATGCACTAGACAAAATAATATAATTTTTAATGTAATACATTTTTTGATATTATATATATGGAGTTTGCTAATTTACACCCATCTCTTTTTATGAAAATGTAAATTAACAACTTACATATTTTTATTTGGACAAAAACTCACTCTTTATTATTTTAAATAAGTAAAATTGAATGATAATTTTGTAACTTTTATTTTAATTATTAATGATTAAAAGAGGTGTAGGTTATTAATTTAGTTGATAAAAAAAATCAAATTCAAATTCCTGTTATGTCGATTATAGACAAATCTTTGAATCTTATGAATATGAATTCAGAGAATTCTTCTGACGTACCTTATTTGTCACAAACATATGTAATTGTAAAATTATTACAAACTTTCATTTGTAATGGATCTAAGTATAAGTTAAGGTCTATTTTAGAATCTCATGAATATGAAAGATCTTTTTTTCTTAAGAATGAAATAAAGAATGATTTATTGGGAATACAGTCAATATTTCATTCCAAATTAAGACATAAGAAACTTCCCGATTCTGTAATGAATCACTGGACAAATTGGTTAAAGATTACCAAAGTGAAATAGTCTTCTTCCCAATAATATACATACTATGACTTACTAGTTCTACGGTATAAAGAATTCTCTAAATATGGTCGAATAAGAGTGTAGAGAACCAAAGGTCTTTACATAATTTATCAACAAAAATTGAGTTGTTTTTACGAGTTTAATATGTTGATAAATCTGCGTCCCTAGAAATTCATTTCGGACAATTGAACCTTGGGAGTTGCCCCCCGCTGCGCCGGAGGTTTGGGAGTTGCCCCCCGCTGCGCCGGAGATTCCGGTATTAGCGCAGCCACTTATACCGGACCTCCAAAGGCAGGACGTGAATAATTTTTATGGATTCCATCATTTCACCAATTCGAACTAAATAACGAGCTAATGAATCTCCTTCTTTTTGCCACACCACATTAACAACATACACCTTTTATTTGGACAAAAAACTCTTCTTTATTGTTTTAAATAAGTAAAATTGAAGAGTAATTTTGTAAATTTCGTTTTACATGGTAAGTAGAGAAAATAAATTAAAAATATATAAATTATATATTTACCTCTCATTCATGAAATTTTCTAAAAGAGATATTGGATTTTTTTACCAAAATAAAAAAAGTGCAATTACTAATTTACACCAACTAAAAAATAAACGTGTGTAAAATTAGCAAGTCCATTTATATATATATATATATATATATTTATGATTGTCGATATTAATAAAGAATAGAGAGAAAAAAAATATAAAGGGAAAGAATATGAGAGATATAGTGAGAGAAGAGAGAGAGAGGAGTGAAAGAGAGATAAGATGGAGAGAGGGGGAGAGTGACGTGAAAATGTGTATGTATATATATAGAGAGAGAAAGAGTAAGTAGAGGGAGAGATATAGTAGAGAAAGATAAGAGGGGGAGAGAGGTAAAGAGATATAAAGACAGAGAAAAATGAGAGACTAGAGATATAGGAAGGGGAGAAATGGAGAGAAACACAAGAAAATAGAGAGTAATAATAAATTTAAAAAGTTGTTGTGCTTATAAAAAACTAAGAAATCTTGAGTTTGAACATATCACGTATGCTTATGCAAATAAAGTTTTCGAACCTCTAAAGATCACCGCCACCGAACCAAAGTCAAGTATTTTGACAAGTTCACTCCATCAATTGTAATTAACCATTGCTTTCTCTCAAAAATATATATTTTAGAAATTTCTCTCACAAAATAAACCATTGTTGTTTAACATCAAAATGAATAAAATAGAATATTTATGAATAATCTCGTTCATTAAATGAATAAAATATTACAAATAAAAAATTATATATAGTAAATAATTTGAAACATCTTTTAACAAACTCAATTAATTATCAAATTTATAAAACTAACTTATAACTATAGCTAAATTAGGGTTGGAGAACATAGCTTTTAAAAAATAATTATTTTTGTCCAAAAACATAATCACTTTTAAGAGTTTATATCTGTTTAATTTATTATAACTTTTGGAAAAAAATCATAATCTGAAAATAATCTTAAAAACTACTTCAAATGAGAAATTGTTTTTAGTTTATCATAAAAAATATTTTATATAAATGATTTTAAAAAAAAATTGATTTTCATTGTGAACAACTTCTACTTATAAAAAAAATTAAACAAAGTTAAATAACATTCTTAAATTAGTGCATATATAATTATTTTTTCTTATATTTGAGTCTCGATGGACTAGTAATACTTTATTAATTACGAATACATTTTGATAGACCTATGTATAGAGTATTTTTGTTGTAACCCTCTGTTTATAAAAAAAATTATCTCAATAATTCAGAGATTAATGATGAGATAAGTAAAATCTAAAAAATAATTATTTTAGATAGAATTTAACCATTTTAATTTAGCCACTTTGTTTGATTATATAGGATACTTATCATCATCTAATATTTAAGAGTTGTATAAAAAAATTATATAGTCATAATTCTTTCCTAAAGGTTTTTTATCTTACTGAAAAGGAAAGATGCAGTTTTGAAAATACAAATTACTTTTTTATTACATTAAAAAATGAAATAAATGTACCTACTAATCTTAACTTGTACTATATAATTAATTATTTTAACTTACTTGCAAAATCATTAATGTAAAAAAATTCAAGTAACATATAAGCTGTACAAATACAATTCTGTGATACATACAAATGACATGTAAAGGATTCCACCCGAGCTAGCTAGGTTGAAATTGAGACCAGCTTCAAAGTAGAATCAACACATGTAAGCTAGTAAAAAATATCTATGTACTTAACTGAAGAAACTGGTGTGTACATAAAAGTACACACCTGTAACTACTAACAATAAATGAATTCCCAACCCTGAAATGAATATGTTGAAATTGAGTTTAAGTTTTAGTAAAGCCAATGGTATAAGGGATACCAGTAGCCTTCAACCAATCATCAGCTTTTCCAGTTGGTCCAGCTCTAAGGAATTGTCCAGCAGTAAATTGTGCAGCTTCATTTGTATTAATATTAGGGTGATAACCTTTCCAGTTAACCCTTTTAGAAAGACTAGCACCAGGTCCAGTATTAGCATATTCAGCATAATACAATGTGTCAAGAAATTGAGTTCCATCCCAAACACTCCACCCTTCTGGTTGAATTAAATCACCAATATTTGATTCCATAACAACTGTCTTAGAATATGCTTTCCATGGCCTACCCAAATATGATTTGAATTCAAATCTAACTGGTTGCAATTCACTTTCTGCAACGATTTCACAGTTTTGGAGTACAATTCCTGTAGCCATGCTTCTTTGCTTTGTTCCGTCCGCAGTTACTGTGTTGAATTGATTAGGTCCTGGCTTTCTTATGACGATTTTAGAGTTTTGGATTAACGTTGGAGATGCGCCGAATATGAAGTCCACTGTACCAGATATTTCACAGTTGCGGTAGAATTGACGGTTTGTTTGAACATATAATGTGTCTTGGTAACCATGCATTGCGCAATCAAAGAATGCTGTCATGTCTCCTTGGTTTCTAAATGCTACTGCTTGGTGTTTTTCTGGTCCTGCTGTGTTCTCGAATGCCATTGACTTTGCAATGAATCCATTTGCAACATTTGCTGTATAATACATAATAAACACATAATCAATTCAACTTAAATTGATTTGATTGATCCAATATATATATATATGTATATAACTTACCAAACGTGGCTGTTTGCATTGTCTTGACACCATCTACAAAGTTTTTGTGACCTGTGACAATGGTCTTTGTAGGACCATCGCCATACATAAGAATACTTATTGACTTTTTGGGAATAGTGATGTACTCGTCATAGACACCAGCCTTAACATATATAATGTATCTGTCTTTGAAGTCCTTAGGATATGAGTCAATAGCATCTTTAATTGTTTTAAATTTACCACTACCATCTTTAGCAACCACCACGTTTGGTGTAGGATTTCCCCCGTTGTGTGACTTAGACAATAGCTTACGATCCGAAATTGAGAACCAAGTGGGCAATCCTTCACTATCTAGCTCATTAACCTCCAAAAGACGACGAGAAGTTGGATTCAAATCCATTTTCAAGCCGAAAGTTTGGAGGATGTGAACCATACTAGTTACAATATCAAGTGTCATTCCAGTTAGTTTCTCCATTTGATCCAAACTTTCTGTTTTCAACAGTTCCTTCACCTGGTCCTCCCCTTTTGTGTCGCTATCAAACCCTTCCGTGCATGATTGTTGGTATGAGATAACAGCACTCAACCAATTCCTAAAGTCAGGTATTTGATCATGAATCACTTGAATGTGGTTATCGCGAACCAAATTAGCCGATGCTTCGAGACTATCAAGAGCTAATTCAATTAAATCTTTGCAATCATCAAGGGCCATTTGGATACCAGGATTTTTCTCTCCATGTTCAACTGTTAACCTATCACTCATATTTAATGCACCGATAACGCTTTTGGCACTTGCTTCAACAGCAGCTGCAAAATAAGCTGTTGGGTCAGAGGAATTGGTGGGTTTAACAGAGCTAAGAGTGTCATGACAAAGTTGTGAATTTTCAGTTACTTGACAAATGGATTTCAAATTTTTTTGATGTGCTGCTAATTCAGGATCACTACTATCCCTTTTGTTAACAACAACAACAACACCAATGGCAACACCCACCACAAGAATGATGGATACACCAGAAACAAGCACTTTTCCGTTCATATCTTTTTTGTTTTAAACTTCTTCAGATCTTTTTTTATTTTTTAATTCCTCCCCTTATTTGGTTTTTGTGTATGGAGAGGGTGATTGATTAGTAGAAAGATTAATTAGGCACAGAAACAACCACAAGGATATTGAGGTTCTTATATAGGATGGGAATTTTTTTTTATTAGTCTTAGAATAGATTTGAGAAAGACAACCTTAAGATGAATGAGTGTTTAGAAATGTAGATGATAATTAGGACACTGTTATTTCTTCCTATAATAAGGAAGAATTGGAATTTTTCAGGATAAAATTATGTGATGAATTGGTGGTAGACAAGGTTAGCTTGCATTGTGATCGCTAAAAATAGTTGAGGCATGGACAAATTTTTAGTCCATAGATATATTCTTTCAACTCGTCCTTTATTGTTGCAAAACCACATCATCGCTCATTCGTTGGTGAACTTCAACGACTTGTTACCGTTAATTGAGATGGTAAGGGTCACTTGTGTTACGGTCCGAAATTTTGGATAGGATTATATTCCGGAATTTTACTGTACAATTCAAAATTAAATACTATTAAATTAAATTATCAATGACAGTGTATTTTTATTATATTTTTAAAATTTAACACGGTTGAATTTTGAAATTTTACATTTTTGTTCTATTTTCAAATATATATCAAAAAATAATCAAATTTCTTTTCTTCTCACTTTGTTTATCTACCACACCGTGCACTGTTTCTCCATCGTTCTTCACCAACTCCTTTCGCTGTTTTTCTTATTTATTTTGCATCGTCTATCTCCGTCGTTAGTTCATTAAGAATCAAAGACGAACATATGTGTGGTCGATGGCACGAAGACAACATCGACACGAACAAATTGGGAGTGAGACAAATGATGAATCTTCTCGTGATAGTGGAAAAACGGTGGAGAATTCTTTTCACGGCGGTGGAGAGCGATTTCATTTGGTGATGGAGCGATTTCGCGAAAGGAAGAGAAAAAATTCTGAACTTCTAAGTTGATAATGATTTTAATGGAGATTAAATTAAAAAGATAAATATATTGGTTCAAATAATTTAATCAACTTAGTATATAATATATAGATGCTGATATATAGAAAGGTAACGAATTTATTAATTAAAAGATTAAAAATATGGGTACACTCTTATTTTTTAGGAGTACCCTGAAGAATTTAAGGAGTGAATTGTAATTCTTGATACAAATCAATTTTGCAACTATTTTTTATGTATAAAGCAAAACACAACACTTCATCTATTTTTTTTATGTAACACAAAATTTGCCACGTCACAGTAAATCTGAAGTGGCATAGTCTAAAATGGGTCTTCCCACTGTTCTATCTTGCGCTTACAAGTTACAACCCAGTCAAGCACTTCAACTATCAAACCCTTTCCTTTCATATTCTTACATTGAAGGTTGACCATCGATTCAACATTATTTTCTCTAATTAATCATATAAGGTATGATATACCTTTGATAGTTATTGCACACCCATATGTTATTCAAACCGTCCCACCTATACTTCTATTTGTTGCTTTTTTTCACATGCTTATGTGTCATTTTAATTTTACTCATTGATAAACTCTTATCAATTTGTAGTTTTACCATATGCTTACTCATTCGAACAACATTAATTATTCTTTAATTTTGTAACCTACTCACATCAATATCAATAATACAACATTTATTAAGTCATGATCCAATCAATACATTTTTCCTTCCTTCTACACTATTTTCCATTTTAAAATACTTTTTTCTACATGTTTAAATCATTTTTCAACATATGATAGTTCATTGTTGATTGATACTCTTCAACAGTTGCTCGAAACTATGTCTCAAGAGCTGGAAAATGGATGGTACAGTGTGCACTCCTCTCTCGAGGAGGCCTTCATCATCTCTACTTCCAATGCAACCACTATTGTTGATGATTAGAACAAATGACTTTTTTTATTAAATATTTGATTTCTTATTTGTTTATTTCATGTCTTTTCTTTTCTCTTCACATTTTCCTTTATTTTTTTATTTTATCTTAGAAGAAATGGTAAATTCCACCATAATTAACCTACACAACGACGAAGTCCCTCGAGACAAGATGTCCAACCTAACAATATCGGCATTTGTCGATGAGTTAGTTTAAGGACTTCACATTAGTTATTACATAGAGATCGGGAGGTTTGTATTTTAAGTTCTAAAATCTATTCTACAATATAATTTAAAATATGATCACTCAACTTTTAATGTACGACTAAGAATTAAATTGAGCTTTATGCATTTCACATACTTCATGCTTTGGAAATTAACTATTTTCTATTCTCTATAGATTTACTCTAATGGTACATTATGTGTTAAATATTGTTTGCATGATAAAATATTCCTCGCATGTTTTAACTTGAGATTTTACTCTCACACGATAGCACTAAAAGTTACTTTAGCTACATAGATACTTTTTTTCTTCAGTTTGACAGATCAGCCATGTTTTGTACGGTTTTTATAAATTTCATTAAATATTTATAAGACTTTTTTTACATTTATTTTTCTTCTCAATATTGTAGTTTTGGATTTGAGGAATTAAAGACAATGTCATCGATGGTAAGATTTGAATTTCTTTCAGTTTATTGTACAAAATGTTTCTCACAATTCTTTTAAATACCATTTTACACTAAAACTATTGATCACTAAACTATTATCAAAATCTTTTAAATATATCATTAGACACTAAAATAGTTTGCATATGATGTAATTCATGCAAAATGATAAATATTTTATTTTTGCTAACAATGATCCTATATTCATACATTCTATCATATCAAAGAGATTCTTTTCACAGAATATCGTGTTTACCTTGTTATTATGTGTTAAATACTTGATTCTCCAAAAGTATATTGGTATGAAGTAATTGACAATTCTAGAGAATTAAAAGTTGTATGCAATTGAAAATGCTTCAATGACATTTTCTTTATTAATAAATTGTGTTGTGTAGATAGAACAATTGTTTATTTAAATTTTTGTCATATTTATAAATTTAAAAAATGTTGGGACAAAAATAAAAATTAAAAAAGGTGAAATTTTTTGAAAATTTATAGGAACAAATTTGAAATTCACCATATATAAAGTTTGAAAGCAAATTCTTACCACGAAAACATAGCACTTTGAAAATCCTAAAATTTAATGCTATTAATATATATATGCAATTTTCCTTTACATGAAAAAGATATGGCATTCTGAGTTAAAAAAATATTACCCATAAATTGTTTTATTGCCTGAGTAAAAATTGTGAAGACAAGAGACTTTGCTTTAATTTAAATTTTGTTTCATTTATTTGGATTTGACTTTGGATTCATTCACTGTTTTGTGGCTCTGTGGCTTTTGATGGCATGTATTTAGGTTTTTTGGTCTTTAAATCTCTCATCCATTTGATTAATCCAATGGTTGATATTTGAGGAAGGAGAGAGAAGTAGACAACTTTTGAACGTGAAAAGAAAACACTTCTAGTTATTGTCGTGGTGCTACTCAATCCCTCTCCCTTTAAACTCAAATATAAACAAAAGTAACCATATTTACACTAACAAAAAATGTTAATTGAAAGTTACTAAAGAAATGATAATATTAAAAACGAGTTTTCTTGAGGAAAGGCTTGTACCCCCATAGAAATCACATTCGCAACAAAAGCCTCAACATTGAGCAGTGAAACAGACTCTAATTTGTTTTCAAAACATCAGAATTGAAATTATATATGATCATACAACCCTCAACTTTTTAGAAACATTTTAATAAAATAATTAATCTAGTAAGAACAACAACCATTTGTCATCATAATTGTTAGCAATGAAGTAGTCCAATGACTCGCTCTTTACTCTGGGTATACTAATTTCTGCTTTGCAATTTTGCCAGGACAATAAAGTAAATATGGCAATCATCCCAGAAGTAAGAGATAGAAAGAAGAAAAATACAGATAAAACAACTAACATTAATAAAAAGAATAGATGAAGCAAGGAAACCTCAAATAGCCTCATGGATTATGGACAAAATGAATGCAGTGTAGTGTAACCTTTGGGACAAAAAGCCATGTTCCAGCAATTTAATACCAGCTTTTGAAGCAGTCTCTTATACTTTGCATGCACACTTGTGAACATAGTCACACATATAGAAAGAGATATTAATTTGCTGTTTCACCAGCAGGTCCAGCTCGAGCAGTCAACAGAGGTTGAAGAGCTTTGACTACGATGCTCATGTTAGGTCTGAAATCAGCTTCATATTGCACACACAGTGCAGCAACAGCAGCCATCTGTTATAAACAAGAAATCTGGGTGTTATACCAAAACATTATTCTTAATTAAGTCAATAATTTAACAGTGGTCCTGGGTGTGGTTCCTAATTCCTGTAAAGGTTCTCACAAATAATGTGTATACTATTTCTACTGTGAAGTGTTTGCACATTTTCCTCTAGCATTAAGAACATATAAGTGGTTCGTAAGAGAACATACTATAGATTATAAAAAAAAAAAACTTCCTTTCATTTGCTCAACTGATTACAATATATTCGATGAAGTTTCCACTCAAGGAAATAATTCAGAGCATATAGATTTAAACTTTGGTCTCTTGCATAGTATTTGCTATCTAAACAAAATATAAGAATTTCACAGTCTAGTGAGCTTCTTTTATATTCAAATAAAATATAAGCTATTGAACTCTTCCACGAACAGCTAACAGCATGAAAAATGGCCAAATAAATTAAAAATAAGACTATACACCCACACACACTAAAAAATGTAAACACCTTAGCAACAGCTTTCGGTGGGTATTCTCCTCCTAGTCTTGTATCAACACACTGCCTGACTTTATCCTCACTGAGTTTAGGTGTAGCCTGAAACACACATCAATTAAGATCAGCTAGAATTTAGAGTGGACAGATATCACAATAAAGAAGCTTCAATTCTGTTTCTTTTGTTGGAGAAAGGGGTGAGAGTGTAAGGATATAAATTAGTACCCAAGTAACCAGACTCTGCTGTCCACGTGGTAGTGTATGATCAACAGGTTTCCTTCCGGTCAAAAGTTCCAGAAGGACAACACCAAAACTGTATACATCACTCTTAGCATTCAATTGTCCAGTCATTGCATATCTGCATCCACAAGATAATGTTTAGCAGTTGAAGCTGGGGCACTAAATTAAATATAAAAGATAGTTTTCCCAAATTGATACTACGATAAGAAACACAATATATGAGAATTGCTCATGCTTGTCCAGTCATCTGTAGCATAAGAACATTCTCTATGGCTTTTCCAATAATTATTATTCAGCATTTACACACAAAAAACAGGTCCATCGCATCCAATAGGGATAAAACGATGCACGTGGTCTGATATGTAACTTGAAATCTTACTCTGGGGCATGATAACCAAAGGTTCCAAGAACACGGGTGGAATGAAGACGTGCAGCCATGTCTGGAGCCTGATTTGACAAATCAAAATCTGCAATTTTAGCAACATCATCATCAAAGATCAGCACATTGCTTGACTTGATGTCCCGGTGAATAATATGGGGATCAGCTTTCTCATGCAAGTATTCAAGCCCTCTTGCAGCCCCAACGGCAATTTTTACTCTCTGTGCCCATGTCAAAACTGGACCAGGTTGTGCTCCTTTAACCCCTTTTCTGCCTACATGTAAAAGAACAATGATGAAAACATTTAAATATAATTAAAATACAGACTATACTAATATATATCATAAGGGGAGAGACATTGTCTGGCAAGCATCAAAAAGAAAAAACAATGTTATAATCTTATCAGTTCCTTGATGTAGAAAGAAATTCAACCACTGTTTATCAATGTTGATACTTTTCTAACATGACCAATTGAAAGGCAAAATCATATACCATGTAAAATGTCATGAAGAGACCCATTAGATGCAAACTCATAAGCAAGAATACGGGAGTTTCCATCAACACAATATCCAAGCAACTGGACAAAATTTTCGTGCTTCAGCCTTGATACCATTGAAACCTGAAAGCTCAGAAAACCACATGGTGTCTGTATGGGAACAACATCAATGATGTAACAAAAAATACTGAGCCAAGGTTGTCACACAAATATACCTGGGCTAAGAATTCCTCGTCGGGCTGTTTACTGGCATCTAACTTCTTGATTGCTGCAGCCGGCCCATTTTTAAGAACTCCATAGTATACTCTCCCATAGGATCCCTCTCCAATAAGAGAATCTTGTCCAAAGTTATCAGTAACTTCTTTCAGTTCATCTGCCTGTATCTCAGGAACTTCAATGGGCTGCACTTTAACAGCCTGAGCTCCCTGTTTTGCAGTCTCAGAAGCATGATAATTTCCATCATTCCCTGCAAAGTGGAATTTGTCAGAATAATGTCATCAAATTCAAATCAGGTAAATATAAGCAAACCAATTAACCCAGTTAAGTGTTGTAAACAGCATCTCAATTGCATATTATGGGTTCAATCCAGTCGAAACAGAAACACCCCTCAAATATGCATGAACTCTTTTGAGTTGCAAACTATATATATCATCCCTAGTGCACTCCTCTAACTTATATGAGTCAACTTACCTGCTGGATTTTTTACAACATATGGTCCACCACTTTCAGCAGCCTTGTGGTACTCATCCTCTTCGCAACAGCTGAAACAACTCATGATTCTTTCCTAATAAAATTAATTCATAAACCTGTCAGACCATACTAATAATAATTCACTTTTAAGCTTGAAGATAAAGTCCATGCAAAAAATAACAATAACACTTCCATGTAGATTCTCATTGCAAGAAACTAGATACATCCTGGTGATATTGCAATATTAAACAATTCAAATATCATGAAATAAAGAAGGAAATAGTGTATTTGTGTGGATTTTCTGTGCAACCACATTGAGTGCTAATATGAAGTATTTTGTCAACATAGCTTCATTTCATTCGCATAGTATAAAAACTTGAATAGACAAGATGCCTACAATCATTTTTTTTTTTTTTGCAACGGCTAATGTTACTAACAATTAGTTTTGTTAATCTTGTTAGTTTTTTTTTAAAGTGGGGGATCAAACATGCAGCCTCCTTATCACTTTATTCCCTAACTCCCCCACCTCAGTCACCAAGTCAATCTTATATCCTCTAGATGCTTACACTCAATTGATTTATATATCAGCTAAAATTTGCAATAAATTGCCTACCTCTCAGAAATCAATGTCATCAGATATTAAAAATTAAATATTACATTATCCTTGAACAACAAACGAAGGAAATTGAACCATGCAAATTTCACAGCATGATATATCAATGTTTGTCTACAATTCAATAAAACTCAACGCCCTAGTTACAAAACTCAAATCTCAATGAATGAATCTAATGAAAGCGGATCGAGTCGGTTTCCCCCAATCAGACAACACTACTATCAAAATTCAAGCCAGTAGTCACAGATCGGTTCAAAGCAAAATCAGTTTTGTTGAAAAAATTTGTTAAATTAAAAAAATGCTCACCCATAAACGAAATTATTGAACCAAAAAATTCAAACAACAGAATGAAAATAACATGTAGATGATTATTATTTTTTTGCTATATCAAAAAGGTAAAGTGTTACAGTGAAGGATGTGATAGATCGTTGAGTACCTGAAATGAGACGAAAGAGTGAAATTGTGGAGTTGAGAGTCTTGAAGCGGTAGGTAGTGTGAGTGTAAAAAAAGGGCGAAGACGCGTAATTGAGGATTTGAGTCCGCGAAACGGGTGAAAGTGGCGCAGGATAAGCAGAAAGGAGTGCGTAGAATAAAGGAGGTGCCGAACAACCAAAGCTTTTGACTCGGTTTTGAATTGGAATTAGAACTACGATTGTTGTGCTGTACTGTTAGTTATAGAAGGATATTTTTCTTACAACTGGTATCGTTGTGTAATGCTAATATCCCGCTAATTAAATGCCACTAATTCATCACTGACGTTAAGACTTGACTTGCGAAACAGTGAGAGTACATACAATCATAAAATTTTTCTTTTTGTTAATAATAAAAATTTAAGATCAGCACAACATTCAACTTAAATGTTACGTCACTAAAAAAAAAAGGTAAGCCACCTTGAAAGTACAGCATAATGTTATTAGAAAAAAATTAATTTATCCAATTATCAAAATATTTTAATCTCTACATTGTACCAATTATGAGTTATATTAATATTAAATTATATTTAAAAATTTTTACGACAGTAAAATGCCTATTTTAGAGACTATTTTAATAATTTTAAGATTAATTTGAAAAAAAAATTTTAGTCATGACTCAAATGACCGCGTTTTATGTTTGCATATATTGAAATTGTGTTTTATCCGTTAGTAAAAGAAACTTAGATGTTACAAAATTAATAGATTACAAATAAAGAATTGATTTTGAAATGTTTGAATGAGATCCATTGAAATTGATTTTACATTTAAAATTGATTATAATTTAAAGTTATAATTTGTATTTTTTAACTCAAAACGTGATTTATACACTTAGGTTTAGTGTATATTTGATTTTGTGGTGACAAAAGTTGATCTTAAATAAATTAATTTTGATTAAAAGTAAGTTAAATAAAAATTGATTTATGTTTAAATAATTAATATAAAACTGATTTTTATCAACACACGTTGAATTGTTTGAACCAAAATTGATTTTAGACATATAATTACCAAAATAAATTTTAGGTTAGATAGCATTCATGGTCCCTTAACTTAATTTCAGAGGTAATGTTTTACTCCTTTATCTTTTTTTTTCCCGATTTGGTCTTTTATTTTAATTTTAAGTGACAATTTAATCCTTTATGTTTTAAAATGTTAACAATATTATCTTTTTTTTTTACAAAAATTCAAAAAATTCATCAAAATTTTCAACCAAAACCCATAAAATTAATTATATTCTTTAATATAATACAAATTTTATCAAATTCATAACTCAAATATTCAAATAAATTCATATTTTTATTATTTATTAGATGGAATTTTAAAAATCAAATAAAAAATGAAAATATGAGTTTATTTGAATATTTGAGTTACGAATTTGATAAAATTTGTATTATATTAAAGAATGTAATTAATTTTATGGGTTTTGGTTGAAAATTTTGATGAATTTTTTAAATTTTTGTAAAAAAAAAAGGATAATATTGTTAATATTTTAAAACATAAAGGATTAAATTGTCACTTAAAATTAAAATAAATGACCAAATCGGGAAGAAAAAAAATGAAATCAAAATGAAATTTCATCTATATTTTATACCATATTCATTAAATTTATGTTGCATCGTTAATTTAGGTATTTACAGATTATTAATACTTTTAAATTAAAATACATATTGTCTTAGAAACTTATGTTTCGTTAATATAGAGTTTAAGTAGTTATATATATAATTGCCAAAGGATTATCTTTGTGACATATATTTCTTTTGGTTTTAATCGTTATCCTTGATTTTGTTTTATGTTAATTTGTTAAATAAAATATTGCCAGATAAATTTATTAAGTAAAGGTAAAAACATGTTTAAAACAATGGTACTTCCACGTTATGTTTATTGAAAAAAAGTATACTTGAAGCCCAATTCTACTTTGTTAGTTTTTTTTTTCATTAATTATAAAAAACTCCTAAAAATATTAAGAGTTTTCTACCCGTCATCCATCTATACATGTCACTTATAACACATGTGAAAAAATAATTTTACTCTTTTAATTAAATATACATGATATGCTAATGAATTTCAAATTGAACATGTCTATCCATCTTTATATTTTCGGAAGTTTCAAAGTTTCGAAAGTTTTCAAATTTAAAAAATTTACGATGATATGCTAACGAATTGGACAGTTTGTTTCATTCATTCGTCAATATCATTATCATGTCAATAATTTAAAAAAATTGAAAATTTTCAAAATTTCTAATATTTTAAAACATTCAAAAGTTTTAAAATTTTAAGTTTCAAAAGTTTCAGTTTAAAATTTTCGAATAGGTAAAAAAAATCAGAATTTCGAAAGTTTCAAATATTTAAAATGTTCGAAAGTTTCAAATATTTGAAATGTTATAAAGTTTCATATTGTTCAAAAGTTTCAAAATTATTGAATTTATCCTATTTTGAAAATTTCAAATTGTTCGAAAGATTCAAAAATCTTGAAAATTTCTCATTTCTAAAGTTTCAACTCCTTTTAAAGTTTTTTATATTTTAAAAGAATTAGCTCATTCGAACATTTCAAATATTTGAAACTTTCAAAATTTTGATTTTTTTTACATTCCAAAGTTTTAAACTAAAACTTTCTAAACTTAAAATTTTAAAACTTTCGAATGTTTTAAAATATTTGAAAGTTTTTCATTTTTGTTAAATTATTGATATGATATTAAATATGCTAACTTAATTTTGCAGTGTCTAGAACTAGAGGTTCGAACAGATAAATTATTAGTACTATCGTCAGAGGCATTATGAGTAATAGAAGTGAAATGGACGATAGAGGTGTCAGAGACGATAGAGTTTCATCAACAACATCATATCGACGAATGAATGAAGCAAATTGTCATGGTAGACTTTCCAAATTTGGAAACTTTCGAAACTTTCTAAATTTTCAAAATGTAAAAACTTTCGAAAGTTTCCAAATTTTCAAAGTGTAATCCTTATTTCAAAAATTTTAAAAATTAGTATATTTTGAAACTTTGAAACTTCAAAAAATGGCAATATTTTATATTTGATTAAAATGGTAAAATTTCCTTTATTTACGTGTCTTGGAGATGGCAAGTACAGTTGGAGGTAATCAGTAAAAAACTCAAAAATTAATTATTAAAAAAATGGGCTTGAAGCCCAATTCACCCTCATTTCTTTAACATTAGATAGAATTAATGGAAAATTTTACCATATACTTCTACTGTACCTCGATAATATTTTCAAAATAGACTAAATAGAATTTGTGGTCCCTTAACTTAATTTCAGTTAACGTTTTAGTCCTTTATCTCTTTTTTTTTCCGATTTGGTCATTTATTTTAATTTTAAGTGACAATTTGATCTTTTATGTTTTAAAATGTCAACAATATTATCTTTTTTTTTTTACGATAAATTAAAAAATTCATTAAAATTTTCAACCAAAACCCATAAAATTAATTATATTCTTTAATATAATACAAATTTTATCAAATTCGTAACTCAAATATTCAAATAAACTCATATTTTCATTTTTTTTATTTGATGTTGTTAGAGATGGAATTTTAAAAATCAAATAAAGAATAAAAATATGAGTTTATTTGAATATTTGAGTTACGAATTTGATAAAAATTGTATTATATTAAATAATATAATTAATTTTATGGGTTTTGGTTGAAAATTTTGATTATTTTTTGAATTTTTGTAAAAAAAAAAAAGATAATATTGTTAACATTTTAAAACATAAAAGATTAAATTGTCACTTAAAATTAAAATAAAGGACCAAATCGAAGAAAAAAAAATAAAGGACTAAAATGTTAACTGAAATTAAATTAAGGGACCACAAGTGCTATTTAGCCTTTAAAATATCAATTTTATCTTTGAATTTTTTTTTATTATTTACAATTAAAATGTCAATTCACCTTTTTTCTTTTACGATTAAAAGATTTTTGAAAACTATCAGAAAACTTTTTATAAGATTCTCAGTATATAAGGTTGAAATCGAAAACTTTCCAGTACAGAAGGTTGAAAAATGGTGCACCGACAACATTTGAAAAAGTTTTTCGGAAGGAATACATTAATATTTAATATTAGATTATGACAAAAGAATAAAAAGTAATTAAAAAAAACAAATGAATAAAAAAATAAGAAATAAAAAAATTATGGAAAACTTGCGGTTTCAAGTTTTTCGGTAGTTGTTGAAAAACTTTTTTTAAATTTTCCGGTAACGAGGTGTGTTCTGAAAATCTTAAAAAAAGTTTTGCGTAGTGTAAGTTTTGTACCAAAAAACTTAAAAAAAAAATTTCAATAAAATAGAAAAAATTGTCACTCATTTGTCTACCAAAAAACTCAAATGATACTATAGTTAAAAATAATAAATTTTAATATTTATATGAAATCAAATATATCAATTCATCCTATTTGTAGGATAGGAGTCTAACTTAAGGAGTGCAAAGTAAAATTTCCAAAAACAATGTTTCAAACTCATGAAATTACGTGGTTTAGAGAATTGGATTTCATGCCATCACATTTTAATTTTTATTTCACATTTTATCTTTTTTGTGTGAACTTTCAAAAATATAAATTTTTTAATAAAACCAGTCTGTATTTTGTGTCCAATATTTATGTTTTTTTCTATATTGAAAATTTCATTGCATTTTTGAAATTTTTAATATGCAAAATTTGTTTTCAACTTTTTTTTATACTGAAAATTTTGAGTTTTCAAAATTTTTGAAATGTAAAATTTTTTTTACATATCAATAATTTTGAATTTTTGAATTTTTTGGTATGAGATTTTTTTTCTTCAATATTTTTATATATCAGAGATTTCATTTTTAAAATTTTCGGTATGGAAAATTTGTTCTCAGTATTTTTTACTTATCATAAATTTTGAGTTTTCGAAATTTCCAATATGAAAAATGGTTTCTCAATTTTTTACATAAAAAAAATTTGTTTTTCAAAATTTTCAAAAGAAATTTATTTTCTCAATTTATTTTACATGTCAGAAGTTTCATTTTTGAAATTTACATGATGCCAATTTTTTTTCTCAATTTATTTTTGTACTGAAAATTTCAATTTTAGAATTTTTGGTGTGTAAAATTTTTTTCTCTTTATTTATTACATATAAGAAATTTCAAATTTCCAACATATTAATTTATAAATTGGATTTTTAGAAAACAAAATTCCATACAAAAAATTTTGTATTTACGTGAGATAAACAATAAATCTAAATTTTTTTAATGAAAATAATATAGTAAAATTATATATTTTTTTGAATTATGGAGATTAAAGTTAAAGTGTGGAATATAAAATCTAGCAGTTAATTGTACCAACAAGTTAATCTAGTTATCCATAAAACCACTGATACGAAAGAGCCATAGTATCAAAGTATACAAGCCTTTTATTTATTGTGCCATATAATATAGAACTAATACCCCTAAGTTATCATCTATATATTATTGGAAACGTCAATGTGCCAAGCCAATGCCATTGTCTAGCCCAATCCTTATTCTCTCTAGGCTAGCTTACTTTTTAATATATCTTATAACTTATATAGAAAATATTCTACTTTAATCTTTTAATCTTTAAAGGTTGCAAGTACGGTTTTATTTTTATTTATTTTTTAATAAATTAATAAGTATTAAATTAATAAATAAAATATAATAAAAATATTAAAAAATTAAATTATATTAATAAAATCAAATATATTAAATAAAAGTAACATACATCAAAATTAATGAAAGTTGAATAAATGTGTCAAAGAAAATAATTTGTTATAATATTTTAATAATTCACTTATCTTTTGCGGTCTATTATAACTAAATTAACGGCTTCATCATATTTTGCAGCCAATTTCCTTCTATCTTGTCGGAAAATAAATTAGCAACTCTATCTTAAGTTGCAACCAACTCCCTCCTATTTTAATGTCAAATTTATTTGTAAATAAAATTTACAACTCCATAGTTGACTACCTCCTATTCTACGCACAACTTTATTTATTAAAATATAAATTAGCATATATGATTATTTTAAAAAAAATTGATATTAAGAATAAAATGTCCAAATATAGTTAGTTGATTATTATCGGTGACCGATATAGTTTTGCAATTTATTCTTTAACGTCTATTTTATTTTTAATATAAATAAATTTATCTTTATTTTTTTAAAAAATTGAGTATATCATATTCACAAATAACATAAACATGTTAAAATATTTGAACGTGTTATATTATTTAAACAACCATATATTTATATGATAATTTATATTTTAATAAATAAAATTGACCGTGAAATAAGAGAAAATTATTAATTTTTTTTACCAATAAAATTGTTAGCAAGAGGATTGGTTTACAAAATAGAATGAAGTTGATAATTTATTTGCAATAGGATGTGGATGAGTTGTTAACAATAGGATGTAGTTGCTAAAATAGACTATTTAATTTACTGTATTTTATTTATTTATTAATATAATTTAGTTTTTTTTTTATTAATTTTATTTATTAATATAACATTTATTCATTTGTTAAAAAATTATAAAATAAAATCCTAAAGGAGGAAAAAATAATTTTCATGCGTCTTCAGGTCAATTTTTTTTTCGTACAGAATTTCAAAATAAAGTATGGAATTTTCTTTTTGAAAAATGGATATAATAGAAAAATATAAAAAAAAATTGGTGTTGAATAACATAGTAACAATAATGGCTCCAATAAATGCCCGATAAAAAAACTATATTTAGTTCAAATCCAGGTGTTGAATATACCAAGGATGTTTGAGCTCAAAAACAACTTTAAACGTTTTATTTAGTTCAAATCCGATGTTTAAAAGATTTAGCTCATAACCTGTAAAACCAAATATAATCCCATGAGGAATAACCTAATGGATATAAAAAAAAAATTACATTTTTAGCGTTCAATTCCTAACTATTAACATTTTCTCCTTCCTCTCACTCTATCATATATATACTAACTATACTAAGATTTTCTTATGACTCATCTATTCCTACCATTTTATGTTGTGTTACTAAGTCCTACCTAGTTAAGCACTTTCTATCTCTCTTTCCCTTTGATTCTAACACCAAATTTATGAATTCCCATCAATGACAGAATATGATTTTTCAGATTGTGTGTTCTCTGTTTAATTTCTAAAGGGTCATTTTGGAAAGGGTTGATTTAAATAGATAGAGGTCCTACCAATATCATATGCATAATGGGTAGGTTATGCATGTGTTAGGAGGTCTATTTTAGATTATTGTGTTTTGATTGGGGAAAACTTAATTTCACGGAGGCAAAGCATGGTGTCGTGGCCCACACTATCTATTAACTTTTAATGATATTGATTTTATATGCAACAAGTTAGATGCATATATATGAATTATGATATATACAATTCAATTTTGAGAGATTCTCTTATTTTTCCTTATTTTGCTAGTTAGTCATTCTAAATTATTCAATTCAATTCAATTTTGTTCTTTTTTTTTCTTTTACTGAATTCAATTATATTCATCTAGCTAAGCAGATGCAAATGCACCTTCAGTTGCACTCATCATTGTGCTTACAAAATTCTAGTGAATGATTTGTGGATGGTGATCGAAAAAATCATTTGCCCTCTATGGAGTAGGAATCTGTATCTACAATATTGGGGGCAAGGGGCTCATGCACCAAGTTGATCGCAACCTTGAACTTCTTTATGCTTCTATGTCTTTTTTATTTTGGCCATGCTTTCGATTTGTAATATTTGATTTTGCTTTGGCCTGTGTTCTAGTTTTATGACCTATCATGCATAGGTATGGTCTGGTACCAGTATCGGGTACTGATATTGTTGGAAATGAGAAACAAAAGAGCTAGTTTGTGAATTGAAAAATTAGAAGTCTCACATATGAGGGATTACACATTCTAGTAGTGTTTATAAGGTGGAGGTATGACACTTGGGCTTGGGTGGTGAATTATTATTTTTTAGTAATAAGAAAATTAAAAATTAATATGTATTTTCTGAAAAAAGGAATGCTTGCGTTTTTACTTAATTGGCCCTCCACTGAGTCAACACTTTATTTTTGATCCTATTATTCATTCCCTGTATTTCGCACAGTTCAATTTTGTTGTTTTGTGGCCAAGTATTGGGTCAAAACCCTGAAAATTTCAGAGTCAACCTAACCTAGAAAATGAGGCACGATTTTAGTGTGAGCCTGGTCTGATGGATCACGAAATCCCTGCTCAGTTGTAAATAACAAAAAAAAAAGCTCTCATTTCTTCTGAGGCTTTTCTCTTCTTCTCCCTCCATATTCTTACTTCTCCTTTTTCTTTCTTTCGAGTGGTCTTAGTACCATATTACGAGTGACAGCCATTAGACTGCCATGTTGAGGGTGTAATTCTAGAACGGTTTTTTCACGGTGCAGTGAAACTCCGATACAGGTTTACTTAATTTAATTTAATTTCAGTTAGCGTTTTAGTCCTTTACTTAATTTAAATTAAGGGACCAGAAAATATGGCCTATAATTTAGAGGAGGATCCTGCAAATCTCAAAGAAGCCTTGTCATCTTTGGATGCAGATCTTTGGCAAGAGACTATAAACGATGAAATGGATTCCCTAGAATCTAACAAGACCTGGCATATAGTAGACTTGCCTCCTGGTTGCAAGCCGATAGGTTGTAAATCGATTTTAAAAAAGAAACAAAAACCCGATAGAACTATTGATAAATACAAGGCACGCCTTGTAGCCAAAGGTTTTAGGCAAAGAGAAAATATAGATTTCTTCGACACTTTTCCTCCAGTCACGAGAATAACATCCATTAGGGTACTCATTCCACTAGCAGCAATTCATAATTTGGTGATACACCAAATGGATGTTAAAATAGCTTTTTTAAATGGTGATCTGGAAGAAGAAATCTATATGGAACAACCTGAAGGTTTTGTAATTCATGGACAAGAAAACAAGGTATGTAAGTTAGATAAATCTCTGTATGGTCTTATACAAGCTCCTAAGCAATGGCATGAAAAGTTTGACAATTTGATTATATCGAATGAGTTTAAAGTGAATGAAAGTGACAAATGTATTTATTACAAATTTGAAAATGGCATTTGCACTATCATATGTCTCTATGTAGACGACTTACTCATATTTGGTTCAAACATCCATGCTGTAAATACTGTGAAATCATTGTTGAGTAACAACTTTGATATGAAAGACCTCGGAGAAGCGGATGTAATATTAGGAATCAAGATTGCTAGGTCAGAAAAGGGAATTTCTTTATATCAGTCTCATTATATTGAAAAGATCCTAAAGAAATATAAATATTTTGACTGTAAACCTGTTTGCACACCATATGATCCAAGTATGAAACTTTTTAAGAACACTGGTGAAGGTGTTAGACAAACTGAATATGCAAGCATCATTGGCAGCCTCAGGTATGCCACTGATTGTACTAGACCCGACATTGCCTACGTCGTGGGACTATTGTGCAGGTTTACCAGTAGACCTAGTATGGAGCATTAGCACGCTATCGAAAGAGTCATGAGATACCTAAAAAGGACCATGAATCTAGGATTACATTATCAAAGATTTCCTGCTGTACTTGAAGGATACAGTGATTGGAACACCTTATCAGATGACTCCAAAACAACCAGTGGCTATATTTTTAATATAGCAGGTGGTGCTGTATCTTGGAAATCGAAGAAACAGACGATACTGGCTCAGTCCACTATGGAGTCTGAAATGATAGCACTAACAATAGCTAGTGACGAAGCGAGCTGGTTGAGATGCTTGCTAGCTTAGATCCTTTTGTGGGAAAAACCTATGCCAGCTGTGTTGATCCACTGCGATAGTACCGCGGCTATTACAAAAATTGAGAATCGTTATTACCACGGTAAAAGACGACAAATACGTCATAAGCACAACACAGTTAGAGAATTACTTACTAAAGGAGCTGTAATAGTGAATCATGTACGCACTGATGATAATTTAGCAGATCCTTTGATGAAAGGATTGACTAGAGAGAAAGTCATAAATACATCCAAAAAGATGGGACTATTGCCTATAGATAAATGAGTCACTCATGATGGGAACCCGACCTAAAAGATTGGATATCCCAAGAATTAGGTTCAATGGGTAATAACAAGTCATAGTGATATGAGATGAATATGTTATTATATTTAACAGAAGCATGATTCCTGAAGCGATGGAAGGCTGAGATAATAGAAACTCTTAATGAGATCTATACTCTATGTGGAGGGAGTACCTAGCTACAGGAGTACTCTTGATAGACTCACCTATGTGAATGTGGAAATGAGGTCGTTTCCTATGGAATTTCGAGGCAAAAATTCCTAGAGCGTTCACTATACTGGGATAGACGTGCAGGGCCATAAATGCACAGGCTTTTTAGAATACACCTAATGAAAAGGTTGTGTGTGGGTTTGATGTCTGAGATATAGTTCAAGACTACGAGTCACTCTTGTTAAATCAGAATCTTACTCGCTGTGCAAAGGTTCAAGTCATAGACACCTCTGTTTATGCACAATCTTATGAAAGCGTTTGATGCTATTTCATAACCTACTTTTTAAATTCAAGTGGGGGATTGTTGGAAATGAGGAACAAAAAAGCTAGTTTGTGAATTGAAAAATTAGAAGTCCCACATAGGAGAGATTACACATTCTAGTAGTGTTTATAAGGTGGAGGTATGACACTTGGGCTTGGGTGGTGAATTATTATTTTTTAGTAATAAGAAAATAAAAAATTAATATGTATTTTCTGAAAAAAGTAATGCTTGCGTTTTTACTTAATTGGTCTTCCACCGAGTCAACACTTTATTTCTCATCCTGTTATTCATAAGGTTGTTTTGTGGCCAAGTACTGGGTCAAAACCCTGAAAATTTCGGAGTCAACCTAACCTAGAAAAATGAGGCACGATTTTAGTGTG
Organism: Cicer cuneatum; assembly: GCA_037974295.1. Lineage (NCBI taxonomy): Eukaryota > Viridiplantae > Streptophyta > Magnoliopsida > Fabales > Fabaceae > Cicer > Cicer cuneatum. The sequence goes on from JBBPBO010000001.1 coordinate 12,125,646, forward strand.
AGCCTCGTCTGATGGATCACAAAATCCCTTAGATTCAGTAGCAAATCTCCTCTATAAATAGAGAGTTCTGCTCAGTTGTAAATAACAAAAAAAAACTCTCCTTTCTTCTAAGGCTTTTCTCTTCTTCTCCCTCCATATTCTTACTTCTCCTTTTTCTTTCTTTCGAGTGGTCTTAGTACCATATTACAAGTGGCAGCTATTAGGCTGCCATACTGAGGGTGTAATTCTAGAAAGGTTTTTTCACGGTGCAGTGAAACTCCGATACAGAGTAACTGAGCTGTTTTATCCCGGGGACGACGTGGTTGATAGTCTGCCTTGCACAATTTGGGCAGTGGCGCAAAATGTCTTAAAGAGAGCGACCTAGTCCGCGACTCAACCCAGTAATATTTTCAGTGGCATAAATTGTTTTTAAACTGTTTTTAAAATTCAAAACAACAAATATATATGTACGAAATACGGTATTTTTGCAAAATATAAAAATATTGATGTGTCAATAAAAAAAATATAATTATTTTTATATAATTTAACTAAAAGAGTTAAGTTATTCAAGTCAAAATACATAATTACAATAAAAATTTAAAATTGTATTTAAATACACCAACAAATAAACTCAAATACGCAAATAATACTATATTAAAATTAAAAAAAATCATCAATTTTACCTACAATAAAATAATAAAAAAAAATAGAATACCTACAAGTACTAATACTCAGTAAATACCATTTTAGGAAAATAAATGTTTCATAGTTTATGACATTTCAAGGTATGTTTTGTCTCTTGTCAATTTGAATTTAAATATGTCACATTTACTAAAAGAAAGCTAGAATCTATTAACATATGATTTGTAGAAATTTTTTTGGGGTACATTTGTAGATATTTTTGGATGTATAAATATTGATTTTGAATAGTCGTCTCTGTTCTTACTAAATATAAATTTTACTACTCACTATTATTCTTGTGCTGCAGGTTTTTTTTTTTAAGGTGTGGGAGATTCTAATAAAAAGAGAAAATAATTGATAGAAAAATTACCTATAACTAACTCCTAAGATCGTGGAAGTGAGCAATTGTGTTGACTATGGATGACTAAATTGTCGATTTTATTGTCCTACTACTACTAGTTACTGTATCACTAGTTTGTGATTCACACATGTCAGCTATTTATGTAGTTTTCCAGTAAGCTTTCATCAAGACTTTGCAGTATTCTTAAAGCACTCAAGACAAGTTAATGTTGATAGAACAACCACGGTTCACTTGTCTGACAGTAAACAATAGTATTGTCTTTATTAACTGTAGTATTGTCTTAATTAGCTTGTGGTAGCATAACAAAGCACAGTAAGGGGGAAGAAGAATCAGAAACCTTCTGCAGTTAGTTAAGAATATTATTATAAACTTTTAAGAATATATAAAGAATATATACGTGTTGGAACTTGGGAGAGAAGTTATGAGTAATGAAAATGACAATAGGAGGTTTATGAACCCTTCTAAAACTAAAGGAGTGTTTGGATAGAATGGAACAAAGTAAAGCAACATGAAATAATGTTTTATTTTATTATTTGAGTATTTATTTTTCATTTCATCATTTGGGGGAGTAAATGAAATGGAATATGTTATAATTATTTGTTCAAATGAATTCGTACTATACATCAAACGGTAAAATAATCGTAAATGTGACAAAATTAAAATAGCACCACTACTTATTTGCTTTTAGATTTGTAGACGACTAAATTATTGACGAAATATATAATAAGTTGAAGTTGATCATTTAATGTGAACTAACACCGAACAAGACAGAAAATTAAATAATATTGCACCAATATAACGAACAAAACAACGTTACACTTATACGACGAAATCATGAAAAAACACATAAAAAAATTAAATCTACATTAAAATCACTTATTTAAACAAAAGAAAAACGATTTAAATAGATGATTTCAAATAAAAAATAACCTCAACCCACCCTCTTCGATGGACTAGGAAGAAGGCATAGAGGAGTAGAGAGAAGATTGAGAGAATATCACATATACAATTCTTTAGCGGAGACAATTTGATCAAAAGAGAATAGCTTATGCAATTTGATTTTATATAGCTAAACTAAACAAACATACTATACAATTGTTTTTTATAAACTAAAAAATGCATTGGAAAAAAAATAGTTTGGGGCAAAAAACAAAACCAGACAAAACAAAGCAGAAAAGATTAAATTACTTAGTATTATTCGGCACGCCTAAAGCGGATATTATAAACAGTTGTGATCTATAGTTTCTTTTGTTTCTTTTTAGGCTTAGAGTAAAACCATGATTTTAGTTTCAAAGTTCTTCCAAGATACGTCCATCGTGGACAACGTGTTTTCAACGTGTTAATTTGATTTTGGCTTATTCACCCGACCATTTATCCAAAAGAGATGGGTTTTGTAACAGGGGTAAGCATATTTATTAGGTCTACAATAAAGTACCCAAACTAGTAAAGTAAGGATATCAGCACTCTTTAATTTATTTGTTTTTATTTTTTATTTTTAGGTTTCAAAAAATAAAAAAACTTTACATATACTAAAGAAATGTCTCACAAGTATAAAAAGATATACTAATTAACATAATTAAAATATTTTGTATCTCAAAAAAATAAAAAAGTAACATTTAATGAAATTAATAAAACTATTGTTTTAGAGATATTTTAGATTTCAAGAAGTGTTCGGTTGACTTTGTTGATGCCTTCTCTGTTTCAATTTCATTACGGTAGTTTTGTGTAGGTTGTGCAAAATTAGTTCAAAAATGCAAATTTTTTAAGTAAGTCATCAGTTTCACTCGAATTTTTTCAAGTAATAAATTTGAAAATAAATTAAACAAAAAGTTAAAGAAAATGAACATCCTAATATAAAAATTAGAAAAGTCCATCACTCGAATCAACCCACCCACAAACTTGCACTAATTGAAACCGGCATAAAGCGATGCAAATTTGATCGGAATCATGCCTGTAAATGACAAACTCGATTTTGAATTATTTAACAAAATTGAGAAATGTGCAACTCTTGTATACATTTACACGATTTTTAAAATATATGATATCAATTAAATATTTATTTATACACAAAATTATAATAATAGAGTTCTCTAAATTTTATTTTTTGAGAAATGAAAAACATCTCAAGTCTATTGGGTCGACAAAAAATTATTAATTAGTAGACTAATATATATATTTTCACGTTGTGGTGAGCTTTTTTGAAAGGAAACAAACAGTAGCACTGCTCAGTGTCTTGAGCCAGCTTGAGTAGTAGTTTAGGGCACGGAATTGTTATATCCTTGCTCAATAAATTGACTAGCTTTTTGTGTGGTTAAACTTGATTTTTTTTTTTAAAGTGTGGTTGAACATGATAAAGGTACTTTATCGTAAGCAATATAAAACACATCTTTAATAAACGACTTATAGAAAACCATTTGAAAAGAAAGGACAATATATAAGAAGCGATGAGGAAAACTCTCCCTTTAATGGGCTAAAAGATTTGTTGACACGAAAAAGAAAGGCTTTTCCACCACGACATTCATGAAAAGACATATGGACACATGTAGCGAATTAAAATTAAAAAAGATATCAAATACATTTAATCGCTTTTGAGTTGTATAAGCAAACATAAGGGATTTTTTTTTTAACATTGATTGAGAAAAACGATACGAGTATTTTGCCAACCCATAATAATAAATACATAAATACGTTATTCTGCAAAGAGGGAAATTAATTATTTAATTAATCTATCAACTTTTTTTTTACAGGTAATCTACTAAATGTTATACTCCTTCTAATCTTTAAATATAAATAAAAATAAATTAAAGATAATCGATGTATTTGTTTTAAAATTTTACATTAAATATATCAAATTTTTTATTCACTGTTATTTATATTTAAAATCAAATGAAATATTATCTTATAACACCAATTAATTAACTCAATTATATAAAGTAATTTTCAAAACAATTTTCTCTTCATTAGAAAAAAAATTCCATACATTAATTATAATTGACATAAATTATTAGATTTTATGCTCACATTTTTTATGATTTAAATTTAAATTTGAAATTTTTCCATTAACAAATTATGACTCATTCTAATTACATAATCTATTTTTTAAATAAAATAATATAATTATTATTAATAATTTATATATAGTTGCGAAGTTTTGTATTCGAACACTGTTCAAACTAATATTATCAATATTATCTAATTACATAATCTAAATTCTATCATTTTAAAAAAATCCGTCCCTTTTATTATAGTACTCTTTTTCTATTTCCTGTATGTGTTATTTTGGCTATTCTACGCATATCATGCACATAATCAAAACCAAATCCACCGAGACCTTGACTGTCTGTCTGCAAAGAGTAGGGGACAGTAAGTAGTATTAATGCATGTGAAAGATTGCTAATAATGACATAATGAAGAGAGAGAAACTTTATTAAAGTAGCATTAGGAAAACATTACATTCAATAATTATTTCACCTGTTTTAAAATAATCATCACAGTGATTTTATCAAATTGCTAATATCAATTATTGATTAATTTTTATTGTTATAAATATAAAGTGGAGAATAATAACTTAAAAAATAATATTAGTTAAAAAATACAATTAAAGTAAAATAATTAAAATTTCATTAGAAAACAACCGTGACAATTCTTTTAACATAAAGATTTTTTTGAATGTAACAATTATTTTAGGACTAATATAATAAAATTTATATCAAATACAATTTCATTAGACTAGAAATATTAGAACACACAAGAAGCTTTTTGATGAAAAGGTTCATCATAATAATAATCGTATCATAATTACAATAATGATAGGAGTAGAGTGGTATTGTGGTCACGGGTGGTTGGCAATTGTCATGTGGTGATAAGGGAAAAAAACAGAACTTTGTTATAGGAAGCAAAAAACAAAGAAGTGGAGGAATGTGACATTTACTTAACGAAACGCGGTGCGAGTAAGCAACTAGTAATAACAAAGGTACAAGAGGGAAATTAGCAGTGCAAGATGAGTGATGTGTGGATCTACAGCAACAAATGGAATCTTATGTTAATTTTTGGGTCCTCATCCCATAATAAGGTAAAGTGCGAGCGAGAGACACGCAGTGTGTGCAACTGGCCCACCACTTTGAGGTCGGTGGGGTGTCCTGTTCTCAATCCCCACCCCCCACTTCGGACTCAGTACATACATGCATACATTTAAATATGCTTTTAGTACAAGTAAATACAGTACCTTTTACTTTTAATTGTTGGTGTTTTATTTTAATTCTTGTAAAATTTATTTATATTAAATTGACACTATAATTTCATTTTAATTTTTTTAGATTAAATTAAATATTATATATTATAAGATGAATTTTAATATAAATGTATTTTGTAAAGACTAAAATAAAACAACAATGATAAAAAATAAAAAGTGATATATTTATAGGATTAAAATAAATAAAAGGTATTTTTATAAATATTAAACAAAATATAGTATATTTTCAAAAACTTTTAACCTAATACTCTTTTTTCGTAGATAAAACTTTAAAAAAAATTCGCTACAAATATGAGTTTTTGAATCGAAACATGATATTCATTCTTATAATATCGTCATTTGTTATTTGAACTGAAATTTACGGATTTCAGACCTAATATTTACTTTGAACTACTAGAAATGTAATCTTTAATTGACGGACTACAATATAAGTAAAATTTAACTAATTTTATTATAATCAAAATATCTTTACAGTAGTTTTCATGCAAAATTAAACGAAAAATAAAGTTAAAATACTCTTTTGGTCATTTATATTTTTTAGTTTTTATTTTGACTCTTTAGTTAATTTATGTTTTATTTTGGCCTCTTAACTATATTTCCATTAGTTTTAACGAAAAAATATTAAGGTGAGTCTCAATATCAACTTGTAGACATGAGAAGTATGAATTTATTGGTTTTTTATTTTATTGTTATTTGTATGAGTTGACTCTAAAGAATAAGACAAGAAAGAGGACGACTTACACATTCACATATATAGACTTTATTTAACATTTTTTCATTGAAATTAACATAAATGTACAAAATAACTATAATTAAATAACTAAAATAAACTGAAAAATTAATTAAAAATTCAAAATAAAATAAAAAATTAATTAAAAAAACCTTAAAAAGGATAAAAATGAAGAGAGTAATTTAGCTAAATGTAAAAGTAGTTTGAAAAAGATTATTATTATTTTTGATTGAGTCAAGAAAATTAAATATGTCAAGTACTTGTACTATTCTTAATATATGTCCAATTAATTACCTTTCTTTATAATTAAGTTTAGATGTAATATTATTATTCTATTTTTTTAAGTAGTGTGCCATAAGTCCATAACAGAATATATCACACCGTTTTTTCTGCAGAAACGAAAAATTAAAATAACATTTGAAGTCGTAATTGGTCATCATCAACAATAATCAACGCCGTTTCCGTCCACAGAACCTGTTGGCCATTTCCGTGCCGCACTTTCCGACATTCACTCGCCGCCGATCTGCTTTGCTTCTAACTTTACCTCTCTGATGTACACCTCGCTCAGTACTATGTTTACCTTTACTTTACGTTATCATCAAATTGATGCTTAATTTTAACTTAATTTTTTAAAAAAAGAAATTATTTTTGTTTTGTGTATTTTTTAAAATAATAATTATTTTTTTGATAGGATTGTTTCTCAGTAGTTTGAGTTCAGTTAGGTTTCTGTTACAGAGTAGTTGACTTGGAAAATTGGAAGAATTGGTGATTTAGTTACTTCTACTTGATTATGTGGATTTCCCTTAATTGGAACCATGGTTGCGTGCGCGTGCTCTTTCTTGACTGTTGGGGGAGAATTGAAGCTTAGTGAATTAGATTTGTATTGTTAATTTTGTACTTTCAACTAAATTAGGGTTAATTATTTGTGTTGAAGAGTAATAATTAGATTAAGATTGATTTGAGAGTTTTTAATTGTGAATTGTAATCATGGAAGCTAGATTGGGTTCTGAAGCTTATCATTTTTATGGTGTTGGTGGTTCCTCTGATTTGAGTGGTATGAGGAAAAGGTCTGGAGAATGGAATTTGAATGATTGGAGATGGGATGGTGATTTGTTCATAGCTAACCGTGTGAATCCAGTGTCAGCTGATGTTCTGGGAGTGGGACAACAATTTTTCCCTCTTGGGACTGGGATCCCGGTGACCGGGGTTTCCTCCAACGCTTCTTCTTCGTGCTCTGAGGAAGGAGATCTTGAAAATCCCAAAAGGAGCAACGAAGGGGAGAGGAAAAGGAGAGTTATTGTTTTGGAAGATGATGGTTTGAATGAGGAAGCAGGTGGCCTTAGCTTAAAGCTTGCTGGACATGATTCGCCGGTGGTGGAAAGGGAGATTGCAAACTGGGATGGTATGAATGGAAAAAAAAGCAGAGTAGCTGGAGGTGCTTCAAATCGAGCTGTTTGTCAGGTTGAAGATTGCGGCGCAGATCTGAGCCGAGCTAAGGATTATCACAGACGTCATAAAGTTTGTGAGATGCATTCTAAGGCCAGTAGGGCACTTGTGGGAAATGCAATGCAGAGGTTTTGTCAACAGTGTAGTAGGTAATTTTCACTTATTTATTGCTTTCAGTTGTTACTTTGGTTGATACTTGATACTAATGTGTATAAAGGAAATAAATACTTTTGCTATTAATTAATTTTTACAATACCAAAATCTAACAGATAGCGGAAAATTGAAAACTGCATCTCAAATCATTATGGATTTCTTTGAGTACTCTTTTATTCAATAATTTGGTATTAACTTTTATCTAAGCGTTTGATGTGGGTGACTTTATTGCATGGCATTCTTTTACTCCATCAACAGGTTTCACATACTTCAAGAGTTCGATGAAGGAAAGAGAAGCTGTCGAAGGCGCTTGGCTGACCATAATAAAAGGAGAAGGAAAACAAATAATGAAGCTGTTCCTAATGGAAATTCAATAAATGATGATCAAACTAGTAGTTATCTGTTGATAAGTTTATTGAAGATACTTTCAAATATGCATTGTAAGTATTTCTTCTAATCATTATCTTTGCTACTAGAACCCAGAGGAATTGGTTAGAAATGAAGAAAGTTGTGGTATTAATTTAAACTATTTATTGCTCAACATGACTGCTATGTTGGTAGCCATAAAAATTAGTTTGGTTAGTTATACATCTAGTTTTTTGTAGCTATACTTTTATCGGGCAAGACGTGTTAATTATGGGAGCAAGGTTTCTTAAGTTACACCTGTGGCTGTCAGTCTAGTAATGTGTCTGTTTTTTAACACACAACCAATTATAAGTTTTAACTAGGTCAACACATTGCTTCTTCAGAAAGATGCATGGAAAAAATGATCTCCTTCCTCAAGTTTCTATTTCATATCATGTTGAAGAATTTGGTTTAGGTTGTTCACCCAATTTCTATGAAAAATATCGTGTCAAATTGAAAACAGGACGGACACAAAAAGCGTACTTCTGAAGATTTTTCCATCCTTTTTTTCTATTGTGGTTTGGCTTCTGAATGCTCTGAGTGGTTGATATATAGAATATGTTAGTCTCTAAAAGGAAAAAGCTTGATATAACAGTTTAGAAGAGGGCAAGGAAAATGATCTGACCTTGGCTTTTGTGTGTTGATTGACTTTATCTTGTGATATCTTATCACAAGATTAATTATACTAACAAGCATATGTAAATAGACGGACAAAACATGTAATAAATATTCTTCAATTTTGGTAATAAGATGCACTGTTTATTCATTAAGCTCTCTCAAAATCCTAGGAATGGACCCTCGCCAAAGAGTTTCTAACTCAAAAGTGAACTTGCTGGCATCTTGTAAAGTTGTCCTAATTCTCTGCTTTTGCTACTCGGGACTAACATTTACCTTTCAGTTCTCTTCTCTCAACTTTGCTGACAAGAAAAACTTGAACTAAGCTCTCTGATCTGATATCTTTGCCTTTACTTGGTGATCATTTGTTGCTTTTCTAAATTGGTGTCTTTGTTCTTTCACTAGGCACTTGTGCCTTGCCAATAGCCAGATTTTGATGACTGATTTACTAATTGCGCTGTGCCTTCAGAGTAAATGGAATATCCCGGTGGTAATGAGATATTTGTCAAATAATTTGTGGGGGCTTGATATTGTCAGTACATATAGTAATTTGATGCAGCTGACCCTACCTAATTGGGAAAAGGTTTTTGGTGGTGATGGTGGTTGTTGTATACATGCCAATTAGGCATAATAAACACCAAAAAGGAACTTTCATGGCATCAAATAATTAAAGAACTTCATAAATATGTCTTAGTCTTGAAGTTTTCTAAAACTGACACGTGTTATCTTCATCTCTTTATTAAGTTGTCATTAAATTGGTCCAAGAGATCAATGACTGGCCTCTAAAAGAGGATATGTTGGTTAAATATTAGCGGACTCTATATTGAAAATGGTAAATATACAGGACAATTCAATAATTTTTGTTCTCTTCCTTTTTAGAATACACATGTTTCAGCAATTGACAATGAATTTTTTGGAACTGTAAGATTTTCACTTGTAAGTGTCAATCTTGTGTGATGTTGCAAGCTTATGATTTACGATACTGATTATTTTTATAACAATGAGGCACTTATTTATTGCATCATATGGTGAAAATGACATTTGGGATTGTATAATGATATCTATGTTTGCTTAGTAAGTAAGAACATTCTCGCATTTCTTCCTCTGGATTCTATTTATGTTATGACTGTGCTTTTCTTGCAATGGATATTGATGTTTTAAATTAATTACAGCTGACAGATCAGATCAGACTACAGATCAGGATTTACTAACTCATCTTATAAGGAGTCTTGCTAGTCAGAATGATGAACAAGGGAGCAAGAACTTGTCAAACCTTTTGCGGGAACAAGAGAATTTGTTGAGAGAAGGAGGTTCTTCTAGGAAATCAGAGATGGTGTCAGCTTTATTTTCCAACGGTTCTCAAGGCTCTCCAACTGTTATAAGACAACATCAAACTGTATCCATGAATGAAATGCAACAAGAAATGATGCATACACATGATACTATGGCCGCTGATCATCAACTCCTATCTTCAATAAAGCCCAGCATTTCAAACAGTCCTCCAGCTTACTCAGAAGCCAGAGATAGTAGTGCACAAATAAAGATGAATAATTTTGATTTGAATGACATATTTATTGACTCAGATGATGGCATGGAAGATCTAGAAAGATTGCCTGTTTCTACAAATCTTGGCACTAGCTCTGCTGATTACTCATGGATACAACTAGATTCTCATCAGTCAAGTCCACCTCAAACAAGTGGAAATTCGGATTCTGCATCTGCCCAGTCTCCTTCTAGTTCTAGTGGAGAAGCTCAGGTGTGTTTGTTTTACTGCATTATTTTGAATTGGCTATTTTTCTCATGCTTTACTGTATCATCTTTTCATTCAAATGAAAGTGAACATGTCCCCACGATTGAGTTTATTTGACTTCAATTATAGAATTGAGGATTTTTTGCTGTAACCCACATACATTAGTCATTTGTTAAGGCAATGTGTGGTGTTGGTTGGTTCTTGAACTTACTGGTGACGCTTTACGTGGTTTGCGGCGCCACCTCGGTGTCGCAATTGTAACAAGATACATGGCTTGGGGCATTTGATTGGTTTGTTTGCATGATTTCTATGCTTGCTCTATGCATTCTTTTAGTGTTTGATCAAACTCAAACCCCCTGCCAAAAAAAAAAAAGAATCTTTGGTGGAAAGTACAGCTGAATAAATCAATAAACATGGGTGATTATTTCCCCTTTTCTTATCTTGGTTGTTGAACAATGCTTTTTAAATTAAGTTCATATAAATTGAGATTGCTGCCATGTAACTTACTTTTTTGTTTCCTCCATTCAGAGTCGCACAGACCGAATTGTTTTTAAACTCTTTGGTAAAGAGCCAAATGATTTTCCTCTTGTACTTAGATCACAGGTACTTTATGCTTTCTAAAGCAGCCAAGAGTAAATTCTCATTTCTTTTCTTTTTAAATTCAATCACACTGAGGGTTTCAATTGCCAGATTCTTGATTGGTTATCCCACAGTCCTACTGATATCGAGAGCTACATACGGCCTGGTTGTATTGTTTTGACTACTTATCTGCGTCAGAGTGAGGCTGTGTGGGAGGAAGTAAGTTTTTTCCTTCTAAAAATATTATCCTGTATACATTGATGGTTATTTCTGCTAACATGCAACAATCCTTACCTTACATGATTTGATTGTTTTTTTGCAGCTTTGCTGTGATCTGAGTTCCAGTTTGAGCAAGCTGCTGGATGTTTCAGATGATGCGTTTTGGAGAACTGGATGGGTTCATATCAGGGTGCAGCATCAAATGGCATTCATTTTTAATGGTCTCTTGTTACATCTCCATTGTTGTTCTTAGTGGTCAAGATAACAGGAGTAAAAAATTTATTCCAGTAATCCATCAAATGAGTTCATTAAAATTTGAAGTCCTTGCTCTGACTAGCTGTCTACGTTATAAGAGTTGTATCTGCATTTAGTATGTGTCAAAGCCACACATATTTATTTATATGCTTAGGTTTCTAACAGCTATTTCTATGGTGCAGGTCAAGTTGTCATAGATACATCACTACCTTTTAGAAGTAACAATTACAGCAAGATTTGGACTATAAGTCCAATTGCTGTACCAGCATCAAAGAGAGCTCAATTTTCTGTTAAAGGTATCAACCTGATGCGCCCTGCCACAAGGTAATCTCTGTTGCTTTGTGACTTGTCAATCCGTTGCATGTTGGGGGTAGTTATATTAAATCTAGTAACTTGGACCTGCTCTCTAAGTTCCAGGGTTTGGTTTAAATATATGTTTTTTCGTTGGGCTAGTGTTTTATATGACTCTTAAACCTGTCCTTAGGTTAATGTGTGCTTTCGAAGGAAAATATCTAGTCTGTGAAGATGCTCATGAGTCAACGGATCAATACTCCAAGGATCTTGACGAACTTCAGTGCATCCAATTTTCATGCTCTGTCCCTGTGACAAATGGAAGAGGATTTATTGAGGTGTTTTTTCTTCACTCTCAAAATTTATCAACAGAAATTAGTAGGCAGGGAAATGAGCTAGTTGCTACTCAATGAGGGGATAAGAAAATTTCTCTTGTACCCTATTTTTACTTTTATGATACACTTTCACACACATTGATTACTGTTGAGTGTTAATGATGTCCTAACTCCATAAGTTGTCGACCAATTTGGGTGCATCCATTTTCCAGTGTGTAATATGTTTTACTGAAGATAAGCACTCCTGTCCTGATGCTATGTGCTGAGCTTTAGGTTTCTACTTTATTTTTTGATTTGCTAGATTGAGGACCAGGGTTTGAGTAGCAGCTTCTTTCCTTTCATAGTGGCAGAGGAAGATGTTTGCTCAGAGATCCGTGTGCTTGAGCCTCTACTAGAATTAAGTGAAACTGATCCAGATATTGAAGGGACTGGAAAAATTAAAGCTCAAAGTCAAGCTATGGATTTCATTCATGAAATGGGCTGGCTTCTTCACAGAAGCCAATTAAAATATAGGATGGTTCACTTGAACACTGGTGTAGATCTTTTTCCATTAGAACGGTTCACGTGGCTTATGGAGTTTTCCATGGACCATGATTGGTGTGCAGTGGTGAAAAAGCTGTTGAACCTACTGCTTGATGAAACTTTGAACAAAGGAAATCACCCTACTCTGTATCAAGCACTTTCAGATATGGGTCTCCTTCACAGAGCTGTAAGGAGAAATAACAAGCAGTTAGTGGAGCTGCTTTTAAGATATGTTCCTGAAAGTACATCTGATAAACTAAAACCAACAGGCAAGGCACTAGTTGATGGAGAGAATCATAGCTTCTTATTTAGACCTGATGCTGTTGGTCCTGCTGGTTTGACACCACTCCATATAGCAGCGGGGAAAGATGGTTCCGAGGATGTACTGGATGCTCTGATTAATGATCCTTGCATGGTAAAATTACTGTCACCTTAACTTACATCACTATAGGATTCAATTTCTTCTAATATGTTGGAGATTTTGTCGTGGCTTTTATTTGGACCGACGCTTCATCTAACTCTTTCTTTATGTATACAAAGCTGCATTTAACTATTGTTTATTCTGTGGGCCATCATATCTGAATCCTGCTGTTAACTGGTACAATTACTATTGCTTGTATTATTGTCACACTTATATACTGCTAGTGACATTTGAATTGTTTTTAAATTTTATTGGATGCAATCAACCTGTGTTATCTGGAGGGCTACCAATCATATAGCTGGTTGACCCGCCAAACTACTTTGGTCACTAATATTAGCTGACTTCACATGTTTGATACAGTGCCATGTCTTGTGTGAATGAGTTGAATGATTAACCCTGCCACCCCCATCCCCTACTAATTGTGTCCTTTTGGATATCTGGTGCATCATGTGTTCCTTAGTGCTGCATTAGTAATGGGATTTTCATGACAGGTGGGAATTGAGGCATGGACGAATGCTCGTGACAGCACAGGCTCCACACCTGAGGATTATGCACGATTGCGCGGCCATTTTACTTACATTCACTTGGTGCAGAAAAACATTAACAAGAGACAAGGAGCAGCTCATGTGGTGGTTGAGATCCCCGGAAATCTGGCTGAGAGTAATACAAACCCAAAGAAAAATGACTCGTTCACTAGCTTTGAGATTGGAAAAGCTGAAGTAAGACGTGGCCAAGGGCACTGTAAACTTTGTGATTCTAAAATTTCTTGTAGAACTGCAATAGGAAGGTCTATGGTATACAGACCTGCAATGCTCTCTATGGTGGCCATAGCAGCAGTATGTGTTTGTGTGGCTCTTCTGTTTAAAAGCTCACCTGAAGTTCTATACATGTTCCGACCCTTCAGATGGGAATCGTTGGATTTTGGAACAAGCTAAGGTTCATAGGCTTGCAACTAATAAAACTTGATAGGTCATGTATGGGTGCGTTCATAGACTGAATGACTGAGATTTAGGACTGGTTCTTTGTAATGTGGCTAAATTATGCATATATTATTTACATATTTGTTATCCTTTTATGGACATACTTGTACAATGTATGTGAAGACTGCTTATGTTAAAACACAATTTGTTAGGATCCTTCGTAATGTAAGTGTAATATTTGAATGGAATCTTTCAGTGGAATACTTGAAATGGAGAATGTAATGGTTAATGATGACAACAACAAGCAAGCCTTCTCTTACTTTGTAGGATCATCTACATGGATCAAATGACATTATAACCTGTTCTATCATATAATATATGTTATCCAGCTCATTAATTTTGAGATCTTTCTTAATTGTGTAATATGTAATGGGTGATGAATATATGATTGGAGGAGACGATTTCTGTTTGAGTTTGAGAAGCCAAATAAACATGCAGCAGATTTTCCGTATGTTTTGTTAAAACATTTCACTGAATACGTAAGTAGAATTGGAGGATCTTTAAGGATAGGATTCAGTATCTCAACTTAGTTAAAAAAACAGCTATGGTTTGTATGCTGTTATAAAAAAGCAAAAGCCTACATCACTACTATAGAAAATGAATGGAGGACTTTTAAAGACAACTTTTTCTATCACAAAAAGATAAGAATGGGGAGACACATTCTCCTACGAGGTTTGAGATGAGACTACTTGCACGCCAAAAATATAATCAAAAAATGCGGTGAGCGTGGATCGAACACGCGACCTTCAGATCTTCAGTCTGACGCTCTCCCAACTGAGCTATCCCCGCTTGATGGAAATACTTTCAAACATAAATATATATTATACAACAATATCGTGATTGTGCTTCTAAATAAATGATGTCTGTTGACTTTTTGTCCTTAATGGTGCCAGTGCCGTATTAGATTTACACGGAAGTTAGAAGAAGGAAATTTACAACCGGAGAAGGTCTTGTCTTGCTTCGACGCCAATACGTAATAATAATGGGAGGAAGTTCTTGTTTCCAGAATGAATTTACTTTCGGTTCGTTTGATTCTTCCTTCCTTCTTTTTTATCCAAAATTTTTATTTTCATCTAATTTATAGTTATTTTGGTGTGTGCAGAGCAAAGGCTTGAAGAATCGCGAGATATTGTTGCCAAATACCCCGATCGAATCCCCGTAAGTCCCTTGTTCATTTTAATTTTAAATCAAACTCTTCTTCTTGTTAATTTATTTCTAAAAAGAAAAATCTTTTTTATTTATCAACTTTTGTTGTTTTCATATTCCCCCAATTTAATTTCATTTGGCTCTATAAGCTATATGCTTTGCCCTCTGTTTATAATAATTCAATTTCATCATATGATTCAATTCTTGAATAATTATTGTTCTTCAGGTGATTGTGGAAAGGTATTCGAAATGCGATCTACCTGAATTGGAGAAGAAAAAGTAAGACCACTTCTATCAAACTAAAACTTCCACTTTGACTCTTTGATTGGATCATATATTCTTGATAGAAACCATTGATGAGAGAAAAGTATAGAAAAATAATATGAAATTGTAATGATAATGAAAATGTTGGTTACATCAACGGTTACAACAAGAACAACTAACAAACATAACTAAATAACTAATCAACAAACTAACTAGTTTATTTATCAAATACATATGATTTTTACATTTGATAATTGCGTAAAACTCAAAGTAAGTAGTAATTTTGCAAATAATAACTCACTTAATAATTTTACCATTTCTTAAATTTGTGATAGATATCTTGTTCCGCGAGACTTGTCTGTTGGCCATTTCATTCATATTTTGAGTTCAAGACTTAGTTTACCCCCTGGAAAAGCTCTCTTTGTATTTGTGAAGAATACCTTACCTCAAACTGGTAATAAACTTGCACTATCCTTTAATCCAATTTTTTTCTTTCTTTATTCCTGTTATTCATCTACCATTGTGTTGTGTTTATGATTATTTGCAGCTAGTATGATGGATTCTGTTTATAAAACATTCAAAGATGCGGATGGATTTCTTTACATGTATTATAGCACTGAGAAAACCTTCGGATCCTATACATAATATCGACTATTAAACTATTATACACTTGTGACGAACCGTCTTATGTAAAAAACCTGTACATATTTGTTGTATGGTTTTACTTATTGCATTCTTATTCACCTTTCAAATGCTATGTATAACATACCATTGAGGTCTAGCGCAAGTGGGTAATGTGTTTGTGTGAATGTTGTAAACCATGGAATAGTGAATTCAATTTTTACTCGTGAAAAATTGATATGTTTAATAACATTGAACCGTTTGGGCTATCAGCAGTTTGAGAAATCAAACCTTTTGATAATCTATAGGAAACCGCACTTACTAGCAGTTACTATTTGATGAAAGTGTATTATCAATCTACTTTCAAATTCCTTAGGATTCAATTATAGTATAGCAAAAGGGTTGTATTGTATCCACAGGGAATTGGAAATACATACCGTTCTTTAATGAATCACTCGAGTAATAAGTTTTCAAGTATTTGGATGATTGTTTTGGTAACCAGATTGAAATGTAAAATAAGCAATAATTAAAAAAAAAGATTTAATAACACTATGAGAAAACTATTGGAATTGGATTTATCTATTAACTCTTCAGTATCCTATTGATTCAACATACAAATTATGTTCTATGCTTAATTTCATCACATCGGTTCTTATCTATCTCATTAATCTCTTACATGAGAAGATTAACAATTCCCTAATCTAATTACCGATCTCTCGCATAATTAAAAAGGATAACCGTAACGAGTTCAGATGTAAATTGACAAACATACTTAATTCTATTTCTAGCAATCAAGTTTGTTAGATGAGATAATCTAAGTCCGACTTAAACATGTAGTTCTCACTCACATTCATGCCTTAGGTGATCAAGCTAAAACATGTATGAAGAATAAGATTAAATCATTGAAATCATAGCATAGAAATAGATATCTGCATATAGAAATCAAATTAGATACATCCAAGTTAAAGAGTTACATTCAATCCCAACAAAAGAAAATTAGCAATCCATAGCCATGGATGCTTTCAAGCTCAAAGCGAAGATCTAAGAAGAAATGACGGCTTTGTGATGTCTCGGGAACAATTCCAGCTGTTCGGTTGATCCCCAATCAAGCAACTAGTTCTTTTTTATGTCTTCTCTCTTGATTTCTCTTTTTTAACTCACTAACCGCCTTTTTTGAAGTCTGTCTGTGCGTTTTTAAAGGAAATGAGTTGATGGTCTCGCTTAAGCCAGACCAATCTGGCTTAAGCCAACAGGTTTCTTCATGCTTAAGAAAGGTTGCCTGCTTAAGCTAGAAAATATATGGCTTAAGCCAACTGAGTTCTTCAAAATTCATGTATCTGCCTCATTTTCGCTTAAGCGGTCCTTTTGGCTTAAGCCAACCTGTTTTGGCTTAAACCAAGTTCTTCAACTTTGACTTTTTGCTTTTCCTTTCCTTGGACCACTTTGATATTTCTCCTACAATTAAACACAAAGTAATTAATACTTATAATTAACATATTTACCATAATATTTATATAGAAACTAACTACTTGCTAAAATAACCTATTGAGGGATAATTTAACATATATCTTAAACATTTCAAACGTATAAGTGTTCAAAATATCATAGAAAATTAGATAAATTTGACATTTATTACCATTCCTGTAAAATCCCAAAAGAGAACACAGAATAATTGTGTAAGATATTATTACATCCTTTTTGTTAATATAAAAAAATATTTTCTTTACTGCATTTTGTATTGGTAATCATTCTGTCATATAATGTATGCATATTGTGTTCTTTAAACACAATCCCTTTGATACTTCAACACAGTCCCCCACTCCATCTCTAATCCCATGGTAAAACTAACATGTATCTTATATTCTCGTGTCAACAAATCAGAGATAAGAAACACATTGATAAACCAAAATACATTGAAATGGAAGAGATTCAAAAATTGTGCTAGCATGAGATAACTTAAACGAATTGATTAAACGGAATGTATCTTATTTTTGGGAGTCAATAACTTATTAATGTTGATTGGTGGGAACACTATCTTGACGGTTGCTGGTTGGATGTTCATGATAGTTTGTAAATAAATTTCACATTGGATTTAATATTGATTTATCATTGAATACACTTTATGTCCCAAATTAAAAGAAGAAAAAAAACCCATTTTTTATTTCAAATTATAAGAAGAAAAAAAGACTCACTTTTGCCTTATTGAATTGTGTTGTTCCAAAAATGCCCTTCTAGTAATTTATTTTATCTTTTTCAAATATTGTTTACTTTGGTAAACAACAATTACTACTTCGTGTCATGATGTTTAGTTCCGACCTCAATAAACAAGTTAGATCATTCTTCGTCGAAGATATTGAAAACATTGTTTTTCTTTAGTACAAACTTAAGAAAACATTGTCAAAAGAACATTTTAATGACATTATTTAACCTCCACACTAATTATATTTAGAGTTTTTTAATTTTCACCTTCACTGGTACCTCTCACCCTTCAATACAATTAAAAATATCATTTTACTCTTTTTACTATATATAAAAAGTTGAATTTTTTTCCATTACTTTTCACTCCATGTTCAAATTTTTTAAAAATTATGGCAAATTTTGTCAGTATTTCGAAACTTTCGAAGTACAAATAAGTTATTATTTTCGAAAGTTTTGAATAATATGAAACTTTTGAAATAGTTGATTCAATCATTTTTAAAAGTTTTGAGTAATTTAAAACTTCTGAAATAGGGAATTCAAGACTTTTCGAAACACAATTTTTTAAAAACTTTCAAATAAAATGAAACTTTCGAGATTTTCGAAAATTTTCAAAGTTTCAAGTCACCCTTAATTTTCAAAAATATTTTTTTAATACAAATTATTAATATGTTAATTTTATAGTGACTAGGACCAGATGCACGGATGGAGAAATTATCCGCACTATCACCCGTAATGTAGGCGAAAGAGATCCACCTATTGCATCTTATCGATAAATGAATGAGACAAATCGTCCACCTCGTCAAAATCGTCTTAGGTGTGGTTTCAGGTATCACAACCTTGATGAGGATGTTAAAAACAAATGGACTATAAGGAATATGAGGAGTAGACACTTGAAGAGCAAGGTCCAACAATGTGGATTCCTCATAGGGTCCTTGGTCACATCGGCGTTGAAACAATATGAACACTATGTGACTAGGAGAATATGAGAAGGAGAGGTATATTTTAATTAATTAATTTTAATTAAGAATAAGTATGTTATCTTTAATGCATTTTGGTAATGAAATTTAGTACATTATTTTATTATTATGTTTTTTAATTACTTATAGGAGTTTGTAGAAGTACTGATACCTGACATTGTACAACATTGGATTCAAGAATCTAGATTGGTACACTTGTCTTCAGCTTATTTGATGATGATCGACGATCTTATATTTGCCTTTCTAGAAAGGTGGCATAAAGAGATCAATTCGTTTCACATGTCATTTGAAGAGATGACCATTACATTAGTTATCTCACATAAATGACTCAATCATATTTCTAAAACAAATCATAATTTAAAAATATTTATTGGTTGTTGTATTCCCTAAATGCATCACTCTATTGGTCCAAATAACGACAAATCTTTCTTTGTAAAGTATGAACTATAAATCTTTAACATAATCAATAAAAATAATAATATCAACATACACAAACTCAAAATGTTGCAAGTGATGATCATACTCCTCCACATTAGTCGTATATACAATATTTTTCCATACATCCATTACCTCATATTGTCTATCCTATAGTTTGCATTTTGCTCCAACATTTTTTTCAATATGAAAATGACATAGCAGATTAATTGAAATAGGAAATATAAAACCAATATCATTCATCATGGCAAGATCTCTATCAATCATAATAACTTTAGAAATTAAATTCTCATAGACAAATAATTATCTTACCTTTTCAAATGCTCGAATGAAGTTTTCTTGTCGCTCTTGTTCCAAGTAAGCAAATGCTACAAAAAATGTCAACCTAGTAGACACTTCACTAACAATTTCAAGCGATGGTAACTAATATCTATTTGTTTTGTATGTGCTATCACATATCAAAATAAAATGAAACATGCTCAACAACTTTATACAATTAGAATGCATCCAAAATATGTCTCAAATATGTCTCTCTAAACATATGAATCCTCCCATCTTCTTGTCCAATGCACATAATTTTTACTTTGTATTAACTTCAATAGATGTTGCATTTCTGTGTACGAACCTCTCAAAGATGAACTATAAGTACTCCTTGCTTTATATATGAGTGGAATCTGTGAGATTATCTTTTATTGCACTCTTTCAATGCATTCAAAATGAATCTTGGTGCAAGCTTATACTTTGTCATACTATTAACAAATTTTCTCTTGTCTCCATTTAAACGCCCCAAATATGAATGACCATATAAAATATCCGCTAAATTATGATTGTGTCATCCACATCGAACACTAATTTTCCATCCTTCACTTATATTCAACGATATACATATGAGTTTGAATGGATAGTTATATCATTGTGAGAACAAGTTATTGTTGATTTTGATTTTAATTTTACTTTATATCTTCCACATCTAAAAATTAATTTGTCTTTTATTCATTTTTTTTTTGTAATTGTATCACATCTAATGGTAATAGTTATTATTCCAATTTGTCTTTCATTAGTTTTAGTCCATTGGAATAGAACTTCTTGAGAGAAAAATTTCTGCAAAATATATTTCAATTAAAACATCAACATATGGATATACATTAAAAACTAATAATATCAGTTATGCTTAATTGTAGTTTTAGTCTCTCTATTATTACCAATTCACGAAATTGATCATCATATTTTAAAAGTCGACAGTTTTAGTCCATCACTCATATTTTTGAACTAATATATGAGGGAATTGTTAACAAAATAGAATGAAGTTGCTAATTTATCTACAATAACCCAAAATAGGAGGGAGTTGTTAAAATAATATAGTACATTATTTGTTTTGGCACATCTTCTCAATCACATTAACTTTGATATATTTTTTTCCATTTAATATATGTTGTTTGATTTTATTAATATCATTTGGTTTTTTAAATTATTTTATTTATTAAATCAATAATTAATCATTTGTTATAAAAAAATCATTAAATGACAATAGTTGGTCACATCCTCAAGATGCAACCTCCTATTAGAGAAAAAAAATCCATCGGGTGGTCGCATCTCGACCTTACGACCTTCTGAAGGTAAAAAAAAATGACATTTTAGTATATAAATTTCAAAGTAGGATATAATGGATAATTTTAAATAAAAATAAATATAAATGTAAAATATCCCAATAAATAAGTTGGATCATTCTTCGTTGAAGATATTGAAAATGTTATTTTTGTTTAAGTACAAACTTAAGATAACGTTGTTAAAAGAACATTTCAATGACAACACTATTTAATCTTTGGAATTCTATGATACATTTATAAATTAACATGTTTTGGTATTAAATTAAATTATTAATAGTTGAATGACATGTCATCTATAAATGAGTTTGATCATATTTTAGATTTAAGACTACCAAACTTTTAAGTTTTATCTTTTGGATCTATTTTGAAATGATGTTTTTTTGTTATAGTTTTAATATAAATGAAAAATTTTATTTTAATTATGAAAAATATTTATTTAATTACTGAAGTTAAAATTAAATAAATAGATGTACCAAAACTTTTAATTTAGTCAACTTTAATAAATATTATAATAATATCCACATAAAAAAAATTATTAATCAAAATATTTATAATATATTAAAATAAATATTTAACTCTATTGAATGATACATTACATATGTTGAGAACTTACACACAAAAATGTCTCATGAAAATAAAAATTAATTCTACTATCTTTTCACTATAATAAATTTTCAATGTCCATTCACTTCTAACTTTGTATATTCAGATTAGTTGGTAAAAAAAATACATTCTATCTAATATTATCTTTTAAAATCATTCTTACCATTTCTTCTTAAGCTTTAGTGGAGAGCATATTTTAGATACAAAGCTTTGTCGCTTATACAATATTAAATCTTTCATGGTTTCTCAATTCTCGCCCAAGTATTAATAGAAAATATGAGATTGTGTAAATTTATCTGACTTCCTCGGTTAAGTCAAAGCTTACGCTCATGTCATTTCTTTCTCCACTTAAATTTATCTATCTTCTATTTTTTCTCTTTTTTATCTGTCTTTCAATTCTAATCTAATATGGTTTCTTAATTTTCACCCTCAAATATATTAATCGGAAATGTGAGATTGTGTAACCTCTTTGGTGACTTTATCAACTAAGCCAAAACATATGCTTAAGTCATTTATTTCTCCATTTAATTTTACCTATCTTCTATTTTTTTTTCTTTTATCTATTTTTCCTATCCATAAAAATGATTTTTCTTATCTGAATTTTGACATTTTCAATTCCGTTATTCTTTTAAATTTTTAGTTCAACTATATATAATACATAATTGGATATAGACAAGTACTACACTCACTTGAGTCAAGAGATTACGATGTCACCTAGCATAAAAAATTTGTTTTGCTAGTCGTCCGATCATAAGCACTAATCGAATGACATATGGAAACACCACTTCACAAACTTTTGTTTTTAGTTCACACTAATAGTTCATTTGGACAATATTTTTTTGGCTTAATGCATATATAAAAAAAATTAAAAAAATAGTGAAGACAAGATAACTCCTCAACAAAAACAAAAAAAATATATGACAAACAATTAAAAAAATACAATTTGTTCATACTTATCTCTACAATTAAAATGACTCTGGTGATGAAAATCTATGATAAACCAAAAGAACTAACCTTATTTTTCATTATACCATAATTTTTTCATTCGATTAAAAAATTAACAATAAAAAGCATAACTATTATTACAAACTTAATTTCATATTAAGTTACTATTAGTAATTCATTACATATAAATACATCACACTATTTTAATTATATTATAATAATTAAAATGTAACAATCAACTTAAATGACCACAAAATATATAATTAAAACATAATCATTACAACTTAATTTCATAAATCTATAATTAAAACTAACAATAAAAAACATAACTCTTATAAGAGACTTAATTTCATATTAAGTTACTCTTGGTAATTCATTACATATAAATATATCACAATATTTTAATAGTTATAATGTAACAATCATGTTAAATAACCACAAAGTATATAAAAACATAATCATCGCATTTTAAAAACCAATAATCAATTATAATCGGACAATCTTAATAGGTTTCAACAAAAATAAATAAATATTGAAACAAAAATATTTTAATAAAAATTAACAACATAATTGATAAAACATTCAAATAATTTTAAATGCATATTTAGACAATAAAAATAATCAATATACAACTTTTGTACATTTCTTTAATTATTACTCTGTCGACACATATATTTACGATATACGTAATGCACAAATAATAATTAGTCAATCTAATAAATGATTTTTGTGTATTTTTCTCTTAAAATCCATGCATGTATTTACCACGAGTATTGTTTTGAAACATTTTAAAATGTGTAGAAAATAATGTTACGGTTTTAATAAATTCTACATAACTTATATGCATTTTTTTCCTCATATAACTTATATACTTAATAAAATGTTCAAATTTAGATTATTTCAACATTTGTATAACACTGAAGGCTACAGCCAAACACGATTTTTGTTTCCAAAGTCAGACCTTAATCTTATGAGACATGTTTCTGCACCTCAACCTTAATCAGTAGCCAACAACATTCATAATACATACTTGATACAATTTTCTTCCTTGTTCACTCACTACTTAGCATACTAATACTCAAAAACTAAAATATCTACTACTTTAATTGAGTTAGCATCCCTCAAACAATGTCTAGAACTCTAAGAATGCATGCAATGCTCTCTACCTTCGTTCTAATTCTCTCAGTTTCAACATTGGCATCATCAACATCATTGAAAGTTGGTTTCTATAAGACAACATGTCCATCTGCTGAGGCAATTGTAAGAAGAGCTGTAAACAAAGCTGTTTCACTTAACCCCGGAATCGCTGCTGGTCTCATAAGATTGCATTTTCATGATTGCTTTGTCAGGGTAAGCAACTTCACTTTAATACTTTCATAGATTTAATTCATATACATTATCAACATAAAAAAAAAAATTACACTATCAATCAATTATAAAAGTCAGATATTAAAAATGCTAGATTTTAATTATATATATATATATATATATACATGATTGGTTGTGATTTACATAATAATATAACACTATGCATCTCTTATATTATTTATTAGTTTATATGGAAACTTAGTACTGAAATTTTTGTGTCCTTATGTATAAATCTTCAGGGATGTGATGGTTCTGTATTATTAGAATCAACACAAGGTAATCCATCTGAGAGAGATCATCCTGCAAACAATCCAAGTTTACGTGGCTTTGAAGTAATCAACGAAGCTAAGTCACAAATAGAAGCTGCATGTCCAAAAACAGTGTCATGTGCAGACATTCTTGCTTTCGCAGCTAGAGACAGTACTCACAAAGTTGGCGGCATATATTATACAGTACAATCAGGACGCAGAGACGGTTACGTGTCGATCCTCGACGAAGTGACACAAAATCTACCAGGACCCTCTTTCAACGCAAAGGAACTTATCAGTAATTTTGGTAGAAAAGGTTTTTCAGCAGATGAAATGGTGACACTTTCTGGAGCTCATTCTATTGGTGTTTCACATCGTTCTTCGTTCTCGAACCGTTTATACTCTTTCAATGAAACTTTTTCTCAAGATCCTTCTATGAATCCTAAGTTTGCTGAGTTGTTGAAATCCAAGTGTCCACCACCACAGACACAAACATCGACACAGACACAAACACGTGGCGTTTGATGCTTCTACGCCTAATCGTTTGGACAACAAGTACTATTTGAGGTTGAAGAAGCATGGCGGTTTATTAACCTCGGATCAAACTTTGGTTAACTGTGGATTAACTAGGAAATCGGTGTTAAGAAATGCTAAACATGGTTCAAGGTGGGGACTGAAGTTTGCTAAGGCAATGGTGCATATGGGCTCCTTAGATGTGTTGACAGATTTTGAAGGTGAGATTAGGGAGCATTGCAACGTTGTTAATTTTAATTAACTGCATCATCAGCTTCTTGATCTTCTAAACGTTTATCCATACATGCAAAAATATATTCTTATATTTGTTTATTGTGATTAAAAAAAAAGATGATTTGTTCAATCTTAATTTGATAATACTTTTTTTGTTTATTTGGAATTATTCTTTCTTATGGTGTGACTGTTTGTACTCTTCAACAATTCAAGTGTATATGTGCGATCTATCTACTGTAATGAAAAGTGTAAAAGCAGTGAAACGACTTTGTTTGAATTATACATGATGCACGTCTTATCTCAGAGAAAGAAAAGTATTTTTAATAAAAAACTCACAATTTGCTTGATGTATAATATTAAGTATAATAGAGTATTTATAGGTACAAATAGATAATTTTAGACACATTTTTAGGAGATTCCTAATTAATACCATTTTTAGATATTTCCTACATTTTTTCTATAATTAAAGTAGTTTTAGATTTTTACATAGAAATTTACTAATTTCAAATTATTAATAACCCCATCCTTTCAAAGTTTATTGTTTATATATTTTGTAATGGTTTGATGATTTTATTATTCAGTAGACCTCTTAATTGTATGTTGCTATGAAAGGAAAAATAAGAAGTGTCTATCCAAAATTATTCAAATTATAGTTTAAAATTAAAACATTGATGAGGTGAAAAGGTGCGTTTATTATATGATAATCAGTTTTTTATTTTTTTTATTGTAGCACTCTTCCTCTTACAAAATCGTTTATTTTTTCCATTTTCACAAAATGAAGAAATCTCAAATCAAGAGTTGAACTTTGCTTCTTGAGTATATAATACTCTACTTCATTTACAAAAAACAGACTCTTCTTTTCATTTAACTGCAATATAAAAGTTTACAATTTAACGACAACTTCAATCGGAATTTAAAACTATAGTAACAAACCAAACTAGTATGACCTCAAGAATGCATGAGGGAAAAATCTAGGGAGAATATTAATTTTTGCTTTTACTATCAACCAATACATGCCATAGCAGGGTATGTGAACTATCGCCAGGCTGATATACCTGTAGAACATATGCATTTAGAAAAAGTAATAAATATTTGGTATATAGAAAGCAACTTAGAGAAAGAAATGAAATTTGTGGTGTTAATAGTAAATTTTACCATAGGGGAGACCATGTAGTATTAAGCTCAAGAAATGGGTAAGGCCACCTGTTAGAGGAAGAAAGTTTTAGCCAATGACGATGATGCAAAGAATGTGAAAATACAATTACATGTTAGTATCTTACCAAGTGAAACCACATGCGTGGATAACCCATTGGAAAGCAACGTAGGAGCAGCTCCATAACACAAAATATGCGAGTCTAAACCAAGTAAAAGGCTGAAAAATAATACATACACACAACAAATTGAAACCATTAGCTTTTTGAATTGGTGCTTAGTTCAATTCCACTGAGTGTGTTACTTACAAGATTGTTCAGCAGTGTATCAAAAAGAAGGAAAATTGCGTTCATGGTATGCATGCAACCCATCAACTGTCAAAAACAGACCAACAAAAATTAATGATACTTTCAAATAGCAATTTATTAAGCAATTGTTTATTCAATATGATTCATATTAATAGGCAAGTTATTAAAAATAAAATAAACATGTGATTTAAGGAAGAAATGCAATTACCATGTTTAGCTTAAAACGAGAAATGGATAAGAATGGGACAATAACACACCAAAAGACAATGTCTGTTAATATGACAGCACCTGCGCTTGTCTGCCAAATGCAGAATATCGATATCAGTAAATTATAAAACCAATTTTCATCATAATCTTCAGGAGGAAACTTAACCTGAAAGGTAATTTGCATGAGGTAACCCAAGAATCCTGCTTTCTGTTTAAAATCCTCTTCAACATACAAGCTTTGGAACCTGAAAATGGAACTTTTGGTATCGAAATCCCTAGTTCTCATGAAGTCTGTCATATTTTGCCCATTTTGAAGTGGAGGTTTGTTCAAAAATTTCCAACATCCGTATGCAGATACTATTGTCCCCAACTACATTAAGAAATTCCAAAAACAATACCAAGTGCATAAATAATAGAAGCTTATTAGTTACAATAATTGTGAATATAACTCTTGTTGTGTTTGACTCACCCCAAAATACATGATTACTAATGTTAAAGTCCACCTGCATATAAATATAGGCAACAAGGTTGGTTATATGAACAAGTTTAATTAGAATGGAGTGATAGTAATTGAAAGGAAAGAGGACATACTCAGTATAGTAGTAAAAGATGGTTGCATCGTATTGACGAAGATCCAATGACAATAAGATGGACAAGGTGAGAAAGGAAAAGAAACGTGTAGCTAACAGGACAACAGGGTGCAGTCCTCGCCAACAGCTGGTCCATAGCTGGAAGGTGGTTATGTGGCCTATGGGCAGTCTATTGTCCGGTGAAGGTGAAGCCACCAGAAGGGTCTCTGACGTGTCAACCAAGTTGTCAAAATCGGTTTGAGAGGCACAGGAGCCTTCTTTATTCCAGAGAATCCATAAGGCACCAAGGATGGAAACACCAACAATTCCAAAACATACAAAGTCGTACCACTCTACCACCAATGCCATGGAATGGATTCACTGTTAGGCTCGCTGTTGTTTTTTGTGCATATTGTTATTATTGGTAAACTGTTAAAAGGGAGAAGCTTGTTTTTGTTTTGGAAGGAACGTACTGGCGGGGAATGGTAGTTTTGACTGTCCGGTTTAGTTCACCTTAATTTCAATACAGCTTAGTGTTACTGCCTACTAGTACTAACCTGGTCACATCAAACATCAAACATCAAAAATGGGATGCAATGCAAGGGATACTATTTTGAGCATAAATTTGGATACTCTAAAATCAACAAAATATAAAGTTAGATATTCAAAGATGGTTTATTTTAACAAATTTATGATTATTTCACGTAAAATAAAAAAAAAATTAATAAAATAAGAGAGAAGAGTACTTTTATTAAACTATGTTTAAATCATCCATTTTTAAAACAAATATTTTTTGATAAATTATTGTGGGGGGTAGTATAAACTAGCAGCAAGTTGGTTTGGGCCAAAAGGGTGTATTTGTATTAGCCCAAGATTAAATATAACGAAATGAAACAAATTTGAGTGGGCACAGATCCACCATCCGTCCTGTGCACGTGGATTATTATTTATGTGATTCACAATTTCATACAAGGAATTAATCATTACGGTCGTCGCGATCAGAGGGAAGAGAAGAGACTCATAGAAGTGTGAATTCTGAATCAAAAACTGAACCATGTCTTCAACTGCAACTGCAGCCGTCGTAAGCTCTTTTTCAACAACCACAGCATTATCTCGCACTGCCAGAACCAATTTTACTTCCAGAAGCTTCCTCGCAACTCCACTTTCTTCCAATCACTTATTCTTCAAGCTCCCTCACACTTCTCCTAAACGATCCCCAACCTTGCGTCGCTTCAACCGTTTTTCCCCTGTCATGGAATGGCAGGATTGCACGTAACTAACTCCTTTCCTTTTCACTTCTCACTAATTTCTACTTTTTTTTTATATATAATTTTATTGCTATCTGTGTATTTATGGTTAAGATTATTTTTTTTTTGGCTAAATTGAAATTTAAAACCTGTTGATAAGTATCATGTATAACAGTTATGTACTTCTGATTGATATGTCATTTACTAAAACAAATAATCTGAGTGAAAATTTGACATTTTCTATTATTCATTAACCAGAAATGTCGAATTAGTGATGGTTTTTCTTTGAAAGAATTTAGGCACAAATAGATATAATAGGGTATAATTAGCGGGATATACTTGTATGCACCTCACTCGTTAATTGTCATGTATACTCTATTTTCTTATTTGTTGGGTGGTTTTGTCATTTTATTCCTTTTAGAATTAGAGGACAATGTCATGTTATTAATGTTATATATTTCTCAAATGGTGTCAGTTTTTAGCACTTCTGTTTGGTTTCCTCAAGCTGAACCAATCACAGTGGTTGAGAAGCATGGTAGAGCCCAACACAAAGAAAAACAATTGAGAGAAAAATTGAATTAATTAGAATTGATTCAATGAGAAAAGTTGATTGCAGTAAATATATGATACACTTTATATATAGTGATCGTAACTATGCTAACAAATTTTAACTAACTTGTAGTCAACACTAACCAACTTATAGCCAACTCATAACACCATATCTAACAACAGCTTCGCACTTTTAATGTTAAAAATAATATTGCCAAATGCAGGGTTAAGAAGGAGGTTGATGTGCCGGTCTCTGTAGCATTTGCTTGTTATTCTGATCGTGAAGCCATCCCTGAATGGATGCCTTTTATTTCCACTGTTAAGGTGTGCTTTCTCTCCTTCTAACCCTTAATTATAAGGCTAATATCAGAATTACAATTATCGGGTTTTGTGAAAGAAATAATGCTCTTTACCTTATGGAATCATGGCATGCAAGATGAAATCTTGCCTCTTTTCCTGTCAGACTAGATTAACTGCATTGATGAGGATACCTCAATTGAAATTAGCCAATATTGAATTGTATATGTTATTTAGAACACGCCCTTATATCTTTATAAATTGAAAGTGCTTTCATAATCAGGAATTATTGTCTGTTAAATGTAGCACGAATAATATTGTTTCTGCTAGTTTTTCTTTGCTAACTCAAATATTTAGCCTTGTTTGTTTGAATTTTTAGTTCCTATATTTCGTTTAGTAAACAACTTTCAAATAATACATGTGTTTCAACTGTTTAAGGTATCATACACATGCAATTTTCATTCAAATATCATGAAATGTAATAAGTAGATTGTGATTATGTGCTAAACGTTGGATCCATTTTTGCAGATATTGCCAGACAAACCTGACCTGTCACGATGGTCCTTGAAGTATCAGGCATTTGGTCAAGATATTGAGTTCTCTTGGCTTGCTCGTAATATGCAGGAAAAGATTGCCTACCTAATACTTTTGCTTCTTTTCGAAAACACTCTTTACAATTGGTATTTTTGATTCATGTTATATCACCTTTTTGCAGCCCATTCCAAATCAGAAAATCCATTGGCGATCTCTGGAAGGTCTTCCCAACAGGTAACTGACAAGAACATTTTCTAAGAAGTGAATATCATGTGCTTGATTGCCTTTTCTGTGGAAATTTTGGTAGTTCAACATTATGGAGAAATTTGACAAGTAAGACTGATTATAAAATTTCTGATTCACATTTTTTCATCAATTTCCCTTTGTGTTTTTATATTGACCTGTCCAAGCATTACTGTAGTAATATAGTTTGGCTTGGCAGTTGTTAACCTTCATTCAGCTACAAGAAATGAACTTGAAATTCTTGATGATGTGCTCAAGTGATTTATAAAATTAAAAGAATCAACAAAATCTTACTTGTGCTATTCACCTTTGTTTGGTAAACAAAAGAGGTTCAAACGGCAGGAGAGGGGAATTAATTATAAATTAAGATATGAATATGTGAATGATACGCCCCTTTCTTTATATTGTTTCATTTCCCAAACATACTATTATTAAGTTACACTTTATTATGCTTAATTGGCTGAATTTACTTCATGAAGTAGAATATGTGCGCCATTATTTCCTATAGGAGTAACGGAAAAGAAGCAAGGGTAAATCCCTTCCCCACACTGGTGCCCAAAGAAAAAAAGTTGAAGATTTCCTATATTTGTGTATTAAATTCAGCGGTGAAGGTCACTTAAAATTAGTTTATTGGCAAAATTACTTTTTTAGTCCTTTAGTTTGCTTTTTAGTTTCACTTTGTCCTCTAATTATTTTTCATTTTGTTTTGATCTCTTAACTATACTTCCGTTAGTCTTGGTCCTTTTCGGTTAATTGCTACCAAAAAATGATAAGTTTTGTCATCCCAGTAATTTATACTCTTCTTCAATATAAAAACTTAGAAAATTCATCAAACTTTCAAACCCATAACCTTTCAAATTTATAACCTTTTAAACTGAGAAAAATCCTATTGAAATTTCTCCACTTGTCACAACCTCAAACTTTTACAATCCAAAACAGAAACACAAGGAACCCTATGTTGTCAAACACTATTATCTCTCTTTAAAATAGCACTTTCACAAAATCTAATAAAGAAATTCACTTTTCCATTTCCACAACATCACTACCTCAATCATTTGTCTTCAAGGTTAACAATCTAAGCTAACTTCAAATTCACTTCCAAATAACCTAGTGTCTTCTTGCTTTGATATATCTCAATTTATAATCACTCCCAACACATTTTTTTATATTCAATCTAAGAAAGATTGGGTTAATACAATTGATTCAACGAATTAGCACTTCTTAACACTGTTTGTGAATCTGACCTAACAGATCTTGATCATTGTCATGCTAGTATTCTTATTTTGTTTGTCAATTCACAAGAAGATTCTAAACAAGAAGAATGAGTTTGGGATTTTTCATTTTTATAAGTTTGAAAAGTTATGGATTTGAATTTGTAAGTTATGTATTTGAAGGTCGTATGTTCGATGAATTTTCTAGGATTTTAGATTGAAGGAAATCATAAATTTATGAGTTAATTTTTTTGGCAAAAATTAACGGAAAGAACCAACTTGATTCACAGAAGTATAGTTAAGGAACAAAATAGAAAGAAAAATAAATAAGGGACTAAAGTGAAAACAGAAAATAAATTATGAGACTAAAAGAGTAATTTAACTTAATTATTCTGATATATGCCCTAGGAATGTAACACCATAGCCGTAACACTGACAGGTTCTTATAGCAATATTTTTCTGGTAAGGAATACCAATATCCAACTTGTATGCCTTAAGAATAAACATTTTGAGGTTTCTACTCGTAGAGTCTGCCGTGATATGTGTAGGCTTCTACGCTATAAGTATTGCATATTTTCTTGATTTAAGGAAATAAAAGGCCTTTAACCTTATAACAATGAAATGTTATAATTAATAATCAAGTGGCTTCAAAGGTGAGGGGGTGGCTTCTAAGCGAAGAAGTCAATAAGTTCTCGACCACTATGAACAACAATTAAGAGCCGTTGGATTAAGTAAGCTCATATAATTTTATTAGGTACTACCACACTAAACCTCAGCTCCATTCATTTTGTATCTCCCAATTCTTTTTCGTTTCTCTCTCTTGTTTCTCCCTAAGGCAACCATGGCTGGTGTTCGCTCACCATTGTCGGACCATCAGATACCACCGCATTTACCATCGGAAACGTTGTGCCGGAATTTTCAGAAGAGTTTTCATAGTTTGTTACGGATTTACTTTTCCCTATTTGATTCCTTGCGATTTCTATCCTCGCCTAATTCTGAAAACCTAATGTAATGTCACATGAAGGCTATAAAAAATATTTAGTTCTGTTACGATTTTTTAATAGAGCACTTCCTGTGCATTTTGAGTGAAATAAAGGTATGGTATTGTTTCTATATGTGTCGGGGATATGCCCCTATTTTATGCTTCCAAGCAGTTTTAGAGTAAATGGTGAATGTGTTTTTTGTTTGTATATAGAGATGGAGGTTCTCAAAATTGGTTCAGAATCGCCAAAACTGTTTTCTGTTTTTTTTTTTTTTTCAAAAAATGAATGCATGTTACAATAGTGAAACGAGAGTACAGATTTTTTTTTATTTTATATAAAGAATAATTTATACAATTTGAACATCAATCAAAATAATTAATTAATGAAATTTCCAAGAACTAAATCTGAAAATGAGCCCTGACAACATTAATCATATAGTATTAGAGAAGAAGAAAGATTTATAGGTGTGTTGGAATTGAAACCAAGAAGAGAAATGTTTTTTCCGAGTTTATGGGGTATGTATGGGAAGAAAAAAATTTAATGTGGAGGGTGTGTCATAAGATCTAATAGAACTACTGAATCTAACAGCTCTAAGTCATGGTTCACCGTGAACCATTTAGTATTGGTTCACCTAGACATTACCTTCGAGATAACATTTCCCTTTATGTGTCATGCATGTTATGTTTTTTCATTGATATTAGGTAAACCTATGATTGTGTTATCATTGTCACCTGTGCTTGGACTTGCAATCTCCTAGCTGATTCTCATAGTGTTTGCATAATGTAATGCTTCAATTCAATCTTGATTAAAGAATTCCTAGCTGTATCTTGTTTAAACCATCTAGTGGCTAGAAAACACATTCTACATAAGCATGTTTAGTCTACTTAATCTAATGTTGCAACTAACATAGACACCATGGTGCCTGGATGCATTAAAAGACTTGTAATTGTCTGATTTCTCATGTGGCAGAGGTGCTGTGCGATTCTTTCCAAAAGGTCCTTCTTCATGCTTAATAGAAGTAAGGCTTTTATTTTTATACAATTTTTATTTTACAAATTTCATCTATTATATATTCATAATTCAATCTTTCTTATACAACTGTTGTCGACTTACTTTGATCCTATATTTAGGAAAAAAATCGTTTCACCAATATCAATTGTAAGTTTCTCAATGTAGTATTTGCCAAACTAGCTGCATGTTCCTATTGGGCCAACTAATTACCTGTCCCTATCAATCCGGTGCATGAATAGGTGGCACACCACATGTATGCACATTAAGGAAAAACTCTTCCCATCTGTCCCATCAACAGCTTTTTCCACGCTTCTAACTTTTAACATGGAATTAGGAAAACTTAAAAGTGATAATAGATAACAGTGTTTTCTCCATTTCCCCCTCCCTAGTCAGCCTTTAGCCAAGCACTAACTATTGCATTTTTGTTCATTACAGCTGACAGTCTCATATGAGGTTCCTCAACTTTTAGCTCCAGTGGCATCGGTAAGTACTTTGGCCTTTACAAAAATTAAAAGCTATTTATACTTAAAGTTGACAAAAACCGTGAAAGAGAATACCCAATATTATATTATTGGGGGATTTGATAAAAAGTAAGACTAGTGGAATATATTTTTCCTAATTTATTCGTTTATCTCACTTTTCACCCAGTTATAATGGACTTATCTGTGTAAGTTGTCACACTTGATTCAGCTTTAAGAGCCCTTTGTGATGTTTTCCCCCTCCATGGTATAATCTGCAGGCACTGCAACCTTTTCTTGAAGGTTTACTTCAACGTGGTTTGGAAAGATTTGCTATGTTCGCAAAAAGCTACTAAATGAACATACATGATTATTTTTGTCCAAACACTGATTGAATTTCACAAAGATTTGGGTACGGTTACCATGCCAGTGTTGGTAACATGGATGGTTATCCTATTTTTAAGTGTTAATTCCTC
Organism: Cicer cuneatum; assembly: GCA_037974295.1. NCBI lineage: Eukaryota > Viridiplantae > Streptophyta > Magnoliopsida > Fabales > Fabaceae > Cicer > Cicer cuneatum. The sequence goes on from JBBPBO010000001.1 coordinate 12,160,025, forward strand.
CCAGCTCTGATGAAAATTATGAAAATTATGGTTTTGATGCCAAACAACACATCAATATAATCCAGAAGAAACCCACAATCCCAGGCTTGTGGCACTGCTGTAAGTTCAGATACGGGATCAGGATCTACTACCCTTCAAGGCATAGCATTATTTTAATGTACACACTTTTTACATTTTTAGATTTTGATCCTACCTTTGTCAAACTATCTCGAGACCGAGAAGCTCCTACAAGTCATGTGCCTGTACCTGTACATTTTATATAATAATGAGGACAAAGACAACTTTAATTAATACCCTTTTATTCATGCAATGGCGGTAAGATAATGAATGGAATATAAACTAATATTATTCAAAACAAAATTTTATTGACACACAAGAATGTGATATGAATGTGGCAGTCATAGTGGAAAAAAATGACTAGTACAAAATAATGTAAAATATTACATATGTACACCACAATCCTCTAACCCTGGGCTATGTACATCAGCTGACAACGTGAAAAAAAATGATGGCTGCTTTTTCCTACGCCTAAACTGAAGCAGTCAAAAACAGCATATGACACCACAACACTTTATTTGATGAACCCTATATATACATTCAGTTGTTAGCACTGCCTTCCAACAAGCTTCTCAAGCTACAAAGAGCCTCTGCAGAGAGGCTACAGCATCTCAATTTCCGTTGGGGAGGTGGTGATGACTCTGCCTCTCCATTGTCAAGCGAAGAGAGGCATACAATAATGACCGTGAGATTGTCAAATGTGTTGAGGCGTAATGCCTCCATAACAAGGTCCCTCGCGCACTTCTCTGGGTCATCATGCCTCCTCAAACCTTTACGAACAAGGCTAACAGCATGTTGACTCGACATCACATCCCAAATACCATCGCATCCTATGATGAGGAATTCGTCATCCTCTGTTAGAACCACTTGGTGGAACTCAGGCTCTGCTATCAAAGGTGAGGGAGTACCCCTAGGTAACTTCATGTCCCAATCCCCTAGTGCTCTTGTAACTGATAAAACGCCATTAAGATAACCATCCTCAATGTAGCCGCCCAATTCTTCAACTCGCCTCCGTTCTGATGGATAGATAGGTCTGTGATCTTGAGACATGTCGATGGCCTCTCCTTTACGACTTAGAACTGCTCGGCAGTCACCAGCATTGGCCACCATTAGAAGTCTGAAAGAAGCATATTAGAAATCAGTCAAACAATCATACAAGGTTTTTCTTCATAACTAATACAAAAACCAATGTTTTTTCTTCTTCTATTAAGGTAGATTGGCTGCCTAGATCATCCAATGTCATAGTATCCTATCATGAATCATCTCTAAAGAAACATGTTTAGTGAAATGAAATGTCATTAAATTCAAATCTTTCTTAACAGTTTGAGATATAGTTTTCCTTATCCTCTTTCAACCTCTAAGTCTTTTACCGTTCTCTCAAGCTAATAGTACTCATACATTAGAGCTATGACAAATGTATAAAAGAGATGAACATAAGAATGTAATGTAAAGTATAGACATACCTTCCAAATATCAGAGCAGTAAGAGCTGTGGTCCCTGATGAAGTGTTGACACTGCAATCATCAGCCAAAGCTGAGTCGGCCAAAAGAAAAGCCTTTCTGAGCGAATTCTCTACCTCTTGTAAAAATACATTATCAACTTCAGATATCTGAGGGAAACTAACATCCTCAAAGAAGAATTTTATAACATTTTTTCTTATATAAGCTGCAGCTTCAGGTCCTCCATGACCATCAAACACCTGAGACATTTGACAGAGCTCAATTAGATTTAGAATGTGATTAAACAAAATCAAGAGACCTAGGTGAAAAACAAAATTACCCCATAAAAGGCACTTGGTTTAGGAAAATTATATAGTGATCCCAGATAAGAAGACAAATCATCTATCCTTATGTGTTCATCTTCCATGTATCTACGTGGCCCAATATCAGCAAAACTACCAGAACGGATACAGGGGACAAATTGCAGAACCGCAGATTCAAGAGCAGCTTCTGAGATTATTTCTGCAGTCTTAACGTCCTACACCAGAATAATTAAATGCAAATCAGAAAATGAGAATCAGTACATCAAAAGACTAGATGCACTATTTGGTTTAACTTAGGCAACACACAGAAAAAACCATGCTTTAAATTACTACATGAGAAGAAGAAAAATATCAGAAAGAAAGTTGATGCAATTTATACAATTAACAGTTTAACACACACGGTTACTAATGCCTACCCTTAAGCTCTTCAGTCAAATTGCAGAGAAGTTAGTTTTCCACGCAAGGATCATTAAAAATGTTTTGACTAAACATAATCTCAACCATGAAGACTACATATTAACAATCAAATTATCATAATTCTGAATTCCAATGCAAAATCACTAACTTCTTAATGGAGGATAACCTCAATTTTGAAAATCTAATACAAAATATCTACACACAATCTCAACAACACAGATTGGCGAGCACACACACATCTAATCTCGATAAAGATACTCAATTTCACATGGAAAGAAAGATTCACTTGTTGTTCTGACAAAAAAATTGGGATCATCATAAAAAGCAATTGGACTAAACCTATGTTCCCAAATCAAAACAAACAAGTAACACAAGTGAACAATCTAAACGAAATTATCAAAATTCAGGTATCTCTTTCTAAGATCAATCAATAATTCAACATGTAAGCAAATTCCTGATCCAAATGTTTTCGATTTTGATTTTCTTTCTATTTCTGTTATTAGGCCCTCGATCAGAGAAAGAAAAGTCAAAGAATTCACATCACGTGATTCAACAAACAAATAGAAAGAAAGAAACCCATCAGACCCTATTAGCATCTATATCCTCCAACAACACAACATCACGAGAAAAAGAAGAAATTGCGAAAAGGGTGTCTAAGAAAACTAACTTCTTTTGAAGTGAGTAACTCAGCAGAAACTGATTCAGAGACACGAACTCGGTCAAAATTTGAAGGCGAAATAGAATCTGAATCACCGATCTCGTGAATATTGCTTCCTTTATTTGGAAAATATTTCACATCTAACACACCTACGCTTTGTTGACACACAACCTCTGCTTCAGCCACCATGTTTCTCTTCTTCTTCTTCTTCTAATAATAATATTTTTCTTCTTCTTACCTAACGAAAACCGATTGAAATTCAACGTTTTACAGAGCTGAATGTCGTTTCTTGTGTTATCCGAAAAGATTCGAATTTAACGAATTTATCTTGGTTTTTATTTATTTATTTTTATTTTTTTCTGTTAAGGTTTTCTTTGAATTTTCTCGCAGTTTCTATTTAGATGGATTTTTGTGATCAAAAGTTTCTTCAGCAAATGTGTTGAAACGCAATATAAGTGGCTATGGTAGGTACTGGCGGCTACCGGTAAACTTGTTCTTGATGACGGACACGTGTACTTCTAATAACCATAGGATTCTTGGGAAGCGTTTGTCCAGCACGCGTTGAGGCTTCGCTTAACCGACACGTGACTGTACTTTCAGGCTGACGCGTGACCTTTGACGTGTTGGAAGGTTGTTCGGTTGAATGGACGAAGAAGCCCTCATGTGTATAAGCTGGCAGGTTTGACTTTATGGTTGGTTACAGTAAGGATAGGGGTAATATGGGAGTTTAAGTTACCGCCGACCGAGTATCTTAATCATATTCTGTGTTCAGACGTGCTGACGCGTTTCACATCCCCACCACTATTGGTGATGCATGACATGGGATGGCTTCACCCACGCTCTAATCTACTCTATCCCTCTTTCTTTTTTATTGTAAGAAAAAAGTGGAAGTTTTGATTCAAAGAAGTGAGCATCCTAAAAAGAATTAGGTACTATGAATTAAGCTTTTTTTTTTTGTTTTTATTCTTTCAAGTTATTGTTAGCGCTAAACATTTTAATGTTTGATTGAATTTTTTTAAAATTTGATTTTAGCTTCAGGAAAAATTGTATGCATAATTAAATAATTCATCTGTTAAATAACAAAAAAAAAATATCTCAAAATTAACGTGATTTTTAATTTTTAATAAAATATTAAATATTTTGGTTCGGTTGTACTCTATTATTAATTTGTTTATATTACTTTTAAAATTGTTTTAAACTAACTCAAATTTAATTTGTCTTCTTACACCGACTTTTGTCCAATATCGTATCCTGTGATGGATAGCTAAGGTTTCCAACTCTAGCCGGTTAAACCTAGTTGTAACGGCCCAATGTCGTTATTCCGTTGAATCAGTCTGCATTGATGACTATTCAATGTTTTTGTCCTCTTTTGCGTTGAGACTCAAGTCTATATAAATAGTGTTTTCGGTACCAAAAAAGGTATACACACACTTTCTTACCCTTATACTTGTTACTCTCCTAGAATCATTACTTACTTGAAACGTTGGAGTATTTGTAAATATCACCTCCTTTCGTTGTAGTCCAAATCTTCATCCAGTTCGCGAAATCAGTTGTCTTTCTCGATCCAAATCAAATCATTTTATATTTCGTTTTAAATTTATAATATCAGGAATCACATTAATAGTTAAAAAGAATAATTTAATAAAATTAATATTTTTTTTTCTTTTGTTTATAGTCGATTATGTGAAATAATGTATATCTAGGTCACCAGAATGTTCTGAGGTTGAGGAAATCCTAGAATAGACTAACTTGGTATTTGGAGTAATATGTAAAAAGTGTGTTTTACTCATTATTGTCTTTTAGCTTATATAGTTGTTTTGTAATTGGGATTGGACCTCTTGCACCTACCCTAGGTCTAACCCTAATTTAGGCGTGTAGTCTCATCAAATATTGTTGTATTTGTTGATGATTGGGATAATACAAAATTATGGACATGCACGTTGTGCAGTCTCACTTGATAGAATCAATCACTACAAATCTCTACAAGTTTGTTCGGTCGACCGTTCTTTCTGTCGACTAACACATGTTTTTACCATGTGTTTTGGATTGAAACATGTCTCTTTAATTTTTGAATAGATCAGTCCACATGAATCTAAATAGATTGGTATCAAATACATCTCCTAAATGTCAAGATCAAAGGATGCATACGCTTTGAAATAATCAAGGTACCAAATTCTATGTGCATAAAATGTGGTTAATTATGAAATCATAATCTTGATTAAATATATCATTAATAAATTATTTATATATTGAATTTTATATTGATATCGTGTAACTACTTGTCTGGATAATTTAGCTATATAATATGTTATGTACGAAATATAAAATATATTTAGGAGGATTATGGGTGTTATGGCTTTTATTTGCTATGAATTATTTTTTTTCCTCTACTATTTTTCAGTTTTAAAGTTTGCTTTGATTTAATGTTTTTTTGGCTATATATATTTTGAGTGAGGATATTTACGTCAATTTACACATATGCTTCTTTTCTTCTTTCTCTATTTCCTTTTGTTTTCTCTCCTATCAAACAATTATCTCATTTTTCTATATTTTTTTCTTCTTCTTTTCATTTGCTTTCTTTTCGCTTTCTTTCATCTACCTATGTATAATCGTATCACAGGTTTAGTTACACATTATAAGCAATAAAAGTAAAAAACAAAAGCAAATACTACGGATTATAGTGATTTATAAGCTTACATATCAAGGGCATTGTGTCTTTTGCTTTACTTTTTCACGCATTGAGTCCCTTTCTTCTCAATTTGGGAGGATTTGTTTTTATGTGGGGTCTACATATATTTTTTTTAAAATATTGATGTACACTCGTTCATCTATTTTATATTTCTATTTTTTGAGAGATATTTGAAATAAATAAATTGGTGTGATATGTTAGTGATTTGATTAAAAATAAATAAATAAATAAAATGTTAAATAACTATATGATTGGAAGAGTTTAAATATAAGAGTTATCTTTATTTCTCTCTTCATCAAAGAGTAGCCAAAGGAAAAAAACAAAACAAAACAACCAAAGGAGACAAATATTTTTTAAAATGAGGTTTCTTTTCTATTGTCTTTGAGATGTTTGAAATGTATTTTACGGGCTAGCCAGTTTAAATGATTTATGTTTATTATTATCTATTTGTCTAAATGTTACTAGATAATGTTTGTCTTCTTAATTTAAAAATATTTTCTAATTTTAAATTGCTTATTTTAAAAGTATTTTCTAATTTTGTTCAATTTTCTGATTTAGTATTTATTTTGTGCATTTATTGATTTTTTTTTAAGTAGACAATAATGTTGAAGAAAAAAGACATAGAGAAAAATAAATAACACAATTAAATATAAGAATATAACGTGAAAATTATAAAACTGAAGAAAAACTACGATCGATATCTAATTACAAACAAAGATCAACACTATGTGAAAATTAATACAATCTATGGACTTCTCTCATACTTCTCATGACTCTCAATATATCTACACTCTCCAAAGCAAATATTTAAACTACATCATAACACTCTAACACAAAAATAGAAGAAAAAATCATATACAAACTTAAAATGTTTCTAACTAGTGCAAATTGTAATAAAAAACTAAAACTATATCGCATTGAGTTTCCTCTTCCTTTACAATTCCAAACAATGTGAAACTATTTCAATATATAAAACTTTTAAACAACTCTAACAATCTCTACCTTGATTGAAAGTTATATATCTTCATTTTCTATTATCTACACCGACAATCATAGTTTAAAAAAAAACTATTATACTTCATAAAAAAATATTTCACTTGAAGCTAAACCACTTCAAGAATTTCTTCTCGATACCGAAAACCATGCTGAAAAATATGGTGCAACTTTCATATTGGCTTTCTCGTGAAGTTCTTCAACAATATACATAATTTAACAACACACCTTGCGTCAATGCCAACCAATGCACTCTTGTTAATTAACACCTTGTGTAATCCAAATTGTATCAACACATTATTGATTTGAATTTTACACAAGGCAAAATTGATTCTTCCATCAACTTTCTCCATGCCAAACTTTACAACGGTACTTGACATACTGTAAATGTGCATCAAATAGGTTCCTAGGAAAGAGAGATGAACCACAAAAGACTACTTAATAACCAAATCTTCTCTAGGAAGAACCTTTCCAAAGAACACTTAAATAGTATAACCCTTCTTTTTTAGTGTGGAAGATCAGACAAAGTTGCAACCGCATCATACTAAGAACTATATTTTCCTGAACCGAACCAAAATCTCTGATATCAGATACTGGAAAAATAAACAAACAGAGAAATTTAAATAGCAATCACAACACAAAAAAATAACATGGAAACTCTAAAATCAGAGAAAAAACCACAACCGCTAGCTAATGACAACTGGAGAATAACACCATGTAAAAAGTTATTACAACACATAGACTTATCTCATAATCCCCATGATCCCCAATACACCCGCACTTCGCAAAGCAAATATTTAAACTACATCTCGCAAAAATCTAACACAAGAGTATAAGAGGGAAAAAAACCAGATATAAAGCTTAAAATGTGTCTAACTTGTACAAATTGTAATGAAAAACTAAAACTATATATACAGTCTTGAGTTTCTTCTTCCTTTACAATTCCAAGTAATATTAGACTATTTTAATTTATAAAATTTTCAAACAAATCTAACAATTTTTTTTAACGTGGAAACTCCAAATCAAGCATATTGATGTGAGTAACTCAAAGATTGTAGGAATTCAAAAATGGGTAGTTAGTTCAACATTGATTAGAAATAGAGGAAATATTTGATATATAAGATAGATGACCCATACACCGAGATGTGGTGTCAAGGTCTCTTGTGGATCCTGAAGCATTTCGCTTGTTGGTTGCTTCATAAGCTCCCTCGAATTCTCCAACAAGTGGTATAAGGAGGCATGTCCTGTTGGTAATATGGCTGTACAAATATATGATGTGTGAGACTCACACTAGAGGGGGAAATTGTTGGTTTCAAGTGTGAGTAGTTAAGTGTCACATCGACTATGAATGAGCTAAATATTGAATATATAAAAGTTGTGTCTCATATACTTAATGTCATTAAGGTTTTGAGTGGAGATGCAATGTCAAAGTCTCTTGTGGTTTTGAAGCATTAGACTTGTTGCTCTTGCGCTTTCACGGACTCCTTAACAAGTGATATCAGAGAGTTGTGGTTCAGTTTGGTGGGGAACAGGAACATAACTTGTTGGTAATAATGATGGTGAAAGTATAAGATATAAATTTCTTACTATGTATTTATATATACACTTAACATAATGGTTTTTTAGGCTAAGGGATTGAGAAAAAAAATATTGTCGTATTAAAATAATTTTAAACAAAAAATTACTCCCAACTTAAATTATATGAACTGAATATATTAATTTTTATTGATATAATTGTCTCTTATAAAAAAAACGAAAAAATATTTTATTAGATTATAATATAATATCTCTTCATGTTTCAATTTAAATTAACATGTCTTAAATATTTTGAATAAAAATGTATTGTGAAATTCTGTTATACACTTAGAACATTTAGTCAATTATTACTTTCACGTTCTCCGAACTTCTGCTATAATTTTGGCAACAGTTCTATTTTAGGATGTACCATGTCTAATTAAAGAACATCCGTGTAATGAAAAATAATATTTAAACACAAATTTGACATCAAATATAGATATCATATACCCTGTTTGTCGTATTTATATATTTGTCATCAGAACTAGTAGTTACGTCTATGAGATGGCTTTAACTAATAATTGAATAGATAATGTTTTGTAGTTAAGCTTCTTTAAAATTCACTAAATCATCCTATACGAAGCCTGTGACTTTTAAATTCGGATTCTTTTTTTTTTATATATCTGTTCTTGAAAAAATTATTGAAAAAAAAATTAAATACTCTACTTAAAAATTAACAATACAAATGTTTTTTTTTTTGGACTAGAGGTAATGGGTTAGAGATGCGATTATATAGACGTGTATTTTTTAATTAATGAAAAATATAATAAATAAACTAAATTATATTAATAAAGCCAATAAAATATATTAAATAGATAAATAAATATATCAAGTTTTAATTAATCATGCTTATCTAAATGTTTTACAGTCCCGCATCTAGGAGGTCGCCAGACTCGTCTAGCTTTTGAACGACTTGAGGTTGTTTTAGATTGATCATCATTTTGATCGTGTTCCTCATCATCGTTCTCAATTATTGAAGGTGTATGCAACTTAAATCTTTGATCATTTTGCGTGTGGATTAGAGCTACTACCATATGTCTCTATATAATTTTGAGCATCGAGGTTATACATACAATAAAAAACAACATCATCCGACTCAAAAGTTGTGCAACGAGTTCCAAACAAATTATAGAAAATCTTGCGTTCTATTGTGTAACCGGGAGTTTGTAATTGATGGCATTGACATAATGAAATACTGAGTTAGCATTTCTGCAAGTGAATGTATATACGTGGTGGTGAACCATAAAATGAAACTTATGTTCGGTTTTGTAGGTGTGGTGGTGGTGGAACATAATATGGAATGTATGGTTCGATATGTATGTGAGTCAAGGATGACAATGATTTTTCAGTTTGGTGTATGGTTTGTTCTTGTGGGGGTTTAAATGGACATAAGGATATGCTGGCAGATGCAAACCTGAATCACGCATATATTGTTTGACATAAATAAATAAATTGGTGTGTTGCCAAAACCAATTCATATATTATGTGTTGTGGTGTAAAAAATCTTCTTTGAACTAACCTTGCAATACATGATTATCACGCTCATTCCAATGTTCAATATCTTATTTCCAAACTTAGTCCCAATTAACATCAATGACACACCTCATGTCGACCTCATGGTAGGTTTTCATGTCATTTGATGGTTGTGGTATTTGTTAATGGAAGCTGAACTAAAGTGTTACCATATTTGTAGGATGTTTTTCAATAATATGATAACAATACAGATATGTACTTGCCATTCATGCATTCCATTTGTCGATGGAAGTCGAATTGAAGTGTGACATTATCTGTATTTTTTCTCCATTTAATGTATTTTGTTGGATTTATTAATATAATTTAATTTTTTTTATTATATTTCATGTATTAATTTATTATATTTTTCATTTGTTAAAAAAATACACGTCTAGAAGGTCGCATCCCTCCTAAAAGAGAGAAAAAAATCCTTCAAATTGTTGCATTCTCACCCAGCGATCTCTTGAAGGTAAAAAAAATTATGACATTTCAAAAAGGATATATGAGAAAAAAATCTTTTTTTTTCTCTACAATATCATTTTTTGTTAAATATTTAAAATACCATACTTTAACTTATATAACAAAATGTCATACTTTTTTGGACTTTCAGGAACATGATGCGACGGACCATGTGAAGAAAAAAATTTGGAAGTTGTAGTTGGTGGTGCATCTTGGGAACTTGACCGTTTTACACATTTATTTATTTTTATAAAAATAATAAATAAATAATTAAAATATATTAGTTATTAATTAAGAATAATATAAAATTAATAAAAAAAAACAAAATATTATAGAGATTCAAAGATTTAGCACGTTCTTTTTTTAATCCATGATATATTCAAATTATGTTTCTTTTCATAGAAAAAAATATACATTTATTTATATTAAAAATAAAAATATTAAAAATAAAATGCATAATATATACAAACTATATCTATTATCCGATTATAACATAAAATAATGTTGTTGACAACTCTCTCAATTTATGTAATTTATTTTTGTATTCTTTACTAATTTTAATTAATTATATATTATTATTAATTAATAATTAAGAATTATTATTTATTTATTATTTTATCAATTAATAAAAAATTTAATAATTAGTTCACTTAGTCGCTCAAAGACATTTTAGTATTTTTTTTTTTCAAATTGAGTATTTTAAAAATGAGATATAAAGAAAAAAATCCAACCCCAAAAATAAACGCTAAAAACACACTATAAAGTTCCTTGAATTTGTACAAAAAAAAAATGCAATGATTTTACAATTTCTAGTCAAAGTATGACACCATGAAAGACATTCAATCATCTAATTACTTCGAGCCTGTAACTTCGGAACAATTACCAGCATTCAAAATTGATTTGAAAGTCTTGAATTGAAAGTCTTGAATTGAATGTAAATAGTTTTTGGACAATGTATATACTACAAAATAGCAAACCTTTTACATGATAATTAGACCATTTAATTTGTAAAAAAATTTATGTTTTTGGTTTCTAATATTTGTGTTGATTTTATTTTGATGAAAAATTCTTAAAATAAAAAATTGTTATGAAGAAAAGATAAAAAATTAATTAATAAATATATATATTTTTAAATTAATAAATTTTTTTATATTTAATTGTTTAAAAAAATATTGACAATTACTCTCTTAAAAAATCTGTTGCCTCATTTGAGGCAGTTTACTTTGTACAAATATTTACTATTTTTATTTTTAAATTTGTGTTAATTTTATTTATTAATAATTATATAAAAGACTTAAAAATAAATAATTATTTATAATTATAAAAATAATAAAATATTAAAAAAATATTTTTATTATTTTTAAAAATGCAGATTTTTTATGCATATTTTTTAACCATCTTCTCTCCACAATAATTACAAAATATTTCTGTTTATTCTTTTTATCTATTTCTTTTTAGACAATGAAAAATACATTATGTATCCAAATAAAATATTCAACTAGATCGATAACGACAAAAGATACTTTTATTTTACAAAATGTCTCTAAATACTTATGTTAACATGTTATCCTTTTATTACTATTACAAATAGAAAAAAGTTCAAATTTTGATAACTATTATAAATAAAAGTTAATTTATTTTCAAATATTTAATATTATTATTTATTTATTAAAAATAATTAATAAAAATGATTAAATATTTGACATCAAAATAAAAAAATCAACAAATTTCCATTACTAATTTACATAAGATATTACTCTATCCGTTTCATGTGACTTTAATAAATAAATAAAAGTCATGCTAATTTTTCATTGGTCGGTCAAAAGAGCTGAAAAAAAAGAAGAAGAAGAAGTATATGGGCGTTTGTATTATGTTGACTAATGATATTAGATAAGAAGAGAGAATCGGACACCACAAAACAAAAACATCGTCAATCATTTCCATTTGTCTGAACTTCTTCTCTTTTATTCTTCTATCTTCTCCGTTTTCACTCTTTTGTCTCTTCTCTTTTTTCCGAATACACTTTCCCCTGAATCAGGATCCGTGAGTTTCTCTTCTTAAATCAACATCCCTTATATTTTTTATATGTATGTATATTTCTATATGGTAATATGTTTATTTCGTTAATTAGGTTATATTCTTATAATCATTGTAGACAAATTTTTTAGTTAAATTTATTTTGTTGCTTTTCAATTGTGGAATGCCTGACTTAATCTCCATTTTAGACTTTAGTATTAAATTAACAATTTTTCAATTTGTTATGTGCAGATTTTTGTTGCTAAATTAAAAGTGCTGCTGAAATAAAAGTGGTGCTAAATTCAATAGCTACTTTGTTCTCTAGGATTCTACTTCCATTTTCCTCTATATAACGGTCTTTATGACCTAACCTATTTGAGGTAGTTGATTGAATTGAAGCTGCAACAAAATCTTTTTGATCTACTTTGCTTCTCGTGATGGCTTCAGTGGGTGTAGCACCTGCTTCTGGATTAATAGATGTAAATACAAGTTCAATTGCTGCTGATAGGTTACCTAATGAAATTCATGGCATGAAAATTAAGGATGACAAGGTAAATATAAATCATAGAAAAATATCTATTTGGAATTGATTCAATGAGAAAAGTTGATAACAATACTCTTTATATAGTGATCATAATCAAATCTTAACTAATTTGTAACTAATCCTAACCAATTTAACAAACTTCAACTTCTTATAACCAACTCCTAACATTATCTAACATGTATGCACTCTATTGAGCAAATTCGTGGTAAATATTTAGTCTGCTCTATGTTGAAAGTTGTTAAACATAATGCAGGATATGGAAGCAAATGTGGTTGATGGAAATAGTACCGAAGCAGGACATGTAATTGTAACTACCATTGGTGGTAAAATTGGCCAGCCAAAGCAGGTCAGCTTCTGCTATTTTATTTGTTGCATTGAATATTGGATCTTATTTTTGTATTTGCACGGTCATTTATGTGTTGTTTTATGTTGTGACAATTTTATGATCTTAGACAATAAGCTACATGGCTGAGCGTGCTGTTGGACATGGATCATTTGGTGTAGTTTTCCAGGTTCGTCTCTTCTATATTCTTTAATTTGCAGCTTTTAATTGGATTCAGTTTGCAGTAAACTGATGTTTATTGTGCAGGCAAAGTGCTTGGAGACAGGTGAAACTGTGGCCATAAAGAAGGTTCTTCAAGACAAGAGGTACAAGAACCGGGAATTGCAAACAATGCGCCTTCTGGACCACCCCAATGTTGTTGCTTTGAAGCATTGTTTCTTTTCAACAACCGAAAAAGATGAGCTCTACCTTAACTTGGTACTTGAGTATGTTCCTGAGACTGTCTATCGGGTGATCAGACACTACAGCAAAATGAATCAGAGGATGCCATTGATATATGTAAAACTTTATTTTTACCAGGTATGTTTCTATGTAGTACTTCATAAAATTTTATTCTTCTTGTAAATTGTAGAGATATTATAGTATCTACTGTGCATACCACATTGTTGGTTCTCATTCCTTCTATTTCTTACTTTGTAGATATGTAGAGCACTAGCTTATATTCATAACTGTGTTGGAGTGTCTCATAGGGACATAAAACCTCAAAATTTACTGGTATGTTTGGTAACTTGTTTCTTTAATGTCTTAGTCTTTTTATGTTGATCTGGAATTGGGCAACTTCAATCATTGTATGGAGTAGTTCTAGTTTTGCTTCTGGATGTATTTTTTCTTCTTTTATAAGACTACTTTAATTTCATATCCGATAGAGTAGTTTATTCATATCTCATTTCAATGTTATCTGATAACAGGTCAATCCTCACACCCACCAGCTGAAGCTTTGTGACTTTGGGAGTGCAAAAGTCCTGGTTTGTTTATCCTAAACCTGGAAAACCTATTGTCTGTTTTTACTGTCTATCTGATGTATTATCATGACTAAATTATGCGTATGTTTGACAGGTCAAAGGTGAACCAAACATATCATACATCTGTTCTAGGTATTATAGAGCTCCTGAGCTTATATTTGGGGCAACTGAGTACACCACAGCCATTGACATTTGGTCAGCTGGCTGTGTACTTGGAGAACTATTGCTTGGCCAGGTATCTACCTGTTAAGTATGTTTAATTAGGATTTATTTAGAATTCATATATCTCTATAGAAACTAAGAATCAGTTCATATTCTTGTCAGCCTCTATTTCCTGGTGCGAGTGGAGTAGATCAGCTGGTTGAAATTATCAAGGTGATATGAAGTCTAAAATATTTTACTTTGTAAAATCCAGGCTTTCTGTTTACAGTCATTTTTTTCTCTTTGCATGATGACACTTGCTTTGAATAATTGCTACTCAAATGTATGTAACTAGCTTGTAGATATCCTTAACAATTAGTCCCCTTCTTTTGTGCTGTTCAATGCCATTCTATCTTTCATTACTTCTTAAGACTTTTGGGATTCACATGCAGGTTTTAGGTACCCCAACAAGAGAAGAAATAAAGTGTATGAATCCTAACTACACCGAGTTCAAATTCCCGCAAATCAAAGCACATCCATGGCATAAGGTATCGTAAATATTATTTTTGCCTGTCCATTTATACATGTTATTTCGTAGTGCTGCTCATATATATATGAATCTTCATCACCAGATCTTCCGCAAGCGTATGCCACCAGAAGCTGTGGATCTCGTCTCAAGACTACTGCAATACTCTCCTAATCTTCGAAGCACAGCTGTGAGTATATAATTTTATCAAGATATGTGGAAGTTTTAATGACTGTTTTAATCTCGTTGAATACCATGGACTGTCAAATTATGTTCAGTCATTTTATGGCTTCTGTTCATGGTGTTAATTTCCGATGATATGTGATGTACTTCTTGGTCTGTGACACGACAAAATTCATGTGATTTCTATCAATATTTTTTCCCATTTTAGAACATAAATCTTCTCTTTAGTTTTTTGTTCTTCTTTAAAGGCCTACATGTGCATCCAATGCAAATATATTATGGCTTTGAAAATTCCTTCTCTTTACTGACTGAAGATTCATATAATATATTCCTACAATCATTTGCAATATAGCATTATATAAATTATTAATTATATTGTTCTGTGCCTTGTTCAATGTAGTTGGAGGCCCTGGTTCATCCATTCTTAGATGAATTGCGTGATCCAAATACCCGCTTACCAAATGGGCGTCATCTTCCCCCTTTATTTAACTTCAAAGCAAACGGTGAGAACTAGTTTTTATCCAAGTATTACATTATTATATCCTTGTAACGAATCAATCGTTAATTGTGCTGTTGCTGGTGATCTGACACAGAGCTTAAAGGAGTCTCTGCTGAAATGCTGGTGAAGCTGATTCCCTTGCACGCAAGAAAGCAGTGCGCCTTGTTTGTGTCATAGACTTAAAATGTTGTCTCGTGTAAATATTACCTAATCCCTGTCTGTAGAAGTGTATCTAGTTTGTTTCAGGTTGTTAATAGTTTTCCCCTTTTGTAATTTGTTCTATTAATTTGTTTGTACTGTTTACTCCAAGAAAACAACATCAACTTCCAATTTGTTATTTTTGTCACTGCCTGTAGAAAGCTGTTTGAGAAACTTCTAGTTGATCTCTCTACGATTTAATTGTTTTCCTTACCTTCAACTTTTCACAGATTGTATTAACTATTAACGAGATCACCATCACAATGTAATCTAGGTACGGGTGTTTTAAAGCTTGCTTGGTATTTGCTCCCTTAATAATGAGAAGTTTGCCTTCCAAGATTGTCTTGCTTTAAAGGAATTGTTACTCATTGCCATGATAATATATTGTTACACGTAAAGATTATGATTCTTCAAAACAAAAAAACTATTTGCATCCAATGGTAGTGGGTGGTAGGAGGCTTCCATCTTTAAGTATTGCAACGTCAGATCGCTTAGCTTACAGTGGATAAATCTGTAGTTCCAAAAATACAGTTGTTTGATAATCTTGTCACTTTAGCTTACAGTGGCTACTGGCTTTCGATCTCACTTTTATTTTTGTTGTAAATTTTATACTCAAATTTAGGGGTTTTCACAAATAGGTTGAGTTGATTAGGTCAAACTTATTACTTGGTTCAATCAAATTTTATTGATTTGAATTGGGTAAAAGATTTGTATTTTCTGTCAAACTCAAATCAACCCAACTAAGTGATGAAAGTGTTAATTCACTCACATCGGTCTATTGGGTAATGACTAATGAGGCACACATTTTTTAAAAATTGAAAAAAATCCAAAAAGTTATATAATTAAATTTCATTGTATTTTATGAAAATTCTAACATTTAGACTAAATTCTATATTTTAAAATTTTAACACTTTAACTAAATTAAAACACTTTTAGATCAACAAGTTAAAGTTTTAAACTACATTTATAACAATAAAAAATTCATTATTTCTAGACGGGGTGAATTCATAATTGAAATAATTAAAGTTGAAACATTTACACGAACCACACCAATTCAAATTTGATAGGATTGGACTTGAAATTAAATTGGTTTAGATATATAAAAAATCGAGTTGAATTAGTTTAAATTTGGTCACTTGAATATGTGAACACAACTATTCTGCACTTCTATTACAATCAAATACTTCAACCATGTGTTTTATTGTTTTTTTAAAAGTAAACTATCTCAGGTTGTCATATTTAATTTGATTATTTTATGGTTTGCCTTTTTTTTCCCTAAGAGTGTAAAGATTAAAAGATGAACAGAAAAAAACCCTGAGTATAGCACTCAAGGAGACTCAACCATGAAGTTGATATATTAAAAGCAAGTTGTCAACATGATAATTGATTAATGACCAGGCATATTAATAATATTGGACATGAGGGATGTATTAATAAAAATTCGATTTAGATTTTTTATCCGTACATAAACTCTAGTTTGAATTGTTTAGTCCTTGATTCGCCCGAGATAACTCAAGTAAATTTAGAGTTTAGACAATTATAATCTTGCAAATCAAAAAGTTGAGTTAGACTTACAACTACAAGTAGATTTAAAGTATAGAGAATTATAAGTTTATAAATTGGAGTGTTGAGTTAGGCTTAAAATGAAGCTGCTACCTTTTGCATGTTAAATGTTACTCCTAGAAATGTAGCTTGCGCTTTATGAGGGAATTTTCGGTCCACTGAATGTGTCGTGTTATGCAAAATTAGCCATTCCTTGAAAAAGAAAACGGAAAGTAAAAGAAATTCATAACTGTTACAGCATCAAAGGAGTTTGAAGAGACAAGTGAGACAAATTAAAATGTTAATTAACCAAACAAAGGCTGACCAAATATAGTGATTTATAAATTTGGGCGGCGATGTAAGTATAGTGGTGTTGTGACTGTGAGTGGAAGCAAAGCAAGATGCATCAATTCTCAATTCTCAACTTTGGAGTGGATGGACGGTTAAAGATACATGTAAGATAATACTATTCTATACAATAAATGACTAATCAATATTTAATTACTATATCCACTTTAAAAGACTGCATTTGTTTTTTAAACGGATATATTTAGTTCATGCAACTTGATATTATTACTTTTATTACTCCTCTCATGTACCATTCGCTTCTTTAACCTTACTTTACCTGTGGAATTAATTGGTGCCTTGTTTTAACGTGAAGGTGAAGTGGTGAACATTACCTTGTTAATTAACATTATATATGCTGACCGATATGTATTTCATAAAGTGAATGAAAGATTTAGAGTTTGAAGTTGAATGCTCTCCTATTTATAACTTATTTCCTTATTTTCTGTACTTAGACCGAGTAAAGAGACATTGTGATGAAGTTTTGGACTCACGGTGGTCACCGATATGTAGGTTAAAATTATGACAGTCCCATACTTTAGAGATTTAAGAAAAATATTAAATATTGATTTATCTTAATTAAATAAATACTTCATTTTTGTTTCATTAACACATATTATCCTTAACAAATCTATAGTTATAGTTGGGACAGAAGAAAAATAATTATATTATTATTACAGTTATGGGAAGAACATGATAGGTTTGTCCACTACCCAACCTGACTTGTGGTTATTCCGTTTTGCTCTTTTCAAAATTGCCAAATGCAGAATCCACATTCTCAAAAGCAAGGCCAATGCCTATGAGGTATTTGTCGGTTCCCATTTCTAAAGCCATTAAAAAAAAAAATACTATTTGGTAGTAATTAATATGCATATGAAAAAACTTAACACATTGTCCACTACCAACTTGTTATTATATATAGTAACCAAACCTTTCTTATTTTGCATGCATTCCAACTTCAATACCCCAACTCAATTAAACTTGTTGCAACTTGTGTTCTAGTGCTCTCACTAGTCACTTTAACAAAGAAAGTAGCACTATTTGTTTCTTTCAACTTCCTCAAATTCAGGGTACTTATTTCAGCCTTTATTCCTTTCATAAAAAATCAATTGGTATCTCAAGTTTCTTAAATTTTTAGTAGAATTATCCTCTTTCTTATTTTAGTCTCAAGTAGTAGAGAAACTATTCAAAATGAGGCACTCTTTTATTTTATCACTATCATTCTCTATATATTTTCTAACTTTATTTCTTTCAATAGAAGCCAGACACCATTTCCATACAAAACACAAACACCACTCACATTTTCATAATAATTCATCTGAATTTTCACTTCCTCCTTCTTCACTACCTTCACCTTCTAGTTCTAGTGTTCCTGAAGAAGCTCCTAGCCCTGCCCCTACCAGTGATCATGAGAGTTACCAAAATGTATCCGGCTTATTCGATGTTCGAACATTCGGCGCCATTGGAGATGGAATAACTGATGATACAGAATCAATCAAAATGGCATGGGACACTGCTTGTCAAAGTGAATTAGCACTTAATGTTATCTTTGTTCCTCATGGTTTTTCCTTCATTGTTCAATCTACTATCTTTACAGGTCCTTGTAAAGGTGGCTTAGTATTAAAGGTAATGAACTTACTCTTTATTATGCAATTGAGTCCTTAGTCACATACCCCTCTATCTATCTCATTTTAACTGTCGCGTTTGAAATATTTTTTGTCTCAAATTATTTCTCATTTTAAAAATCAAAACAATATTTATTAATTTTTTCCAAAAATACCCTCATTTTATTAAATAGTGTCCACTTAATTATTCCACTACTGTTAGTTTTAACCACTCTAATTAATTCGAGTATTTTAAGCTATACACATTATTTTAGCATAGAAATTAACATAACTGTACGTGGAGAAGGTTGATGGCACTCTTATGACACCTGATGGACCTGAATCATGGCCAAAAAACAACAGTAGGCGTCAATGGTTAGTGTTTTATAGAGTCAATGGAATGTCACTTGAAGGAAGTGGTTCAATTGATGGCAGAGGACAAAAATGGTGGGACCTTCCCTGTAAGCCTCATAAGGTATTGATATAATTTCAAATTTGAAGGAAAATTTTTATTAAATTTTGATGCTTCAAACAAACAGTAACTAATCCCTTGCTAACAATAATTGTCACAGGGACCTAATGGAACAACATTACCAGGACCATGTGACAGCCCAATTGTAAGTTTTCAAAACCTTAATAATATATTTTATACATTTTCTGTTTGTGTAACTGCATCATGATTGAAATCACATTATTTGTTTCAGGCCATAAGGTTTTTCATGAGTTCCAACTTGAGTGTACAAGGACTTAGGATAAAAAACAGTCCACAATTCCATTTCAGATTTGATGGCTGCCAAATTGTACATGTTGAATCAATCTTCATAACAGCTCCAGCATTAAGCCCCAACACCGATGGAATACACATTGAAAATACCAATGATGTGAAAATATATAATTCTATCATTTCCAATGGTTAGTTACTTATTCTAATCAATCCCCTATCTCCTTTTATCTGTTGCAGCATCACAAGGCATTAACAATATTTCTTTTGTGAATTTTCCTTTTATAGGTGATGACTGCGTATCCATTGGGTCTGGTTGCTATGATGTTGATATAAAAAACATCACATGTGGACCAGGTCATGGGATTAGGTATTTTATTATTTGTTTTTATAAAAAGTTACATTCCAATATATAATAAGGTTTAGCGTTTAATTTTTATGGTAAATTTTTTTATAATGTTAGCAAATCAGATCCTCATAGTCAAATATTTTTAATGATATGACGATTATTATTGATTGACAGTGTAACATTTTTTTACATTGACCGTATATATGAATTAAATTCATAAGGTTTATATATTGTACTGTTTTATTATTTGAACTTTATGTTTTTTTTTTTTTATTCAGCATTGGTAGTTTGGGAAACCACAACTCTAGAGCCTGTGTATCAAACATTACAGTGAGGGACTCAGTTATAAAAGTATCAGATAATGGTGTTAGAATTAAGACATGGCAAGGTGGATCAGGATCAGTATCAGGAGTAACATTCAGTAATATTCACATGGACACTGTAAAAAATCCAATTATAATTGACCAATTTTACTGCCTCAGTAAAGAATGCAGCAACAAGACCTCTGCAGTTTTTGTATCAGATATAGTTTACACAAATATAAAGGGAACTTATGATATAAGACACCCTCCTATGCATTTTGCATGCAGTGACTCTGTCCCTTGCACAAACTTGACTCTCTCAGATATTGAGCTTCTTCCTTCTCAAGGAGATATAGTGAATGATCCTTTTTGTTGGAACGCTTATGGAAATTCAGAGGCACTAACCATTCCTCCAGTATTTTGCTTGCTTGATGGAATTCCTCAGTCTATTTCAGACAACGACATTGATCATTGCTGACCCTTTAATTATGTTAAGTAAAAATGTGTTTGTGTATATAATTACAAAAGAAGTAATTAAGAAATATGTATGTTATATATAGTATGGTCATGAGTATTTGGGTGTCATTGTTGAGGAGTTGTGTTTTTAGATGCTCCTTCCCAATTATTAACTATGTTTTGTATATTTTCAATTTGAAGTTTGGACTTGTTAGCTTGAATTAATTTGTGATACACTTGTCGGGGAGTTTGGAGAACACGGGTGTATCAACGGACCAAATGTTTCAGAGTCATAAGAGACTACATCTCCACCCAAAACTTTAAGACATTAGGTATATGAGTAATCACTCTTATATATCAAATATTTAACTCATTTATAGTTAATATGAGACTAATCACTCATACTTCAATTCAACATGTCTAATAAATCTTGATAAACTACCTCTCTCATATGGATTCGGATATACCATTTTGTCAATCACTTCAACTCAACAGTTTGATTTTGCAAAAACTATAATATATGCAGTACATAAATCTGTCTTTAAGGGAGATTAAGGTGATCACAGAAATGTGTATAAACAAACCCAAACAAAGTAAACATATGGGGAATCTATAAAGCAACACAAAAAGGGAATGATGATTGTATAATTATCGGTGAGCGTGAATGATTTCAAGAGAATTTGTGATCTATGACCCTCACATCTAATTGGATTCTGAAGTGGAATAGGTGACAAATGGCCTTTTTTTTTTTTAAAATAAAAAAAAATTGCATGCGCAGAATGTTTATATTCCAGAAGGAAAGGTATTGTTGCATTAATTAATTAAGTAAGAAAAAGTAACAGTCGGTGCACGGGATAAATCCAATTGCTACCCACCAAGCACACTTGTTTTCTTTCCAACCTTAGTTTCTAAAGGTTATTATTGTCACTACCGCAAAATGCAAAACACCAAACATAGGGATGGAAACAAAATTACTATTCACTTGCTACATTGGGATTCATGGAATCATTTACTGCTCCACTTCACCTTCTTTAAGTCGATCGTGTAATTATTTGGCAGCACAATGATGGATACTTCTTCCAAATCTACTCCACTTTCATTATTCATATCATTTTATGAAACCATTATACGTATTTAGACTCAATCAATATTATTTCAACTTTAATTCCTACTCCAAGTAATTCTAACACTTCCATACAAACCATACAAAGGCGTACACTTATTCTAACATGCAGGAATTTGTGATTTTAAAAGCTTTTTTTTTTTTGGTCTAGGTTCGTGCGCCTAATGCTCCTTGCATTAAGGAGGTGGTGTACCAACCCTCAAGCCTTAATTGGGGTCAAGTGTAATATAGATGTTACTACTAAGTGTTGTTTGTGCACTTTGGAGGGATGAAAATACTAAAAATTGGAGTATGTTTTGGTTAGAGATCGACTCTCAACTAATTACTATAGCTTTCAAAAGTTTAGTATTGTTCCTTGACATCTAAGGAATAAATAGTTGAATTGTATGAAGTTAAAGAAGAATATGCACTAATGTGCATACAAAATTGCTTCTATTCAACTTCAATAGAATGGCCTCATTTGAATGACTTCTAATCCAATGTGCATTTTATATTCTTTAAATCATAATATATTAAGGTTTACTGAACTTAGATTTTGTTGATGTTGATTTTTGTCAATGTTTCTTTTTTCTTGTTATTTGCTTCATACTCTTTTTTCTTGTGAGGTTTTATCCCTTTAGGTTTCAAGGTTTCAGGTTTTTAATGAGATAGATGTTGAGTTCGTTGTTATTATGACTTGGGTTTTGGTCTAGTCCTCCAAGTTCTTTTGTATCTTTTTTATTTTAATAATATTTCTATAATGCTGCAAATGATATGTGACAATTAAAGAGTGCTATTTTAGTTATCAAATGGTGCTAATGTAGTTAGAATGTCTAATTTGTCATGTAATTTTATGCTCGTTATTGATTAAAAGAAAAATTCTACTCCAAGTCCCTATTTAACAACAACCTAAATAGACATTCTTATTGATATGTCAAAAATTTGAGTACCAATAATTTGGAGATGTCTCAAATCAAAAAACTTTCTCTTTCATTTTTGGCGGGTCCGACTTAGTAATTTTTTTAGTTAAATGAGTTTTATAGAATATAATAATATAGAGATAATGGTAGGATCTATTCAGTAATCAACGATAAATATTATAATCAATTGAAAAAAACGATAAACATTATAATTAAGTGACGTGTACATACAAAACTCACTTAATCACTAAAATAAAAGAAATATTCACTAAAAAAAGTAGAACTTTCTAATACTTTTAAAATATGTTCAGCGTTAATACCAAATTAAGCGTTTTAAAAAAAATAAAAAAGATATGTATTGACTTATTAAATTATTAATATCATTCTTATAACTAATATTTTTCTTGTGAGTAAAAAGGACAGAGTTATAAATATTTGTCTCTGAAAGAATAGTCTATAGATCTATTAATTGACATCGAATGAGTTATAAGTGAGAAATTCAAGATTCAATCTATATGTTATTAATATTTTCCCCTCTTTAATATATACTATACTAATCATTGACATTTGTCAATTAAAAAAAAAAGGACTATGGATAATGCATGACTTGTGCATTGGTGAGGATATGCGTGGGTATAGCACTTATGTTTTTTTGTTTTTTGGCAGTTAAGGATAAAGTGAAAGAGCATATGTAGCTCCTATATAAATTGCTACAATATTATTACGAGAAGAGAGAGGAGGGTGTCGCGTGAATATGGGCGCGGAAGGCTGTCCAAAGGTAACAGAAAGAATCTAAGCCACTCAAAAGGGCATCTCATTCTTATCTACCCACTACTACTAGTATTGTATGTCTGTCCCTGCCCTCGTATACTAATACTATACTTTATTTCTAATAAATAATAAAAACATCTGAAAAAAGTAAAATAAAAAATAGCACTCTTTGTATCCATTATGATGCTCGAAGAGACTTGCTTGTGAGGAAGGAGATAAAGCAAATGTTTCATACACAATATTATTACCTATATACACTTTTCTTAATTTCTCTTTTGACTATCTACATGGCTCAAAATGAACATAAAGCAGAGAGTCTGGGCACTGGGAAGGTGTGGATGGCTTTATGCATGCGAGTTGTAATTAAAAAAAAGAAAATGCTTGGTGTACATTCAAATGAGACAGATAGAAAAAAAATAAAAGTTAAATAGGTGTATAAAAATGAGAAGTATACACATATAAAGGATGATTAAAAATACGGGTGTATGTGATATTTAACATCAATGCAGATTTTGTTTAATCAATTGGTTAGATTCAAGTGCTTTATCTATGGATTATAATCTCTCTAAATAACTAAAATATATTTTCTCCCGAAATTGAATTATTAATACAAAACAAAATTTACACAAAATCTGAAAGTTACTTAGTAGATTGATAAAAGAAAAAGGCTTTGAATGCCAATTTTAGTTTTGTTCACTTTATGGGAAGCAGATTACCCCATACTCCTACAATTATACCTATACTCCCACAAAAATTTTAAAATGTCAAAATTATCCTTCATTATTTTATTATTTTATCAAATTAAATTTTACTTTTTTTTTAACTTCTACCGGAAAACTTGAAAAAAGTTTTCCGGAAAAGATGCAACATTTAACACTACCGGAAAAACTTGCCAAAAAGTTTTCTGGTAGTTACAGGAAAACTTGGGAGGAAGTTTTCCGGAAAAGACGCTACATTTAACACTACCGTAAAACTTGCCATGAAGTTTTTCAGTAGTTACCGGAAGACTTGGGAGGAAGTTTTCCGGAAAAGACGCTACATTTAACACTAACTTTTTGGCAAATTTTCCGGTAGTTTTGTTTTTATTTAAAAAATTTGAAAAAAAAAAACTACCGGAAAACTTCATGGCAAGTTTTCCGGTAGTATTAAATGTAGCGTCTTTTCCGAAAAACTTCCTCCCAAGTTTTCCGGTAACTACCAGAAAACTTTTTGGCAAGTTTTCCGGTAGTGTTAAATGTTGCATCTTTTCCGGAAAACTTGCCAAAAAGTTTTTCAGTAGTATTAAATATTGCGTCTTTTTCGAAGAACTTTTTTCAAGTTTTTCGGTAGAAGTTAAAAAAAAATTAATTTGATAAAATAGTAAAAAAGAAAAATAAAAGATAATTTTGATATTTTAAAAAATTTGTGGGGGTATAGATATAATTGTAGGGGTATGAGGTAAAACTTACTTTATTTTAACTTCTATCGGTAACCGCCCTATCATGCAAAGAGTTTTTTTTTTGTTTACAAGACATATTTGAACAAGAGTGAAGTGGGTTGAACTCAACTAAATCTTAAACAATAATAAATTGTAATTTGAGACAATGAAATTATGAAACAAAAAATTATGAAATAGTATTAAAATAAAAATTTAATTGTAGTTTTAGTTTATTTATTCTCATCAATTCACGAAATTGATTTTTTTAGTTTAAAAGTCAAACAGTTTTAGTATTTCATTCAGATTTTTGAACTAAAAAATGACAATTTTGCATATTTTAAATGATGTGGCGTACGATTTCATGATATATAATTATCTTGATGCATTAATTATTCATGTGTCATTAATTAAATTATAAAAATTAAAAATTTTGAAATTGAAAGATAAGTTTTAAAGTATTTTATTGCGATTTCATATGTGTTAATCGTTCTACATCACCATATTATATGTCATATCATTTAAATAATGTAACATTGTCATTTTTTAGTTAAAAAATTATAATGACAGATCAAAACTATCAGATTAAAAAAGAGGTGACCAAAAGAGAAAACTGCTATTAAGTCTAAAAAAATTAAAATATGGTTTTGGATCCCATATTGGCAATACATAAAAAGGAATGGAGTTTCTCCTCCTATTCTGGAATGTTCTCAAAAGTCTTCAAAATTTATTTTTTATTTTTAGATGTTAACCCTCTCCAAATTAACCAATTCGAATGGGATTTATTTGGATTTTAGGTGTAATTAATACTAACTTGTAATATTTTAAGATTATTTTACACTTTTGGATTGAGGAGTTTGAAGATGTAAAATATTCATGTAAGGATTTTCTTTTTACACCTCCACATTGATTCAGAGGTGTAGCAAATCTTAAAAAATTACAAGTTACTATTTACATCTTATAATTGGTCAATTCGAACAAATCCCTTCAGATTGTTTAACTCGAATAAGATTAAAAATGGCAAAAAAAATTTGAATTTTGGAGGGGTTGTTTGAGAATGTAAAGAGTGAAAGGAGAAATCTCGAAAAAAGAATTAAATAGACTACAAATAGAAGCATTTTTTCATTGAATTTTTTGGCCCTAAAACCCTTGTTTGGACTGCTTTACCCCTTGGATGGCCCTACAACTTGCAAGTTTGATGCAACAAGAGATTGGAAGACTTGAAGGTGGTTAGGCAAAAACTAGAGGTATTCATGTTTCGATTTTTAAATTTTTATTTATTTAATTAGAGTGGAGATCCGATAACTCCGAGAGTAAATTTTTTAAATTTTTTTAATAACTCTATAAACTGTGAAATTTGTTATTTCAATCATCAAATCAAAAGTTCTTATTGTGTAGATCAATTCCACAAATTTTTATAAAATTTTAAAACTATTTCAAATTTTATTAAATAATTTCAATTGAACCTATAATAAGTTTTTAAACAATATAAGTAAATATCGATTGTTAGATTACATAGCTACGTATTTCAGATTTATATAAAATTTTGTGTGTTTGAACATTAATATATCATATAAATAATCAACGGTTGGATTAATGAAATTTATCGTATATATTGACTTATTAAACAGATGAACTCATCACATAATTACTCTGAAATTATCGGGTCTCCACCCATCTAATTATAATTTTTGTTTAGATTAATTTAAATGCAAACATCCGTATGTATAGTTAAAGTGCACTCTGGAGAGTGATTATAACTTTATATTTTATTGTTGTGTTATTTATTTATCTTTGGTCAATGTTGATCACTTTTTAAAATGTTTATCACTTTTTTCTTTTTCTTTAAATTCTAATTCAACTAACAAATGTTGATATTGCTAAGTTGAACGTCTTGTCCCGAATTAATTATAGTGAAATTTATCATCTTTTCTAAAAAATACTATCACTTTTTAAATTTTTAAACCCATAAGGATTCTCTAATAAAAATGGGTTAGGGTTGGGTCCTTTTGTCTCGAGACCGTAATTGTTTATCGTTCAGCCCATTACATTATGTCCAAATGGTTGGTGTTTGTTTCTTTGGAACGAATTAATGAACTTATTGAATAATTTTATTTATAAAGCAATGTGTTTTTTTTTACCAAAAACACCATTTTCCTTTGTATTTGTGACCATTTTATTGATTCATTTATGTATATAAAAACAACCCCATGTCCAATTAAAGAAATTGAGTCAAATTAATAATTTATCTTTAAAAATATTAACCGTTAAACTAACTTTCATTCTTTGTCACTTCATTTACAATTTTATGTACATATAAGAAGAGTATTTAACCACTCAACACTATAGTCAGACGACTCGTTAATGATAACAACAATGTCACAGCTTTAAATGGAAAAAAAAAATATCATTTTTTCTTTTTATGGAAAATATATCAGATCAATTTGTTTAATATTTTTTAAAATGATTTTAACTTTATATTTTTAAAAATGATTTTTATGAGAGGTTACTTGAAAATAGTATAAGTTGTTTTAAATTCATTTTTTACCAATTAAAAAAAGTAATTTTGACATTTAATAATTTAGATATTCATCTTTAGAGATTTTAACATGATAAAAATTATATTTTTTTAAAAAACGTATATTTCAAAAATGATTTTTATGAAAAACTTTTCAAAATAGCTTTTCATTTTTAATCATTTTTTGAAATTTCAATATCCAAAAAAATTATAGCAAATAAATGAAATACTTAAAATGATATTTTAAGATAAACCATTTAAATTTATTTTTTATTTGAAACTTTATTTAAAAAAAATATTATAACAAAAAAATAAAATACTATAAAAATTATTTTTTAAAAAATATTAAACAAACGGACTCACTATCACATTAAATATTAAATATATGATATGATTTAAATGTTGTCTTGATAAATTGAAGACGTAATTTATCTTTTCAACGATCAAGTAAGACTCTTGATATATCTTACATAGTAGATGAAAAATTAAGTTTGATCAATATAACTAATGTGTTTGTTATAATAATATCGTTGATGATTTTAAACATAAATAAAGGACGAATATGATATGAAAAAAATCAGGGTTCAAACTTTGGAGAAGGAGGAAAAAACTGCTAAGTAATATTTGTCTATGAAAAAAGGTTCAAACTTTGGAGAAGGAGGAAAAAACTGCTAAGTAATATTTGTTTATGAAAAAAGAAAACATAAACAAAGGACTATCATGATATGAAAAAACAAAAATCTTAACACTAGGAAAAAAAGACAAATTCTTGGTTTGAATCGTTATATAGCTAGCCTAAAGGAAATTGATATAGTTTTCTCTTTATTTATTGTTTATAATAAAATAAAATAAAAAATAATTGATCCTTAAAGTAAGTGTGTACTCATGCATGTCCATCTGGGGAATGTGGTGTATAAAATCTATCACTTTATTTTAAATGACAAATGATTTATTTATTATTTTATTAGTGGATGAGTTGAAGTCATTATTTCTGATTATTTCAATTCTTATTTTCCCAGCTTCCTCTCCCCACCACCACATTATCCTGTCACTTTGACCCAATCTATTGAAATATTGCTAGAGATAATTGGATAAATTTTTAATAATTCAAACTAAAATAACAAAAAATTTATATATTTAAATTAGAGATAAAGTACTTCAAAAACTAGATTGAGAGTTGATTGAAATATAAACCATTGAAAGAGTGTGGATGTGTGTATAACCTTCATGAATTGGCGCTAAAGCTAATGTTTTTAATTTAAAAAAATGCAAATATTGTAAAAAACAAACTATGTACATCATTACATCATCTTGTCATGCCAATAACAGTAGTGTAGTAAAAAAAATTCACTACAATTGTACAAAACCTTTTAAAAGGACTATCGGTAGAAAAACATTCCCGTTGTGAATAGCCTAAATCACAAAGCTTCATACTAAATAAATAATAACAGACTCACAACCATGTCATGTTCACAACAGCCATGTTGCCACTGCCAAATCTATATGTCAAAATCGGAGAAACAGGTGTGCCGCCAATCCAAGACAAACCCACATATTCATATACTATTGTGGCATGTTATAATTAGAGCTGTCAAAAAAGCCCATGATCTAAAAGCTCTTTTAATAAATTTCTTATTGGGCCTCAAATTTTAAGCCCTTCTTAATAAAAAATTTTCTTTGGCATCAGCCCCCTATTTTTCAATTTTTGTGGGCTTGGGCCGGGGGCCTAGGGCCTTTTCATTTTTAAAAAATTATTGAATTTGTTAATTTTATTCAGAACATCAAAAAAATCGACAATTTCTAAATCAAATAAAATTCGAAATTGAAAAATTATTGAATTTGTTAATTTTATTAATAACATCAAAAAATAAATCGACAATTTCTAAATCGAAAAAAATTCAGAAAAAAAATCGAAATTAAAAAATTATTGAATTTGTTAATTTTATTCAGAACATCAAAAAAATCGACAATTTCTAAATCAAATAAAATTCGAAAAAAAAATCGAAATTGAAAAATTATTAAATTTGTTAATTTTATTCAGAACATAAAAAAAATCGAAAAAAAAATCGAAAAAAAATTCAGAAAAAAAAATTGAAATATTTTTTATTTCAAAAAAATAATTGATTTTTTAATGGGCCTATAGGCCCTCTAAGCCCACATAATTTTGGGGGTTTTTTTACATTGGGGGCTTTCTTTTAATGAGCCTTTATATTATAAGATTTTTTGGCCCTCTCCAATATGTGGGTTGGGGCAAATATAGAGGGGGCTTGACAAATTGACAGCTCTAGTTATAATTACCATTGTTTGAATTTAAATTTCAACCAATATTATAACATAATTTTTACTCATCCACTACGTTATCCATCTTCACTTCTCTATTTTTGAACACTTGTTTTCCACACAATCCAAATACACACAAACCAAATGAATGATAATCTTTGTTTATACACATTCCCCCTGCACATATATCATCAAACTAATCAAAATGTGTCATTCTTTCATTATATATTACTAATTGTACTCTAAACCACTTCACAATTGCACCAAACACACTTGAAAACATTGGACATTCACAAAATAGACGAACCTTCGACTCTACATTGCCGCAATTTTCCACACATGATGCAAGTTCAGAGGTCCTGTCTGGTGATTCTTCCCCCGATTCCATTTGGTCAATTTGTCAACTATACTATAAATTTTTTGAATATATCAACAAATATACCTCTCATAAAAAAATAAATATTAAATACATCTATTAATATTTAAAAGATAAACATTAAAAAAATAAAAAAATTATTTAAATTATAAATACATTTTAAAAATCACAATTTTTTTTAATAATTAGAATCAAAGATAATATCAATTACCAATAATACACTACACCAAAACATGGATTTTATAGTATACCTTTAAGAGCGCTTGTCAAGTAAAAGTGTTGTTGTATTATATTTTAAAAATACGTGGAGCCTTAGACAACATTTTTTTTAATAGCGATGTCGTATGTACATGCCTTTTAAAGCACTTTTTCAAAAAGCGTTGTCATAGGTACTAATACTTATATAATAACAAAGTATTTGACAACGTTTTTTATAAAAGTGTTATCATAGGTATAATAATAACGTCTTTTGAAGCGTTTTTGCTATAAGCGCTGTCATAGGGTCATAATCATTTAAAAGCGTTTTATAAAAAATGTTGTTAAGCCCATAGGGTCTAGACCAATCAAATTCTTTCTTCTTCTTTTAAAACTAGGGTTTTCTAAATCTCTATTGAAGGTGCAAACACGAGAAGGAGGGTTGAATTGTGTTTGACTAACTTGAATACTTTTCCTGTTTTTACACTTTTAAAACAAAACTTGATGTATGAATAAAAACAGAGTTAGCAGCGGATATAAAGTAAAAATAAAACACAGAATTTTTATACTGGTTCACCGTTAACGAGGCTACGTCCAGTCCCTTCACCTTGAAGGATTTCACTAATTCAAACCTTAAATTACAACAATACCACTGACCCTCCAAGTCAGTTTTCTCAAACAGTCTAACAATCCTATACTCTTGAGGAATACAACACCTTGACTTCCTAAGTCAAGTCTTCTCCTGCCAATCTGACAACCCCAGATTGTAGAAGGAATTACAATACCTTGAATCTAATTGTCAAGTAATCTGTTACCCCTTCTGACTCCCTCAGATTGTAGACTCTACTTCAACAGCTTAGATCTAACACAAGGGAAATAAAATAACACGAGTGCTTGCTTCTTGAAAGCTGGAACTCACAATTAACCTCACTGAAAACTTGAGTGTTTGCTTTGGAAGTGTATGACTCTTTTGTGATTTTCGATACAAAGTATTCTGCCTTGAGCCTCCTTTTATAGATGCAGATTAGGGCCACTTCCAAGCTTTAATTTCGAGGCTACGTCCAGTCCCTTCACCTTGAAGGATTTCACTAATTCAAACCTTAAATTACAACAATACCACTGACCCTCCAAGTCAGTTTTCTCAAACAGTCTAACAATCCTATACTCTTGAGGAATACAACACCTTGACTTCCTAAGTCAAGTCTTCTCCTGCCAATCTGACAACCCCAGATTGTAGAAGGAATTACAATACCTTGAATCTAATTGTCAAGTAATCTGTTACCCCTTCTGACTCCCTCAGATTGTAGACTCTACTTACAGCTTAGATCTAACACAAGGGAAATAAAATAACACGAGTGCTTGCTTCTTGAAAGCTGGAACTCACAATTAACCTCACTGAAAACTTGAGTGTTTGCTTTGGAAGTGTATGACTCTTTTGTGATTTTCGATACAAAGTATTCTGCCTTGAGCCTCCTTTTATAGATGCAGATTAGGGCCACTTTCAAGCTTTAATTTCGAGCTGAATCTTGCTGGATTCTCTTGCAAAAATATCTTGACCAATTGGGCTTCATTTAAATAAAAAACATATCTTTTTTAAGCTTCAGATTTTCTTTCAAAAATAACTAGCCAATCATGTCTTTAATTTCTTCCCGCCAACAGCTCCTGAATTCCACAATATTTCACTTTATTTTTGTAATAAATCTTTTTAATACTTTGATCAAAATAAATTAAAATCTCCACCGTTAATCTTCATGATTAAATCTGGACCATTTGATCTTTTGCGCTAGTCCACATCTGGACCATACTAAGTGATCTGTTGTGATCCTCTGATTTCGGCCAACCCTGGACCACACTTTCTAACCTTCTGATCGTCTGATCTCGGCCATCCTGGTCTAGCAACCTGATTTGCTGTGATCCTCTGATCTCGGCCATTGCTGGACCACACATCCTGACCTTCTGATTTCTGCCAACACTCGGCCATGGTCTGATCTTCTGATCTCGGCCAACACTGGGCCAAATACTTAAATCTGAACCATTGATCTGAAAATCTTCCCTCTGATCTGGGCCAATTCTGGACTTGGTCTGGATTAAACTGAAATTAAATTTAGACAAATAATATTTCAGTCTGGACATTTTACCTTCTGATTGGGATCAGGTCTGGATCATATCTGGACATCATTTCTTCTGGTCTGGACTTAGTTTCATACCCTGATTCATGCTATCTTCTGGTCTGGGTCAAATCTGGATTGATTCTCTTGTTCTGGACCCATTAACTTATCCTCTAATTAAGTCTGGATCAAGTCTGGGCTGTTTATTATTTCATTGTCAGGCCATCTTCTGGTCAGAATAACTTCTGGAATAAATCTGACATTTGATTCATTTTGGTCTGAATCAAGTCTCCCTCTGGCAGGCTTCCTTCTGGTCTGGTCCATGTCTCCTTCTGACTTTGCTTCCTTCTGATATGGGCCAGCAAAGATATCCTCTGGTGGTGTTTTGACATCCTGGTGTATCCTCTGGTAATTCTAGGATGCATCCTCTGGACCTTCTGGATGTAGTTTCTGGTGCCTTCTGGAGGTGTATCCTCTGGTCTGTTTTTTTCCCCTGGTAATTCATTTTCTGCCTCTGGAAACTTCATCTTCTGGTGGCATTTAATGTAATCATTCAAGGTACAAAATAAGATTACATGGAATGCTTTTGTAAACAACAAAATCCTAAGTACTTAGAACCAACTTGGTTCCAACATCTATATGCACACAAAAAAAATTATTTTCTCTCTTGTGACATAGTCCCTCCATCTCTTTTAATTTTTGTTTTTTTTTCTCCCTCCATCAGAACTAAATCACCTCCCCCCTTATGTCTTCAGTCCCATCCAATCATGGCCACCAATCTTCTCATTTTCATCTCCTTTACAAAATCCATCCATTTATTTTTACATTGGAGAAGTTGGAATTTTTTACCACTACCTTCTATCGTCTTTTTCGGGTTACGATGACCTTTCCCAAGGAAAACGAGCATTGAGTTCGTGTTTCTCGCAGCGAACCACCATATCCACCGTGGGTGAGTTTTTGGTCACCGTTTTCCCTTTATTTTCGTTTTCGATTCAAATATTATATCCTCCTTGTGGTTTATTCTCCTAAACTGATTCATTTTTATCTTTTGTGTCATTGTTGGTGTACAGACTAACCTAGCATCATTGTTGATGGAGCGCCATTCCACCGCCATGTTCCTTTTTCTCCATCTTAGGTGAGTTTTCTACTTCTTACATGGTTAGATTGTGTTTAAGTCACAAAAACCCTAAATTTTACAAAAACCCTAACTCTAATCTCACTTTCTTATTTCGAATCTATTTTGTTCTTGTTAAATTCATTAATCTAGATTATATTGTTGATTGAAATGTTTTTGTTTAGGGTCGATTGATAGTGTGCATTTAGATCCTTGTTGTTTTCTGTTTCAAGAGCATATATAGTAGATAATATGAAGTAGTTATCAAAGAAACTATTATATCATCCTTTTTGAACTCTATCAATTTTTTTATAGGCCCAAGTATTCTTCCTTTGTATATGGAGCCATTTTGGCCGTTCATGTTAATTTGGTTTATTTTTTCTTATTGACAATTTTAGAAGGTTCATGCAAACATAATTTAAGTCCAGGAATAGTAAGGATAAATGAAACACTTTGGCCTTGACTATGAAAAAGTAAATCAATGTAAAAGGTTGACAATACACAGCTAAAATGAAACACCAAAATTTATTATTTTCAATACAATGTGTAGTACTATCATGTATATGTTTGGTAAATATTTACAATGATTCATCCTTTTTCTTATCTCTATTTCGGTGGTGTTGTGGTATCTTGTATGAGAAACATGAAGTTGTTGGAAAGGTTTTTTAACTGCTTGCTTTGTAGTTAGTATAAACTAGATGTCCCATTAGTGAAGATTGTACCATGAAATTGCATTGGACACAAAGCCCTCTGGCAAGGTTCTTAGATACAACAAAAATTTACCTTTACTGATACGAAAAATTATTAAATGTTCTTAGATGCAATGTTTACCATTCAATTATATCATATTATATTCCTTTACTTACATTAATTGGTATATGATAGGAGGCTTCAGAGTGTTGAGACAAATGAAAGACAAAGATGATGGGTTCCAAGTGAGTAAAGTTCCATCAACATTAGATGTTTTGTCTGACTTCAAATTATTATAGAGGTTAACTTTAGGTAAAAAGTTGTGATTGGTATGCACTTAATTATAATAATAGAATTTCTACAACTTGGTCCTAAGAGGTTGTTGCAAAGTGTTGTGCTATGAATATGTAGTAACTTGACTAACTCGATAGAAGTATTTGGAGTGGACCTTTTGTATTTATGTATTGTATTCATTTGATGAGTTATTTTTATGTTAGTTTTATTAGTTTTTTTTTTCAAGTGGGTTAAAATTAAGGTCATTACTACATTTGTTTTAAGTAAATACGAGTGTTTGGACGATATTAAACAAATAAGTTTTTTAGTGATATTTTGTGCTATTGATCTAATTATGATAGTAATTGTTAAACATTAGGCAGGTAGGTATGGTATTTGTACCAACAAAAGTATATCATATGGGGCATTTGGATGAGAGCCTTGCAATTGGATCCATGTTCTAAAAAGTTATGAATACAAGTCTACAAAATATTTTATTTAGTGTGAAGTGCAGCCTTTATTGTATATTAGAGAATTATTTTGTAATTTTGATTTGTTAAAAGGAAAAAACATTAGTGAAGCATTAAAAAATTGTGTTAACAATTAATGTAGTTGATATTTAATTTAATATATAATTTTTTTTTTGAAATTTAGATGTGTTTTTTTAAGTAAATTTTTAAGTCTAAAACGTTTCGCTAATTGATTCAGATACCGATTTTCACGATTTAGTGACTGAAATTTTGGTATCTAAAAACAGTTTTTCTAGTAGCGGACTCCAGTAACTGTAGTTTTTTCAGCTCTATTAAATAAAAAATACGACATCACTTTTCAGTAAAAAAAATTGTTTTAAAATACCATCTCCGACAACATTTTTCTAAGAAAAACGCTATTAAATGACAACTATAACAATGGTTTTTTTCTTCTAAAAAGCATTATAAAGGTGCTAATGTATTCTACCTGCGACAACACTTGTAAGAAAAAATACTATTAAATATTCCTTGCAACAACGTTTTTTATATTTTTAAAATCATTGTTGTATCCGTTAATAACGTTATATATTATAGTACTTAAAAACACTATTAAATGCATTTTTTTGTTAAATTCTAATTTTAATGGAGTGACATCACTTCTATTATTAAAAATAATAATTAAACCACTTGTTCTTGAACTTACATAAACATGGGTACACCTTTTAAGACAAACTCAAACTGTTTATTTTTCTATTTCT
Source organism: Cicer cuneatum (assembly GCA_037974295.1). Lineage (NCBI taxonomy): Eukaryota > Viridiplantae > Streptophyta > Magnoliopsida > Fabales > Fabaceae > Cicer > Cicer cuneatum. The sequence continues at coordinate 12,195,867 of JBBPBO010000001.1, forward strand.
ATGGACTTGGGTGAAAGTGGTTTGCATCAAAGTCAGGTCTTTTTTATTTTAATTTAATTTTGAAGAAAAACAACGTGACATAGTTGCTGCCGTAATGATACGATGTCAGCCCATGGGTGCAATGACGAAATATATTATTTTTTAACCGACAACATCTAACTCTTTAACAGCCCTGCGGGAAAATATTTTCACGAATTATCATGAAAACATATATTTCAATTTTTTAATTTTTTTGAGTATTGTTATTTGGTATCAAAGTTTTGCACACACGAAAAAAAGATACAAAAATAATAGTTTTGACCAATAAACAATTGATTAATTATATATAAGAGAATAAATAATTATAATTTTTGTAATAATTAGATATTAACAGATAATTATAATTATAGTTATAATTTGTAATAATTGGATATTAATACATATTATTATTTTCTTAAAAACATGTTTAGTGACAACGTTTATCTATTTTTTATCATTAAAATAAAAAAGAATATTGGGGTGGTAAATGGTACCATAGCGATTTTTTACTAATTATAATTAAAGCAGTATAATCACCCACAACCTGTCCCATTCACCCAGCAAAGCTTACGACTTTTTCACCCAACAAACTTTTTCCACTTAACTTTGCTACCACCTTCTTATTCTTATGGCATATATTGCAAGTTTTTATGGTGTTTGCCATTGAATAGCTTAGCAAAAACTTTATTGCAAGTTCTTATGGCATCACTTCTTTAACCTTCACCAACTTTCGTTTGTTTATCGGAAGTATTATACAACTTAAAATTATCAAATATCAAATAAAATTTCAATCTCCTATAGCTCTAAATGATTAAGAGGTTACAAATTTTTTCCTTTCAATGAATCAACAAAAACCGTAAGAAATTACCAAAGATCCAACATGGATCAGAAACTGAATGAGAGAGACAAGAGTGCGAGTCATTTCACAACAAGAGTTACATAAATAAAATAAGCATACCTACCTAAAATTACAAATACTTAATTGTATTTCTTGCCTTATTAATATTATATCACATTCATCTTAATTTTGGTCACTAAATTATCACATTTATCATAATTTTGGTCCAAATACATAAATTTTATCCAATAATTGTGATTTTTGCATTTAAAATGTTGTTTTCTCTTTAAATTTTAATTGAGGCAAATAAATAACCATTTTTTAGTCAAAAATTACCATTTTAGAAATTTCTCTCATCAAAATTGAACAACCGACAACTTTTTACTTTAGATAATAAAGTGGGTAATATTAATTATATATTGATTAACAAATCAAAAATAAATATTGTAGGTATATTGTAACAAATTATGAATTTATTATAGTAAGACTTTTTATTTATCCACTTTACTCACTTTATAGGATACAAATTTCTATTTTATGAGATCAAAAATCTAGATTTGTACCAATATTGCAATGAATGTGATGATTTAGAGATTAAAACGTTGAATTTTAAAATAGGAGGACAATTTTTATTAGTGTGATAAAATAGGTTATCAATATGCAATTATATTAAATTACATAATTTTCTTTCTTAAAAAAGATGATAAATATCATCATAATTAATTCACATAAAATTACATCATTCTTTATTATGATCAATGTGTTAATTTCTTTATCGATAAGAATGATTTTTTTGTAGCATACACAGACAAAAATGGGATAATATTTGGTTAAATAGAAATGAGATAATATAAGAGAGAAATTAAAGATGAAACGTGTACTGAAAGGAAATATGCAAATAGATAAGTGTGAAAAAGGAGATGTGAAAAAATGTGTTATAAGAGTTATCGCATTTCTGTTCGTGTATACTATAGTAGATCTAGTGGCAGTAATCATTTGTGTTTTAGACTTTTTTATTTAAAAAAAAAGTACTTTATTAAATACTACACTATGTTTTTAAATACTTCCTCCATTGCATAATAATAGACTTATTTATAAAAATAAATTATTTTAAAATAATTAATCATTTTAATTTTAAAACATTTTTTTAAGTATATTATTTAATTAATGTTATTTTATTATTTTTAATACAATATTTTTTACTACATATTTATGACATTAACATTAATAATGTATAAATATCTAATAAAAATAATATTTTTTCTTTCAATTTAATAATCAAATAACTCAATTATTAATTTAGCGGGAGGGATATAATATATTCTATGCTCTCTATTTCAATAAGACATATAAAAAAATGTTTATGTTTCATATAAATAATCATTTGGCAGCGACATATATATAGTACGAAGACTTGCATTGACTTGTTGTCCAACTGTAAGTATTTAATTATGTGGAATATTGGTCGTTTAATTAGATTCCTTTAATTCTTCATTATGAAGAGCAACGAATCCATGTCATTATATTGAAGCAGCGAAGAAACAACCGAGAAACTTCGTACGCTACTGTTTCCTTTTTCTTGGAATCTTCCTGATTTCTTAAAATAATCGATCATTTTTTAATTCTCAATAATACCTTTTTATTTGTGAACATGGAGAATATTAGTGCTAGCAAGAAGAGGAAAATTAGCAGCGAAGAAAAACAAGAAGAGGAAGCGAAAATAGAGACTTTCTTTGCTCTAGTGAGAAGCATGCGCGAGACACGTGACCGTTGGAAGAACAAAATGAATGAGTATATTATAAAAGAAAATAGAGTTGTTGATGTTTGGAAGCCTAAGTTTGAACTTGAAGATTTTGCGGAAGAGGGTGTTGATGTTCAGTGCCGAAACATGAAAACTAGGTTTAACTCATTAGGAGGTGTGTCTGATATCAATTATAAGTGTGGTAATAATAAGGAAGATGATGATGCAGAAAAAGGTATTGACTTGAAGCTATCACTTTGATACTGCTGCTGCTGCATGCATGCCTTGTTCAACTGATTTTTCCTAATTCTTCTGTTTGTGTGTTTTGTAGATCTGTAATGGATCACTTTCAAATGATTTTTTTCCCTAACTAATTGGTTGCCATCGGACAACCTATCCATTATTTCTAGCTAATTAATTTATTTAAAGCTAAATAGCACATGTAGTTTCTTAACTTAATTTTAGTTAACGTTTTAGTCATTTATCTTTTTTTTTTCGATTTAGTCCTTTATTTTAATTTTAAGTGACAATTTGATCTTTTATGTTTTAAAATGTCAACAATATTGTCTTTTTTTTTTTACAATAAATTAAAAAATTCATCAAAATTTTCAACCAAAACCCATAAAATTAATTATATTCTTTAATATAATACACATTTTATGAATTTTGTAACTCAAATCTTCAAATAAACTCATATTTTCATTTTTTATTTGATGTTGTTAGAGATGGAATTTTAAAAATCAAATAAAGAATAAAATGGAGTTTATTTGAATATTTGAGTTACGAATTTGATGAAATTTGTATTATATTAAAGAATATAATTAATTTTATGGGTTTTGGTTGAAAATTTTGATGAATTTTTTGAATTTTTGTAAAAAAAAAGGATAATATTGTTAACATTTTAAAACATAAAAGATTAAATGTCAGTTAAAATTAAAATAAATGACCAAATTGGCAAAAAATAAATAAATGACTAAAACGTTAACTGAAGTTAAGTTAAGGGACCACGAGTGTTATTTAGCCTTTATTTAAATTACACTTGTATCTTTTGAATTAGTTTTAGATTTTATTATTTTATTATTTTAATCTTTTAAGTTTTTTTTTCCTTTTAAGTTCCAAACTGTAAATACTTTAGTCTTTTGAATATTTTGGGTTTTACTTTAATATCTTAAATTATAAACATTAAATATTTTGATTTACAAATAGTAGATAAATAATTGATTCTTAAGTTATAAACATTACAAGTTACAAGTTTTGGCGTTGTCTAAATTTTTTAAGTTATGGAACTAAATGTGTCTAATATTTGCAACAAATTCTAAATATCAAATGATGTGGATTTAAGTGTTTACATATGAGTTGAAGGATCTAACTAAGTGATATTTTCAAATAAAGTGGCAAAATAAAAGGACAAAAGAACCAAAGATGAGTTAAATTTAGAAGATGGAGAAAGTGCTACAATTAAGAATGATTGATAATCCAATGTATAATCGCCACAATAATAAAGAAGTCACTAATAAAATTCAAACAAGTTATAATTAAAGAACTTAACGAGGAGACACTCATCATTCATATGAAAGAAACTCTAATTCATTTCAAACTTGTCTCAAATGTGGTTACACATACATATTTGTATAGTAAGACAATCTCTAAACTTAAATGGGTCCTAAATGACACTATTATCTAAGTCCTTATTGGACTTACATCATAATTTTCTAAAATAAACTAAATTAAAATTATTACAATTCTAAATTAAAGAAAACTAATAATTATTACAAATCAAATCACAATAAATAAAAGTTCATCCTAATTTATTAAAATATAGATCATCTCCATGCTTTTGAGGTCCTTATCACCAATGGTCAATAATGATACAAGATCGAGCATCTTTAATTCGATCCATCTTTGGAGAAAAAAAATATTGATATTCACTCATATCGACTATAAGTGATTTTTGACCTAACCAATTCAACCATGTTGACAAATCATATGTAAAATTGGGAGGGTGTTGATTTTGGTGATAGCCACTATAAGCCCCTTAATTAAAATATGAAATCGACAAAAAGAGTCATTGACATTTGTGAACATCGCATTTAGGCGGGAAAACTAATAACGCCACATTATGATAATGAACAAACTAAACGTCGCACTCAAATAACAAAATGAGAGATAAAACACGAAGAAAAAAAATTAAATATATGTGAAAAACCGTCTATTTTACGTTGTTAGCATTTGTTTAATATAAATTAACTTTTTGAGTAATCCAAAGCATCTATTTTAGATATTAACTTCTCGAAGTGACAAAGATCTATTTATATGACATTTCTTAATATATATACGACTTTAGAATAAAATATAATAAAAAATTGCTATTGAAAAGTTCATTTGTCTAATATTAAATTAAGAATAAATATATCAACCTTTTTATTTATCATTTTTGTATATATTTTATTTTATATAAAGTTTTTTAACTGAGATTTATTTAAGAGATTAACATCTATTCATTCATGTGTATCAAATCTTGATCAAATGATTAAGATACTCAATTATCTACTGAAGATGTTATACTATTTTAATATAAACTAGCAAGAAACTTGTGTGTAACACATGTGAGGTGTCGATAGTATTTTACATGTGCTTTATTTAGACATCAAATAAAATATCTCATTTTATTTATTAGTGACAAGTATTTATCCCATATTTTATTTATTTATTAATGGAAAAAATTTGTCTCATTTTTTTTGATATATATCAATCACAAATATTTGTCCTATGTTTTTTTTTATGTATCAATGACAAATATTTAACTCGTGATTTTTATATTTATCATTGACAATATTTTTCTCATATTTTTTTAATATTTATCAATAACCAATATTTGTTTAGTGTTTTATTAAAATTTATTAATAATAAATATTTATCTCGTGTATTTTTATTTATTACTGTCAAATATATATCCTACGTCTTTTTATTTATTTATCATAGACAAATATTTGCCTATATTTTTTTATACGTCAATTATAAATATTTATTTGATGTATTTTTAATATTTATCATTAAGAAATATCTGTATTATATATTTTCTTTTTTATATTTTTTCCTATGCTTTAAATTGAATAGGAGAATTTCAATTTTTTTAATATTAATTTTTTAGTAGTAACCTTATTACGTTTCACAGGTCAGTTTCTTGCTAGTCTCAAATTTCATTATTATTGTCTCAACCTTTTTTTGTTGTATTGAATTTACATAAAATTCACGCATCATGTGTAAAACGGGTCAAAATTATGACGAACCATAATAAGGCCCACTTCACGCATCGAAGCAAATTTCAAAGTAGTGACGTCAGTGTCCTATCGTCACAAAATTGTTTTGATTTTGACAGGACAACACCTTCCTTCCCGTACACGCTCACTCGTATAAAATTCACGCATCACATAATTGATTTGGAAACAAACCATTTATCAATCAACCACTCAAAACAATACTATTTCTCATACCAATTTTTATTTATTTTTTCATATTGGTAACATGGAAAATAATATGAATGTTGCGAGAAGTGGTGGCGATGACTATGAAGAGGAAGAGGAGATTAAGATAGAGAAGTTTTACTCGATTTTAAGAAGCTTCCGTGACGCCCGTGATCGAAGGCGAAGGGAATTACTTAAGGAAAACGAGAGCAACAAGAAAAGGATGAAAACCACAACAACATCGAATCCCAAAATGGAAGCTTGTTTTGAATGGCAAGACTTGACTACCGAAATTCATTTCAGAAAACCCCCTTTGAATATTCCCGATCCAACTCCAAACGACACAATCAAAGGTGAGAGAAAGGAACAACTTAAGGAAAATGCCCTTGATCTCAAATTGGCACTCTAGCTACCTTGTCTATTTATTTTTTGGTCCTTGGTTACACTTCAAATATTACTATTACAAAAGCGTCTTAAGCATTTTTATCTTCAAGACCGAGAGATTAAGAAATCCCTGAAATTCAAGCAAGAGGGGCAGAGGAGAAGGATTCAGAAATAAGATGAGTTTTTCATTAGTGTGTGTATATAAAGGAGGAGTCTTTCATCAATAAATTTTCGTATCATTTTAAATTTTTATATTGAATTTAGGGTTTAGGGTTTATAATTTAATTTCATGTGTCTGAATGATTTTTTTTAAATCACGTGAATTTGTAATTTTTTTAAAGGTTGAGTGATTGGTAAAATTAGATTATAGATTGCAAAGAAACTAATGATCTCTTTTAAAAATAAAAAGTGTTCTAAAAGAGTTGAATTGTGAAAAGGATTTAATTTATATTTAATATTATTATAAATCAAATATATCAATTTTATTTGATCAATTTTTGTTTATAAATAAACTTAAAAAGAGTATTAACTTAGAAATGATACAAATAATATCAAACAAATGTATGTGGGATAATATTTTTATAAATTGATCATTTATTGTAAAACGGAAGAAAATAGAAACTCTAGATATAATATATTTATAGATCGTTCAATAAATATGTGGAATCATTGGTTTGAATCGTTCAAAACAACCAGGAACCAAACCGTAAAATCAAACTAAATTGAACTAGAAAAACTAAAATATGTTTTTCAGTTCATAAACTAAATTAGTTCAATTAAACTTAATTCGTAAGTAAATTATATGACACAATTCAATTTTTAAAAAAACACTTTACTTTTTTGATTTTAAAAACTCCTAAAATTATTTTATTTCCATTTTTGTTTACAATCTCGATATTAGTTAATCTTAACAATTAGCAATTTAATATATTTCGATTCACATGAACAAATTTGGATTTTTTTATGGAAATATCCTTTTTTTAAATAATTAAAATATCTCATTTTAAAATTAAAATACATAATTGTCCTACTTTTGAACTCTTTCAAGAAGTCGCATCTTAGGGATGCGACTAGGGAAAAAAAATTATTTGGGCCAGCATGGAGATGCAACCAGCTACGTCTGTTATTTGTGTTTTTTCATTTTTAAAATTGGATTTTACATTATTTAATAAATTAAAAATAATTAAACTATTTAAAAAAACAAAATACTATTAATAAAATAAAATACATTAAATTGAAGAGAAAAAAATGCGGTTGATTGAGTAGATATGCCAAAACAAATAATGTGTTGTATTATTTTAATAACTCTCTCCTATTTTGAAGATAATTTTTTATTATTATAATAACTACTCTATCCGATTTTGCAGATAAATTAGCCACTTAATTTTATTTTCTTAATAAATACCTCATACTTTTCTCTGAATATAATAAATAAAAATAATTATAATTAAAAAAAGTAAATTATATTAATATTAAACAAAATATATTAAATAGAAGGAAAAAAATACATCAAATTTGAGTAGATGTGTCAACACCATTTGAACAATTTTTCCTAGTATGAATAGAGACTTGACATAATCCGCATTTTCTTGGTACTTTTTATGTAGTGTTCGTTTCTGTTTTAATATGTTTATTCTTTGGACGACCTTTCTTGGCTCTCAGCATTTGAGTATTGTGACACACCTTAACACCCTCGTATTATGGCCAATATCCTTTGTTTAGTATAGGTTGGAACTGTTCTTCGTAGACTTTTAATACCGTTTCCACCTTGTACATATCAGATATAAGACTCCAATAATCATAATTTATGTTAGAACATGCTGCTATAACATGTGAACAAGGCATATGTAAAGCTTCATATTTTCCACAGTCGCACCACTTTTTAGGAAGGTTGATAGTGAAATGACCAATTGGTCACCCTTCTCTTGGATTTACTATTTCGTCGACCATGAAAGTATGGTTTCTCCGATCAAAACTATCAACTTTATGACTATTGGATTGTGTATTTCGGATTTCATAAAATTTATGCATTTTTCCGTGTATTCCTGACCAGAAGCTAGAATTGTTGCGTGTAGTTTTTCTTTTGTTGAAAATAATGTCCCTTTCTTATAATAAGTTGATTGAACAAAAGCAGTGATGGGAAGGTTGTGCGTGCCTTTTAATACTCCATTTATCGACTCCACAAGGTTAGTTGTCATGTGACCCCCACGGCTATCTCCATCGAATGCTTTAATCTAACTTTCTCGCGGTATGTTGTTTAACCATTTTATAGCCTCTCGGTTTACTATACTGATTTCATGTCAGTAATATCTATACGTAGGCTCATTAATTGAGTAACCTATATTGACACAATAAGCAATCCGTCACAAAATTATTAAAAATTATACTAATTAAAAAAAGAATTAAATTATTACCCATATCAATAGTGTTCCCTTGTACTTGTCGTACAACCAAGTCTCATCCACTTGTACAATTAGTTTGCAGAATTTAAAGCAGATACGCATGGATCAAAAGCCTAAAATAGTCGATGAAAGATCCTTATCTCACTTATCAAATTATTCTCATGATAAGCTGAAATAGTTTCCATTTCTATTTTGGTTCTTGGAGCAAACGTTCGCATAACCAATAACTATTGTGGGAGTTAATTATAAGACTTTTCCCAATTGCCATAAATTTGTTCGATCGTTTTATTTTTTATTATCCAAGCATTTCTATAACTTACGGTGTAGTTGTGCAAAGCATGAATCTGAGCAATAATGACTTTCACTTTGATTGAAGGGTCTGTAAGAACAGAGGTGCACCTAAGAGGGGGGTGAATTAGGTGTTAGACGATTTTTCTGTTTTTAGAGTTTCTGTGAGATTGTTCAAGTGACTGTTTTGAATTTGTTTAATTTGTTGTGTTAGTGAATAAAAGCTTGTAAATGGCAGAAAGTAAAACACACAAGAATTTATCCTGGTTCCCCTTACAACCAAGAGTACATCCAGTCCTCTTGCACACCACAAGAGATTTTCCACTTTGTTCGAATATGTTACAAGTCTAACCCTAAGACTTAAGTTACAGATTCTTTTAACACTTAACAGAAGATAGTACACCACTATCTCAGTTAACAAAAATTGAAGAATCTACACTAAGTTCTTCAAGTGATACAATGACTTTATTTGATTTTGTAATGATGTTCTTAACTAAGAACAAGGTTATAACACTAAGTATTTGATACTTAATCAATCACACTTCCAAGTACAACTGAGAACCTTTCATAATGATATGAAAATGAAAAGCATGTACTTGAAAATATGAAAATTAAGTTTTTGAAGTGTTTGATATTTCAGAAAATTGATTCTAAAAAGGTAAGTCCAAAAATTATGGGTAAGAACTAAAACTTTGAAGTATTTATACTCCAAGGTAACACTTCAGATAAGTGGCAATGGTTCCCAGAAGTTTTGATGAACTTATGCAATGTTTCAAAACTGAAAAGTTGCATTGTTTCGAAGTTGTATTCGAATACAGCCTGAGTGTATTCAAATACACTTCTATAACGTTCAGTTTTTATTTAAAATTTGAACTTCGTATTCGAATACGTTACCTCGTAGTCGAATACAAGTATGAGATTTTTTTGCCACTGACTTGAGTTGTATTCTCATACGCAAAGCTGTAGTCGAATACAATAGTTTAAATTTAGCTACTGACTTGCAATCTGTATTCGGCTACGACACTTCGTATTCAAATACCGATCTTCAGTTTTGACTACTAACTTGCACTCTGTATTCGGCTACGACACTTCGTATTCGAATACAGATCTACAGTTTTAGCTTCCGACTTGTAATCTGTATTCGGCTACGACACTTCGTATTCGAATACAGATTTTCAGTTTTTTTAAAAACTTTATTTTCAAACATATGTTTATGTTTTTAAATATTTTTATAAAACATTTTAATGCATATGCTATCAAGAAGGTTCTCATAATATTGTATTTGGAATGTATTTTGATTTAATATTAAATACTTTACCTAAACATAAATTTGAAGGATGAGTTGCTTAATATCCTTTTGCTTTTTGATCAATGAACTTTTTGTCTTCATCAATAATGTAGATCTTTAATTTTCATTCTCCCCCTTTTTGATGATGACAAAAATCTTGTTGCTTGAATTTTTCAACGTCTTGATTTCTCCCTATAGATGTGTGCTTACTCCCCCTTGATATATGTTTTTCTCCTTCTTAAGTGTTGGAGGATCTGTTCAAAATAACTAGCAACAACAATATATATACATTTTTTTCTCCCCCTTTTGACATTATCAAAAAGGAAGAGGATAAAACAAATCATACACAATAGACATAGAATCATCACATGATATATAGAAGGATTTGTAATCACAACAAGAATTCAAATAACCATGTTCAAAATTACATTTAAAAGAAATAAAGAGTTTTAATGGGAAAGTCAAACAGTAGTAGAAACAAATAACAAAAACTGCAAATAGCCAATTTAATCATCTAAGTCTGGTGGGAGATGCAGATGGTGGATTTTGTTGGATAGGTTGTTGAGTTCTTGATGAAAGAATGTATGATGTGTAGTGCTGGTTGAGTCAAGATCTTGGAATTTGTTGTTGAAGGAAGCAGTCATGTTTTGAATTTGATTACTGAAAGACTCATTCAAGTGTTGGAATTGATCTGTGACAAAGGATTGAATGAAGTTAAGTTTGTCCATGATCATTCTTTTTGCGTTTTGAAGCTCTGCATCTAAACAAATAATTTGGACTTAAACATTTAATAACATACATTTTCGAATCTGATTTTTGTACCGCAAAATTCAATGATTGTTTTAAATGGTAATATTTGATTGCATGTACGCATTCATCCTTGTTTGCAAACTTCATTCCAATTGCAAGAGTTTCATCTACTGTTGGGACTTCGTTAAAGAACGTGTTATCAAATTCAGTTGATTGCTCTACATTATCTAAATTTATGTTCTTCAGGTGAAATGGTGGATCGAATACAAGTAGGATAGGTTGGTCTTCTAATTCTATATCTTCGTCAACATCAATGTCGTTGTCAGACTCACCAGATGATTCATCGAAGTATGTTTCATCGTCTTCACTGTAATTGCCTAATTCTTCCTCGTTGATATTATATAAGAAATTATGCGGAAGATCACATTGTGGACTTGTTGGGGGCGATTCATGATGGAGTTGAAAACTATCCGGATGAGTTTGTTCAATTTGGTTGGAGTATGGTTCATAGTTCTGTGATGGAGAATATAAGTCGGGTTGATAAAGAGTGTTTTGATCGAAAGATTGGGTGTAGTCGAGGCGAGACATGTTTGAGGTCGATGGTTGATCAATGTTTGTTGATGTATGACCATCCTGGAATGTAACATATAACTCAGTGGTGCCCAGTTGTGACCACTGTGCATAAACATCAAACATCAGTTGAACATCTTTGTCATCGCAAACCTTCGTCAGTTCAAACCTTGTTGTATTTTCACCAAAGAACACAAGGTGTCGATAAACTATATCAATTATCGTGACTTTATCGTCGAGCTGTAACTTTTTTTAGTGACATTCCTTAGACGAGCAAGGTTGCTTCCAAATTGTACTTTGAACGCCTTTTTATAATCACTTACAAATGTTTTACCTTCAACTCCGTCTAGAATTGAACCATTGTAATAAACAATACAAAATACTTGTTGAGGAGCCATGATTAAGTAATTGATTAAGTATGAAATGTTATAAGGTATGGTGAGATAGAAGGTGTGGTGAAATAGTGTTGTTTTGGTTTAGACAGCACACCAAATTATATATATCTGTCGAAAAATATCTGTGTGATCTCCGTTTGCAACCGTCATCATATTCTCACAACAGTCGACCTCCCAATTGACCTCTACAGAAATTCCATATTATGGTCGATCACCACCACCACGTGTACATGTATATGCAAAAATGCCGACTCAGTATTACGTTATGTCGATACCAGAAATACCAACCCCCGTTCATCCGACGGAATGTGGGGTTTTCTATAATTTGTTTGGAACTCAATGCATAACTCCTAAGTCGGCTTATGCTGTTTTTGATTCCATGTATAACCCACAAACTTAAAATTATATGAAGGCATGTGGTAGTGGTTCTATTACACCTACAAATTACAACGAAGACAACAATCAAGTTGAGGATTAACCAGAACAACCTCAACTCGTTCAAAGAGCTAGACGAGTTCGACGACATCCTAGATATGGAACTGAATGTCATTTAGGTGGACATCATTAATATAAATTTGATGTATTTTTTCTTCTATTTAATTTATTTTGTTTAATGTTATTAATATAATTTACTTTTTTTAATTATAATTATTTTTATTTATTATATCCGAAGAAAAATATGAGGTATTTGTTAAGAAAATAAAATTAAGTGACTAATTTATCTACAAAATCGGATAGAGTAGTTATAATAATAAAAAATTATCTACAAAATAGGAGAGTGTTGTTAAAATGACATAACACGTTATTTGTTTTGGCATATCTAGTCAACCGCATTTTTTTTCTCTTCAATTTAATGTATTTTATTTTATTAATAGTATTTTGTTTTTTTAAATAGTTTAATTATTTTTAATTTATTAAATAATGCAAAATCCAATTTTATATATGAAAAATAACAGAAGTAGTTGGTCGCATCTCCATGTTGGCCCAAATAATTTTTTTTTTCTAACTTCTTGAAAGAGTTCAAAAGTAGGACAATTATGTATTTTAATTTCAAAATAGAACATTTTAATTATTTAAAAAAAAGGATATTTCCATAAAAAAATCCAAATTTTTTCATGTGAATCAAAATATATTAAATTGCTAATTGTTAAAATTAACTAATATCGAGATTGTTAAAAAAAATAAAAATAGAAACAAAATAATTTTAGGAGTTTTTAAAATCGAAAAAATAAAGTGTTTTTTGAAAATTGAATTGTAGCATATAATTTATTTACGAAATTGAACTAATTTAGTTTATGAACTGAAAAACATATTTTAGTTTTTCTAGTTAAACTTAGTTTGATTTTACGGTTCGGTTTGTGGTTGTTTTGAACTATTCAAACTAATGATTCCATATATTTATCGAATGGTCTATAAATACATTATAACTAGAGTTTCTATTTTCTTCCGTTTTACAATAAATTATCAATTTGTAAAAATATTATCCCACATACATTTGTTTGATATTATTTGTATCATTTCTAAGTTAATACTCTTTTTAAATTTATTTATAAACAAAAATTGATCAAATGAAGTTCTGTATTTGATTTATTAATGATATCAAATATAAATTAAATCTTTTTAACAATTCAACTCTTTTAGAACACTTTTTATTTTTAAAAGAGATAATTAGTTTCTTTGCAATCTATGATCTAATTTTACCAATCACTCAACCTTTAAAAAAATTACAAATTCACGTGATTTAAAAAAAATCATTCGACACATGATTTTCTTTTTTAAAATATTGCAGAATTATTCATTACAATTTTGTCAATGTCAAAGGCCCCAAACGAAATTTTACAAAAAATCCCCAAACGATTACTTTTTTCTTTGATCCTACGTTCGTTAAGGCGTTGTAGTACAGACTAAACCTCCAAAGGGTCGTGACTCGTTAGAAAATGTTATCTAGTAACTCACATTTATATTCTACTTCTAATATTTTATATAAATTACTTTTTTTTATATATCTCACTAAATTCAATTTGAATTTTGGAAAAATTAAATAAAAAAATTAAAACATATGTGTTTAGAAAATTTGGAGTTAATATTTTAAAATAAATGTATTTTAGAAAATCGAACTTTGTATCTAAATATATTTTAAAAAATAGAACTTGTAAAAATGTGTTTTAGAAAATTTAATTCATGTATCGGAATTTTTTTAAAAATTTTTTTAGAACATATTTATGTATCAGAAAACTTTCAACTTTTTTTAAAATTTTTCTATATATAAATGTGTTTCAGAAAGTTTAATAAACATTTATGATATATTATTTCTTCTAGAAAATTGTATTGAATTTTTCAAAATATAAACATGCATAAAAAATATAAAATTAAAATTTTTTATAATAAAAATAAAAATATTATATTAAATATTTATTAAAATGCAAAATACGAGTATAAATTTAGAAATATAAAGTATGGTTTTGCAATCGTTATAATGTTGGAGGACCAGTTCTATTTGTTTTGTTTTTACATTACAGCTTGCTCCATGCCTTCTTAATCTTTAATATAAATGTTTGATCATAGTTTGGACTCGTTTTGTGACAAAAAATTGTCACGGTAATTTTTTTTTAGAAAAGTCAAAATAATATTATAAATAGATCAACGCATAAGATTTGCCTCAAGCAAGAATCAAATACAATGTTATAACGAGAAAACGGAAAAAAGAAATTGATACAACAAGCTCATTTTGACCAACAATAACAACATTTAGCCGATTAATCCTAAGCACCCGCTTAGATAAGTGTACCACTTATTAAGATTATATGAAAGTCTCAGTGTTAATTCTTCAACCACTACCACGATCATAATTGAATTTGCTCAATTATTTGGTTACATTGAAATTGTTTCTGCTAAAAAATAATAGTGAATTTGCTCAATCATTTGGTTACATTGAAATTGTTTTTGTTAAAAAATCCAAATCCATCAAATACAAACTAATCAAATATTTCTAACTTTATCTTTTATTTATTTAGCACCACTAATCAACCCACAAAATGATTGAGTATGTAGTAGTAGTAAAAAAGAGAACACACTACGAATACTCGACTACCTTAACACAACAAACTATAAAAGAGAAAATGCAAAAAACCCTACAATTAAAAAACAAATGATTAATTGATTCATCTACCTTGCATAAACCTATACGCAACGTAGACCTCAAATTTATCCTTTGTTGGAATGCAGTTAATCAAATACAAACTAGTCAAATATTTCTAACTTTATCTTTTATTTATTTAGCACCACTAATCAACTCACAAAATGATTGAGTATGTAGTAGTGATAAAAAAGAGAACACACTACGAATACTCGACTACTTTAACACAACAAACCATAAAAGAGAAAACGCAAAAAATCCTACAATTAAAAAACAAATGATTAATTAATTCCTCCACCTTGCATAGACCTATATACAACGAAGACATCAAATTTATCCTTTGTTGGGATGCAGTTAATCAAAGGTCTCCATGCAAAAGTTGACACTTCTAAGATATTGTTTTGTTTTACACGAAATCATGCAGCATCATTTGAATATTTTGATTAACTTTTACCGAGTATCTCTCATCCTTTAGTTTTCTCTTGTCTAACTTATGAACCTACAACCAAAAATTAGCTATACTAAAAATACAATCCAACGTAAACTCCTTCCCATTTAAAAGATTAAAATAGCATATTTTTCTCTTTATTAAAATGGTTTTCTCAAATAAATCTGACTTGATTCGATCTAACTAGATCCAATTTTAGTTGCATCCATTCATTTGTAAAAACTTTTTTCCATTTTTATTGATATATAATTATATATTTATATTGTTATGTCAAATAAAATTTATAAGTTAAACAACCTTAAGTCCTTAATATATGTATAATATACAATATTATAAAAATTAACATTACTAAATAAAAATAATCGATTATATTTAAAACATGAAATAGTAAAATTATGTAGATTAAATAATTTAACAAGTAAGACCCAAAAATTATAAGAGAATAAAAGTAATGTATTTATATTGTAAAGTTTTTTTATACTGTTATTTAGTCATAATTAGTTACGATATCAAATAGTAAATTCACCGATATTGATTAAAAAAAGTATAAAATAATGTGATATATTAAATAGTTAAAATTAAATGGCATTGTGATATTATTTTACACAGGCAGTATCATTATCTATGCATTTAAATTATATTCTAATAAATATTATTAAAATATTATAATCCAACAAATAATAACAAAATGTTAAAATCTATTTATGTGGTTATTTTTTAAGCTTAATCGGATTTCAAAAAATAAATTTAAAAACATCTAATAATATTGATTTGGTTTTGTTGATTTGAATTATTACAATACTCACAAAAAAAAATCTAAAAACATTGATAGTATTTAATTTGGTGTGATTTTTAATTTAATTTTTTTAACCAATTTTCTATTTTTATATGGACCTCTATAGTCTTTACATATTCTTTTTATAAAATTATTTTGTATTTATACTAGCATATTAAAAAAAAATAGCAAATTAGTATGAAAAACATAGTAAATAGTTATTATGGGACTAAAGTCACAAATTAAAATTCCAAAATTTCCTTGATTTATAAAAAATAAAAAATAAAAACTAATAAATCAAAAGACACCGAATCAAAAACACGTTATTACGAATTTGGATCTGTTCTATAAATCCGTGGAGGTCTGACGGTGAGAGAAACTCCATTTCTTTTCTCTTTGTTACAAGGAGAAGAGATCCGCTTTCATCCAATATCACTCTCTTCCTCAAGGCAACTCCCTTCTCTCGCTCTGTTCTCTGTTTTTATCATTTCCAGATCTGTTCCTTCCGTTTTCATTTCTCCACCTTTTCAATTTATTAAATGCCTTTCTTCTTGATCTAAATTCTTCATCTCTGATTTTATCTTTTTCGTTAGATTATTGTCGATATTTAAATTATCTTTATTCTGTTTACGTTTTTTTTTTATGTAATTGCTGGATCCATATCACATGTCGTGAGATCACACGATTTTGAATCACGAGCTTGTTTTCTTCGTTTTTTCATCTATCTCTATGTCGGATCGCAATTGCTTTCTTCTCAATCATTAAATTCTATTCGATTCCAATCCATTTTACGTAATTATAGTAGATCATGTTACGATGCTCATATTCCATTGTTATATGTATTATTTTCATTTCTTTTATTGTTTGAATTTGATTTGTTGCGATTGATATATGGATCGAATTTAATTGAGCTGTGATTGTGTTTGTGTGGATTCAGAATACTTGAAAATGGGGCTGTCATTCACGAAACTATTTAGTCGGCTATTTGCCAAGAAAGAGATGCGTATTCTTATGGTAGGTCTCGATGCGGCCGGTAAGACTACCATTCTTTACAAGCTCAAGCTTGGAGAGATCGTCACCACCATTCCTACAATCGGTATGTTACTAACTTTCTATAATTCAAATTCATATAACCGTTAGATCAATTTCAGGTATTGGCCTTTTTCACACATTGCTGTTCATTCTTATTATTATATAGTCTTTCTCCATTCACTAAAGATTTTAATTGTTGTATATGTAATGGCAAATGAAGAGTATATTTATTTGTGATGTCCACTGAGATTGATATACTGTCAATGGTTTTGGTCCAGTAACTTTAGATTGACTTATTTGAAGTTAATTTATTTACCCATATAAACACTTGTGAGACTATTTGAGAAAACTTATGAAAGCAACTTATTTTTTCAACTTATATCAATAAGTTCTCCAAGATAATTTATTAAACCAACTTATAGTTTATATGAGAACAATTTGAAGATATTTTATCTTTCATTATAGAAATAGTTTATACATAAGCACTTATATAGTAAGTTGTTAATTGAGTTGTTTATCCAAACAGGCTATAGTGCCGTCAGTATCATTGTGGGCATGATAATGGCCTATTTTATATTTATGATGCTATGTGCCTTGTGCAGTATGTACTAATGTATCATTTGGTGTAGGGTTCAATGTGGAAACAGTGGAATATAAGAACATCAGCTTCACTGTCTGGGATGTCGGGGGTCAGGACAAGGTAATTTTTTCACTACATCTTCTATGCCGTACTAGACACACTAGAATACTTATTGTTGGTTTAGCACATTGTACAGAATGCTTTTGTTGATATTGTGACATGGTAATTAGCCGAAACTGTCCTTGAGCAAGTATGGTTGTGAATGTGATATGATTTCCTTTCCAAATTTCAGTTTTAATCAGTAAATTTTGGTGATGAATCACTGATTGTCAATTTAATGCAATTACGTAGAGGTACAGATGTTATTCGAAATACATATATTGTTCAGTTATGCATGGAGTTAATTGTGCAATGATGTCTATGCAAATTGTAAGGTGATGCCTAGTTGGTTTTCAATATCACAAACTACTTGTCAATAGGATCTTCTCTCTGTATTTCAAGACTTTTGACGAAGTCAGCCTATGATAAAATACTCATCATTTAGTCTAATTTTTTGGAGTTAGTGTATCTTAAGTTGGAGCCCTTTGGTTCAAGTTGTCTTACCTTTGACCTCTTGGAATAATGTATGATCTGAGGCATATTGAATCTCTTTCTACTAAAGATGGCAGTGACGATTGACATGTTTTTCCCTGCAGATCCGTCCTCTATGGAGACATTACTTCCAAAATACACAAGGACTTATTTTTGTGGTTGATAGCAATGACAGGGATCGTGTTGTTGAAGCTAGAGATGAGCTGCATAGGATGTTGAATGAGGTAACTAAATATATCCTGAATGAGTGAAAATGAAAGGTTGATTATTCATAGATATTTGATTTCCCAGCTTAAATATGTGGGTGATCTTTTTGGATGCTTATAATACTTTTTGGCAGGATGAATTGAGAGATGCTGTGCTTCTAGTTTTTGCAAACAAGCAAGATCTTCCAAATGCTATGAATGCTGCTGAGATAACTGATAAGCTTGGACTTCATTCTCTCCGTCAGCGTCACTGGTAATTTAAAAATATTGCTCTCAACATTCTGTTTTTTTTTCCGTTCATTATCTTTCTGCTTCCTTTACTCATTCTCATCTTCATTGTTCTATACATGCAGGTACATCCAGAGCACATGTGCCACATCTGGTGAAGGACTTTATGAGGGACTTGACTGGCTCTCAAACAACATTGCAAACAAGGTTAATACTGAATAACTGTTTTGACTAACTGGACAATTCAATTTGCCTATTGATATCTCTCTTTTTTCGGGGGTGATTTGCAGGCATAGAGATTTATTAGTTAAGGATGCAAGAAGTTGAGTTTACTTTAGCGACTATGATATCCACGTCTGGTTTTGTTGCCCTACTTAGATTTTCATTGCTCGAGCATGTATTATTTGTTTTAAAGAAAGAACTGCGGTCTACTACTGAAGAATAATTTGATATTTTTTTCCCATGTAACCAAATAGCATTGTTTAATGTGTACCCTTTGATTGTGAAGTCAATTGAATTATTAAAGCCGCATGTTTATGTGTTTGTCTGTTAGATTCTTAGCAGCAGCAACCATTTGGCAGAGCCTCGGCAAAGAGGAGGGAGGTTGACTTTATTCTGAAATCCAGCTCTTTCTTCCTGATGATAAAAGTATAAGATGATAAACATTCCTAACAAGTGAAATCAACCCTGTAAAATCAGATTTTGACTAACTAAATTGACATAAAATATTGACCTATTAATGTATGGTTAATTTTAATAATTGCAATTATTTGATTAAAAGTAATTCTAACTATTCATGTACAGTTGTCTTGTTGTCGCTGATTATTCATATGTGGGCATTAGCAAGATTGAAATCAACCCTGTAAAATCAGATTTTGACAAACTAATATTGTTGTCGTTCGAATATGTACCAAAATTTACCCAATTTAAGAACTATTAGGCTATTAGCAAGATGGGTTGGCTTACCAACACTACTTCAAATGCACGACTGAAGCGGCACTCAAAAGAAAAATGATATCTACTTATTCGTACAAAACAAAATTTTGACACTGTTGCTGCATGAAAGCATAAAACAATATGAATTTTGCTAGTTTCAATACAGGTATAACCTTATGTCACAACAAGGGATTAAGATCCTCTTCTTTTAGTTCTTTCATTTTATCTCATGTTGTGAATCATAAATACAAAAACATTGATTTATTCAATTTTATTTTTTCTATATAAATCCATAAAAATTATTTTTATATGTATGAACATCACAAATTGGGAGAAAAAGAGATAATCTAAATCCCACAACTAGCCCACTTTACCTTTCTCCTTTTCGTGCAAATCTTACAAAATTGCGATCAAAATTCCAGATGAGAAGTTGACCCTTAAAGGCTTAAAGTAATCGAATCAAACCCTTTGAATAGAAACTCGATGCCATAAGGTCAATAGCAAATATCAAAATTGCAGTAGAAACGGCTCTTTATTTCCTGGCCTTCAAAGCATAACAAACATGTTTTTAGTTGAAGCCTGAATTTCCTGAATTCAGTTCTATTGTGTGCAAAATGTATTACAATTAGTGTACAAAGTCTATCATCATTCTGTTGAGGAGCCTATTCCTTGTATCTCTCCTCAAATCTTCCTTTTGTCACTCCTCACTCTTTCATAGGTTCCCTTTATTTAGCTGACAAAACTTGACTCATTTAAATATTTTCTTGGCTATCCAATTCCCTCATTTCTACTACTGGTGTCATAACATTTTCACGAACTTGGAGTGGTCGCCCAAACACGCCCATTTTCTGTGTCAAGTTCTGAATAGCCTCATGTCTATTTGCTAGTTCCATAAGAACCTTGATTCTCCTAAATGAAACATTGCTTGGCTTCTGCCCCTTCTCAACCATCTCCAAGAAACATTTCTCTGCTTCCAATAATTTCCCCATATCACAAAGCAAGTCAAACAGCACATCAGAAACCAAAGTATAAGACCCAAAACCCTTCTCCACCATGTCACCCCACAACTGCAATGCCATCTCCACCTTTTCATGTTTCTTAAACAACCTTATTAAAAACATACAACTCTGCGTATTTGGAAGACATCCTTCAACCATCATTCTCTTATATAAGTTCCATGAACTCTGTAAATCATTAGACCAGTAATAAATCCTAAAGAACAAATTGTAGGTAGTTGCATTTGGACTTAAACCTTTGTTCATCATCTCATCCACCAAATCATAAGCATCACCAAGCCTCTTCGCAATGCAAAAGTTCCTAATGGCAGCATTGTATGCCGGAACATCAGGGTAAATACCAAACTCCTTCATTTCCTTCAAAACATCTCTAGCTTTATCTGGCTGACCAATCAAACCCAACCCACCAATGATACAAGTATAAGTTATCACATCAGGCGATAAATCTCGTTCACGCATTTCATCAAACACCTTATAAGCCTTTTCAATTTCCCTGCCTTTGCAATAAACATCCACCAAACTATTATAAGTTACAACATCAGGTTCAACCCCCATTTCCTTCATCTCCTTAAAGAACAATTCAGCATCTTCAGGGGTTTTCCACCCAGATAAAAGAATATTAAAAGTTTGCAAATTTGGATGAAAACTATGCTTCAAACTATGATAAACATTTCTAGCATCCGTCATGCTTTTCTCTTGGCAAAGAGTTCTCAACAAGGAATTGAAACAATCGGTACCAAAATCGGGTACAATTTTCTTGAACTTTCTAAACGATTCAACCGTTTGTCTAACGGAGCAAACTTTAGCGACTCTAGCCAACACAACCATAACCGTTCTAGGGGTTATAACGGTTCGGTCTTTTCGTCGCGCTTCGGTTAAGAGATCCCAAACATGATTAAACATGCGGCTTCTACCAAGAATGTAGAGCATGGTGTCGAGTGAAAACGCGGTGTGGTAAAACCCTTTTCTTCTTCCTGTGTAATTGAAAAACTCTAGGGTTTGAGAAGGGTTAGCGTGGCCAAATCGAACCCTTTTGAGAACTTGGTCGATTAATTCGTTTGAGAGGAAAATTCCGCTTGATTTTAGGGTTTGTTGTAGGTGTTGGGGTGAAGAGGAGTTAGTGAGAATGTTGAAAACTTTGTTTACGTCGTCGTTTGGATTGAAACTGAACAGGCGGCGGAGAATGAGATTTGAAGGGAGAATGGACCTGAATGGTGATACAGATGTGTAATGCCTCAGGAACATTTGAAATTTTTTAGGATGGTTAGTGATAATTGTGAGTTGAGGAAGATTAGAAATCAATTAGCAGCTGATTAGGAT
Source organism: Cicer cuneatum (assembly GCA_037974295.1). Classification (NCBI taxonomy): domain Eukaryota; kingdom Viridiplantae; phylum Streptophyta; class Magnoliopsida; order Fabales; family Fabaceae; genus Cicer; species Cicer cuneatum. Next base: position 12,218,273 of record JBBPBO010000001.1, read on the forward strand.
CGACGAAGCTATTTCATTTCATGTATATATTGAGAGGAAACTACTTTAACCCATCCTAATTGGAGGGAATTGCTTGTTTGTCTTCACTATTTTCTTGGTAAAATTAGGATAGCGCTTTAAGAGAAAATGAATTGGAGTGTAGAACATAAACCAAAACCAAAACTCAAAATCGTTTTCAACTTGTAGAGGCTATGGTATACTCTCCCTTATGAATTCTCACTTCAGAAGATTAAATTTAAAATGATGATATATAAAAATTAAGAGATCGATTTTAACTTGTTGAATAAAAAAATATTGTATATAAAAGTTATTGTTTAGATTTTTGAGTTTGGAGACGAATAAGATGATAAAGAAATAAGCGAAATTTACAAAGTTTTTCTCCATACCTCCACAATTATATTTATATTTCACAAAATTTTTTAAAATGTCAAAATTATCTTTCATTTTTTTTATTATTTTATCAAATTAAATTTTACTCTTTTTTTTACCTTCTATCGAAAAATTTGAAAAAAGTTTTCTGGAAAAGACACGAACATTTCACACAGAAAACTTGCTAAAAAGTTTTTTTTAATTCTTTTTAAAAAAAAAATTTAAAAAACAAAACTACTGCAAGTTTTCCGGTAGTGTTAAATGGTACGCCTTTTCCGGAAAACTTTCTCTCGAGTTTTCTGGTAACTATCGAAAAACTTCATAAATAGTTTTTCGATAGTGTTAAATGGTATGCATTTTCTGGAAAACTTCCTCCCAAGTTTTGTTTTCCGGTAGTGTTAAATGTTCGCGTCTTTTCTGGAAAACTTTTTTCAAGTTTTCCGGTAGAAGGTAAAAAAAAAATTTATTTGATAAAATAGTAAAAAAATATGAAGGGTAATTTTGGCATTTTGAAAATTTTGTGAAGGTATAGGTATAATTGTAGAGGTATGAGATAAAACTTTCGAAAATTTGATGTGTTTGGAACCATACTTATTTTGGGAATTTTTTTTATTTTTATAAAAATTAATTAGTTTTTGACAAGAATACAAATTAATTAGTTAAAAACTTTTATTAATTGATTTAAACACTATCATATCAATGTCTAACACTTTTTTAACAAATTTTAATAGACAAAGAACAGCGAGAAATACATATTTTAAGACTTAGATGATTGATTTAAAAAATAGTCAAACTTACATAATTTCATAAATATAGTCTAGTTTCTTCTTTGATTTGATAATAAGAATTGTTTAACCTAATTTTTACTTTTAATTTAATTTTCTCTTTTATTTTCTTTGTTGAATTAGATTTTGAGTTTGCAAGTGTATACATTGTTGGTTAAAATTCAGTTTTGGCCTAATAGTTCGAACAAAGAAAGATTGGTCTTGAGATTTAAAGTGCCATGAGCAAACTATTAAAATAATATCTTTGTAACTATTTGAACACCACTCTGTTTACATTTCTTATAAAATTGTTAATAATTATTTCATAATCAAGGTTCTAAAAAATTGTCTTCAATAGCGAGACTATTTAATCTGTTTATCATATAGTATATGACAGATAAGATTTGAACAATTTCAATTTTAAATAAAATATTTTTCAATTTCAATTATGTAGGATTTTTTATTAAAGAAATAGCAAGCAACACACCTTTTTGAGATTCAGTATCAATTACCATTTATTTATTTCTTTTCTCTTGGATGACCATAAAGTTGTTTTCGATGCAACATGTTCACAAGCAAAGAAATATATGGATGATGGTGTTAGATTGGTTGGGGGTCCTTCATCCACTCATATTACTGTCACAAATGAACACATTCATATAATGTATGTGTGGTTGTTTATGAGATTTTTTACACTGAGTCATCTTCGTATTACATAGTAGTAATAAATCCAATATCAAACAATTTAAGAGGATCAGGTCGTTGTAATATTTTTGGAGATTCCGCTCAAATCTAAAAATTAGGTTTTCAAAATTCTAATATCAAGATTTTAACATTTGATGGTGGATGGTGGTGCCTAGTAGGTTGCACCCGCTGTCATATACTCAGTAGTGGAAAATTGACTATTTATTATAGGCATAAGGTATAAATATAAAATTTTAAAATGTTCAAAGTATAAAATTAAATATATTAATGTAATTTTTCAAAGATTATGGTATATTAAAAAAATTATTTGGAACCCTCCGTGATTAGTGTCCTGTGCCATTGTTCTTATTGCTCAAGTTGATCGATAGTCCTAAAGAAGATTTTTAAGTTGTATTCAAAGAACATTATAGATGACCAAGAATATAATCAAGAAGCCAAATATAAATTTAGTTCTATTTATTTAAATCTTAAAAGTGTTTTATCTTTTTATTTTTATAACTTTTGAGTGGAGTTTTATAAGAAAAGTGGATGTCACAATCTAGTAGAGGTGAATACATATATTGTTACTCTTCACAATTATGATGACATTCAAATATGTATTACGTGAATTTGATTATTAATGACATTGCTTATTTTTTCTTTTGTGAAAAAAGCAATTGAAATTTATTCAAATGACCCATCTCTTCTAAATATATAGGGATATCAACGTAGAGGGACAGGAACAACAAATAAATATTATATATAAAATAAATTAATACTTGTATAAAAAGACAAATAAAATATTAAAATATTTGTATAACTGCACTCGCATATATATATTTGTTAGGGGACTCTGAAAACATCTCATCCCCAAACTACCTTTGATGGGACTTTCTTTCCCGTCTCCATCTCAGCGAAAAATTAATCGCTCACAAAAAGCTAAATAGGTAACACTCAATTTTAAACTTTCTAATTCTTTGGCTGCTACTTGGTGTTTTGGTCAATGTGCAATAAACGCGGCAACCAATTTTTCTTCCTTTTAGTCTTGCGTTGATCACTCATTTTAATGAGTTAAAAATATTATAAAAATAAAATATAAGTAAAACTAATTAATATTTTTCAATGAAATACACACAAAGTTTAATTACATCTCCCATATTTAAAGATAATATTTCATATATTCTCCATTTAATTTTATATATTTTTAATGATCTAATTTATTAATAACATACTAAAAAAACAAAAAAAGTTACTAATACATATAATCATCTAGCTTCAATTGTACTTTTTGTCCTTTTATTTTAACTAATTCATTAAATTGATCTCCATATTAAATGTCAGTAGTTTTGCTCCTTATTTCATATTTTTTAATTAAAAAAATAATGATTTAACATATTTTAAATAATATGATATCCAATATCACGCATTCGTTACTTATATCATTAAATAAATTGCAAAAATTAATAATTTCTAAAGTTGAAAGTTAAATTTTTAGAAAATTTTATTGTGAGCGTTAATCATTTTATATCATTATTTCATATGTCGAATTATGTAAAACATATTAATTACATCGTTATTTTTTAATTAAAAAATAAATAAATAATTATTAACTTTAAAATAGAGAGATTAACTTTATAAATTGATTAAAATATGAAAATTAAAATTATAATTAAGTCAGTAATTTAATAACACTCGTTTATGAAAACAAATTAAACGTGCATCCATTCCAGCAGAGCATTTGTTAGCTTCTATATTTTCATGTTACATAAGTATTGAAACGGGCGAGAATTGGCTGCCAACTTCATTCCAAACACATACATATTAGACTTAAATTTAAAATTTTGAAGAAAAAAAGCTTTAGTTTAAAATATTTTCTTCCCTCGTTTATGTATCTTATAATCCATGAAACCAAACCCACTTTCATAATATAGAGAGGGACTAAAATACTGTTTTGGTGATATCGTTTGAGTTTTGGTTCTTTCCTTTCTTAATTTTAGTTTTGGTTCTGCTTTCTTTTCTTAATTTGAGTTTCTCGTTGAAGATGTATCGAATATGTGGCAATAATTTAAGTGATGTGGCAATAATTTTATATATTTTAAATGACGCAATATACAATCTCGTGATATAGATCCGTATAGATGTATTAACTATTTATATGTCATTAATTAAATTACAAAATAAATAATTTTTTAAGTTAAAACTAAAATTCTTAGAGGATTTTATTGCAATTTAATGGATATAAATCATTCAATATAATTGTATCATATATCACGTCATTTAAAATATCACATCTTATTTTTTAGTTAAAATTATGAGAAAGATCAAAATTGTTGAGTTTAAAAATAGAAAGATCAATTTTACAAATTAAGAAAAATAGAAGAACAAAATTGTAATTAAGCCTAAAAATAACTTAAATAAAAATTTAATTTTTTTTTTTGTAAATTTTTAAAGCAAAGAGAAAATTTAAAAAAATTATCTTTTTGTAAAAAATATTAAAATAAAATTAAGTAATTTAAAGTTAAGTTAAAATCTCGCATCATCATGTAAACTTTTTTCTATGCATCATTTAAATTATTGTCATCATTAACATTAATAAAATAAGGACTAAAATAGAAAGAAAAAAAATAGGGACAAATTTACTAAAATAAGATATCAAAACTACATTTTAGCATGCTAACTAAGAGGAAAAAATAGTTGTTTTTAGTAAAGATTTGGTTTTACAATGTTACGTGTAGATGTGAAATGAGTACCAGATTCCACAAGCTGCACGCACTAATCTTTGTATGCGCGTGACTCAGTCAGATGAAAAGGATGAACAAAGAGTCAACCAGTCAAACTTCAACCTGCAACCTTACTTCCATCTTAATCACTACTAGATGAAAACTATTGATCACTGTTACGTATCTTTTTCTTTTTTAAATTTGTGGATTGCAAACCTTTGATGGAGTATGCTTATTCTTATCCAACTCTTATTTATATATATATATATATATATATATATATATATATATATATATATATATATATATATTAACTCCACGCATGACCCAATAAGTGAAACCGTCAATCAACAAACAAAGCCAACTCTAACACGTTTCTTCACAGCCTCACTTATGAGAGTTATGAAAGGTGGGTCTACAAAGCTCAAAGAACTAAACGAGACGGACCTAAGAAAAGGTCCATGGACATTAGAAGAGGACACCATTCTCGTTAATTACATTACAACCCACGGTGAAGGTCACTGGAATACCGTCGCATGCTGTGCAGGTACATATGCAATATATATATATATATATATATATATATATATATATATATGTATTTTCTTCTAAGTTTATTACTTATCCTTAATTAGGACATACTACGTAGCTGCATAATCTAATTAAACTAAACTAAATAGGTCTTAGGAGAAGTGGGAAGAGTTGCAGATTAAGGTGGCTAAACTATCTGCGTCCCGATGTGCGGCGTGGAAATATCACACTCCAAGAACAGATATTGATTCTTGACCTCCACTCTCGTTGGGGTAATAGGTATAAAATGTTTCACTCATTCATTCTGTTTAATTAACAACACAGCCAATTTTGATAAAATACAACTGATTGATTGTAGCTATAATATATTTTGGTGTTCAACTCGTGTGAGAACACCATGTAATTTCAATCTCAAGTATGAGTATGCTACTGCTACATATACACATACATTAAGCTGTATCTGTATCTGCAGTGTATGAAAAATGGGTTTCAAGATATTAAATATAATATTCTTTAGACAGGTCGGTCTATAGTCCGTACGTGCAAATTAAATCACTGCACATGACTCCAAAGTTTTGATAGATTCAAAATATTAGTTATATATTTAACATTTATAAATTATTATTAGATATCTTACAACATAATACGATGTTATTTTCATACGATTCTAAAAAGTTGTGGATTTGTATGTAATGAAGTTGTAGAACATAACATATATTATGATGTAAAATTAATACAACCATATAATGGATACATTGCAAGTGTTTATTTTTTAAAGGTGGTCGAAAATTGCACAGCATTTACCGGGAAGAACCGACAATGAAATAAAGAATTATTGGAGGACAAGAGTGATAAAGCAAGCAAAGCAACTCAAATGTGATGTCAACAGTCAACAGTTCAGAGACATATTGCGTTACGTGTGGATGCCCCGTTTACTTGAACGGGTTCAACCCGAATCCAAAATTATCGACCCGAATCCAAACGGACCCGATGACATTCTTCTCCGAAACGCGATGCACAATTCAGTTTTGGAAACAGAGGGGCCAAAACAGAACAATTCCTCAAGTGTACTCAGTGGTACTTCCTCAGACTCCTTATCAGTGGAATTCCAAGTTCCTTCGAAATTGGGCCAAAGTGATTCTTCGGAGATGTTGGGCCATGATGATATGGCCCAAAAAGGCTCCGAATTATGGTCCAGTTTCAATAACCAAGTGTTAGAACAGGGGAATAATGGTGGTGGTGGCGACTCGTTGGAGAGTTTGTGGAACGACGAAAGCATGTGGTTTTTGCAACAACTTTCTGATGATCTCGAAATAAAATACAATTCCCTTGTGTGACGCTTTGTAGAATTCAATTTAATTTAATTTAATTCATAGTAGTGTGAAAACGTTGAACAGCCGTCCAAAAATGTTTCGGTGACTGCAAATTGTGAAATTGGTATACGGCACTAAGTAGGTCATATGTATATTGTCGCATTAGGGGATGAATTAATTTTCCTAGACTTGTTGCTACAAAATACATGAAAATTGCACGCGCTAAAGTCTTTATGCCTTGAGCGATTATGGTAAGTTGATTTGTGATTAGTTTCATTGTTAGTTTTTTCTTTACTTTTGACTTAACTTAATTTAGTGCTCTTTTACGTGGTATTGCCTTGTGCTTGCTTCTACGCTTGTTACAGCATTTAATTGCTCTGCTTTTTAACTGGGGAAAAAAGTTTGTGGAGAAAAAGCGAGCATGCGTTCCATCAAGAAATTTACACAGTGGCTTTTAATTAACCCCCAAAACACTGGAAGTTTAGTGCTACATATCTGAGATTGACAAGCTCTTTTCCTGCGTTTCGCAAGTGTAGAGGAGCTAGCACGTGAAACTTTATCAACCGGCTTATAAATTGACGTGTAGCACATGTAACACGGTGTCCTTGTGTTGATTCCAACTATTATTGATTAAATTTCAATGTATATCACGCTAGATTTGTAAATATCTCAATGAAGCATGTGGCCCTAAATATACGAAAGCAGGGTGGGACTTTGATTAACTTTAATCCATCTATCTATATAAATTCCACTTGAGTTTTACTCTTTTTCTTAAATTTTATTTAGTAGAGTTTAGATCCTCTTCTGTTATTAAGAAATTTAATTAAATTTAATTAATATTTTAGATTTTATGTAAAATATAAATTAAATTTATTATTAAATTGTATTTTTTTAATTTCAAATATTTAGCTATTTAATTAAATATTTTTAAATTAAATGAAGAGTATTTTAGGAGACGGACAAAGATGATTAGTGTTAATAATGAACTATGGAGTAATTTTAGGTGGGTGTAACTGCAAGCACTTTGACATATAAGTCAATTGAAGTTAGGGGGTGTTTGCGCTGAGATTTGGATCAGTTGTGAAGAAAAAACACATCGTATCTAAAAATTAAAATACTCTGTTTGGTTTGTTTGAATGACATTAAAAAATAACGATTAGAATTAATACGGTTTAAATTAGATTGATATTCGATTGATTCAAATTACAATTATAAAATGTTATTTGAATATTATTACTATAAATTCACGTTAAAATAACAACTTTGAAACAAAATATAACATATAATATACTCTATATTTGCATTACAAAGTAATACTAATGGATTATGTTTGAAATATATGAAGTTGTAAAATATTGTATTAAATTAAACAAATAAGTATTATTAATAAAAATTAAAACTAGCAAATAATAGATTGATGTAATATCTGATACTAATAAAAAATACACATTAAAATTTATATATATGCAGTTTGGTTTGGTTTTGATAAATTAATATGAAAACTAATTCAATCTGAGCAGTTTTCACAAAAAAAAATTTAAAAATATTCAATTACATTCAACGTAACGCGGTTCGCATTTTTTTAATAGATTTTTATATCAACACCCCTAGTTGGAGTTTGATAAATGAGAGGCAGAAATGAATATGTCCTTGCTTTTGACAAGGGCGACACTTTTAGAGTATGATCACATAAGAAAGATATTCATCGAGGCGGTAATGTCGTATTAAGTAGAATTTGTGGATCATCGTGTGATGCTGATCAATGGTTCTTGAGGTCGTGTTCAACTATGTCACGCCTGTTTTGGGGCTATTCAACAACATAAATGTTTAGCGGATTGAGCCAAAATCCAATAAGAGACATTGTTGGGTTGGAGTTTACTCTAGAATAAGAATAATAACATAAAATGGTTAAAAAGTAGTTAAATATTTGTTTATAAAAGTGATTTTGAGGGGTTTTTTTTTCCATTTAAGTGAACTTCATTCGTGCCTTACTTTCAAATGATGGGTTTTCTCTTGGAAGTCGAGTCTTATCCTTTGCTCTAAGAGTTGGGTTGCCCAACAGATCTGCCTTGTATGTAGACTTTACTTTGTGAGCGTCGCTTACAAACCAAATCCATATAATGCTTCTCAGCGAGGGGGGCATCAAGCTCTGAATTGCGCGTGTTTGGAATTATGGTAGATTTGTCAAAAGTAGAAGTCAAAGTAGAATTTAAAATCAAGAAGCCAAATCAAGACCAATTCATCAAGTCTAGAAGCCAAAAGTAGAATTCAAAATAAAATCCTTCAACAAACTAATAACAACAAAGTTATTAGGATCATTTGTCTCTTTATCTTTTTATTCTATTTGCATAGGTATTTTTTAGTCTTCTAAATAAGGCATAGAAAAATAAGGTCATTCATGAAATTCAAATTGCAAGAGGAGTTCTAAAAATTAATCATTGTTTTTCGCAGATAATAATATCATATTTTGTAGGGCTTCAAGATGTTCGGGCCACTCAAAGAGAGTTTAATACTTATCAATTTGCTTCTAATCAACTTATCAATTTGGATAAATCAAAAATCTCTTTCAGCCAAAATGTACCTGGTGGTCGTAAAATCTTGTTCCAAAGTTGGATTCAATTTAAGGTTGTTGAATGTTATTCGAAGTATTGGAAAATGCCTTCTATTGTTGGTAGGTCTAAGTAATAAGTATTTAATTTTGTCCAAGATGGAGTGTAGAAGAAGTTGAATGGTTAGAAAGAAATATTTTTATCAATTGCGTTGAGAGAAGTTTTGATCAAAGAAGTGATTCAAACAACTCCTATGTATGTCGTGAGTTGCGTTCTACTTCTGAAGGGTTTATGTGAGCACATTAAAAGTATGATTAGTAGTAAGTTTTTTATGGGGTAGCAAACAAGTAGAACGTGGAATTCATTGGTATAATTGGGAGACATTGTGTAAGGAAAAAAAGAAGGGTGGGATGGGTTTTAGAACATTCCATGGTTTCAACTTTGCAATGTTGTCTAAACAAGGGTAGCATGTCATGCATAATGACGATTTATTGATGTCACAATGTCTTAAAACAAGATATTTTCCTAAGAGCAATTTCTAAATACACTATGCCAAAAATAGTCTTTTAAAGCGCTTTTTTTAAGTCCTTTACAACGCTTTTAAGCATTGTAGTATTTAGTGCTGTTAAAAGATATAACAGCGCTATTGAAAATAAAAAAGTGATGTAATAGGTATAAATATATAGTGCGCTTCTCTTAGAGATTTACAGTGTTTTTAAAAAAAAACGTAATAGGTCTATATATAGCGCGCTTCTTATACTAGTTTTACAATGCTTTTTTGAAAAAAGCGTTGTAATAAGTACATATATATAGCGTGCTTGTATTATCAACTAGTTTTACCGCGCTTTTTTCAAAAAAGCGCTATAATATGTACACATATGTAGCGCACTTGTATTATCAACTAGTTTTACAGCGCTTTTTAAAAAAAGTGTTGTAAAAGGCTTATAAAAGCACTGTAAAACGTTTAAATAAGCGCTGTAAAAGAATAAGATTTCAATTTATGACATTTTTAAAAAAAGCGATGTCTTTTAGATGAGATTTCAATTTTTTTTCAAATTCAGATTCTTATCAACATCAAATTCAGCAACAAATATGAATTTCATATTTCATATTAACAATATCAAAATTCATATTCTTATCAAAATTCACAATATCAATTTCATATTCAGATCGACAAATATCAACAATATCAATTACAAATTCACAATATCAATTACATATATATTTACAGCAACAAATTACAAGTTCATGACAGTAGCAACAAATATAACAATATTGATAGTGGCAACATATTCACATAACAAATATCATGCCAGTTCAGTAGCAATTTCTTTATTTACCCTACTGTAGCAAAAAAATAAAATAAATTAATTACAATAATAATCAGTTCACACCAAAATATACAATAATAAATTACAATTTCCAGAAATGTGAAACTCACCTATTAACAAATTATATAACTTTCAGTTCGAGCACAAACTGACACCAGTCTTCTTTTATTTCTATGAGATCACTTTCAGAGTATGTTGAATTGAAGTTGTCAAAATACTATGTGATATAATATTTGAACATAAATAAGAAAGAATCAAATATATATATATATATATATATATATATAGTTTATATATGAAAATAAAAAATATAATGAAAATAATGTATCGTTTCTGGAATTATATTTTGATTCATATCAACAATCTCCTTCATGAATCGCAATATATAGTATCTGCAGTCTATGTTGTTAGTTTGGCACGAATACTATAAAATAAAACACGTACGCAGTAAATATTTATGCATTAATTGTAAATAAAAATTATTTTGACGATAATATTGTTGGAACCAAGTTGTTTTTGCAATTAAAGTTTTGATGTTAACAAATGTATTTTATGAAAATAACATATTTGACTTAGAAGAAGAATGAAAATGTCATCAGAAGAATAGATCAGAAGATGACGTCACCAGAAGCAGAAATCAGATGATGACGTCACCAGATGATGTCACCAGAAGATGACGTCACCAGAAGCAGTAATCAAAGGATGACGTCACCAGAGGATATGTCCAGAGGATATCATCAAAGGAATCTGTTAGAGAAAAATGCTCAAAACAGAATCTGAGAATATATGCTCAAAACAGAATATGAGAAAAATGCTTAAAATAGAATTGGAGCAAAAGACTCGAGAAACAGAATCTAGCTAAAAATATGCTCAAAACAGAATCTGAGAAAAATGCTCAAAACAGAATTGGAGCAAAAGACTCGAGAAACAAAATCTAGCTAAAAGTATGCTCAAAACAGAAGCGGAGCAAAATGCTCAAAACAGATCAGTGAGCAAAAGACTCAAAACAGAATCTGAGCAAACTACTCTAGAATATTCTCAGAACAGATTAATCGAAATACACTCTAGAAGTAAAGCATCAGTGAAGTCCTAAAGTTCAACTATAAATAGAGACTTAATGCTAAAGAATAAAGTATTGAAAAACACAAGAACTCAAGCTTCAATTCAAAGTTATCTGAGAGTTCAAAAGAGAGAAACACAAATGAGCAAGAGCAATATTTTCTAAGTGTTTTCGAGAGAGAAATACAGTGCAACAATCAGTTTTCCAGAAGCAATAAAAGAGTGCAAAAATAAGTGCAGCAAACAGCTTTCCAAAAACAACATTGCAAAGTTTCAAACCTTTATTATATAACCCGATAGTGGTGTAGATTCCTTCTTCAATCTGGGGTTGTCAGATTGGTAGAAGAAGACTTGACTTGTAGAGTCAAGGTGTTGTTATCGTTCCTCAAAAGTCTGGGGTTGTCAGGCTGTTTGAGAAGACTTAGCTAGTTTAGTTAAGATGTTGTTCCTCAAAAGTCTGGGGTTGTCAGACTGTTTGAGAAGACTTGGCTGGTATAGTCAAGGTGTTGTTATTCCTCAAAAGTCTGGGGTTGTCAGGCTGTTTGGGAAGACTGGCTTGTAGGGTCAATGATGTTGTAATTCAAAGGAGTTTGAATTAGTGAAAAGGCCTTCTGGAGGAAGGGACTGGACGTAGTCTAGTTAACGGTGAACCAGTAAATTGCTGTGTTATTATGTTATTATTATCCGCTGCTGAATCTGACTAGTTATATATCGAATAATTCACATTAACATTCAACAAAACAACAAAAGAAATCAAGTTTGACAAACACAATTCAACCACCCCTTCTTGTGTTTGCACCTTCAAATATATCCGTATTTGGCACCAACTACACATTAGTTATCATTAATCTAAAAAAAAAACAAAATTATTGAGGTATTTAAGTATAGTAATTAATTTTTTTTACATACAATACAAAAATAATTATTAAATGCATTCGCATAATTGATTATTTTTTATTATATTCACTAGTGGCAACATTAATGAGTGAAATTTAAACTAAAACCTAGAAAATTAATATTAATACAATTAATTGAATAAAAAATGATTTTGAGGTCCAAAGCAATTGCCTTGTTGCCCACAAACCCTAAAATTACTTGCTATAAATTAAGAGTATGTGCACAGTGTTCAAGTGCCGTTGTTGAGTACTTGTTCGTCTACATCTCTACAGGTATAATGTTGCTTTTTAATTTTACATATTTATTTGTTTTCTTTTCAAAATGGATTGCTTACAATTTTTCAAAGAGATCACGGTGATGACTACATAAAATTCAAGCTCAACAGACCGGAATGCACGGTTTCTCTCTCTTTTGAGAGGCTACTTTGCGTGTCGATAACCCCGCATAACTGAGTGATCTTTTCCGTTTTTTTAATTAATTCATTCTCTTTTTTCTTTCATGAAGAATTTTATTATCATGTAAATGAAATAACATTGTCGCGTATTATTACTTTTGTTTTCAAAATCATGGTTGTTAATTGTTTGTGTATGGGGAAAGAGTATTCGCGATGAAGATATAAAAGCTCCCTCTTCTCAAAATTCAAGTTGAGGAAATTTGCTGGCTGAATCGAACCTTAAATCTTATTGCCATCACTGAGTGAACTTTTCCCCCTTTAATTTAATCTTTATTCCGATTTCATACTTTCGCTTCCGGATCTGAAAATCAATAATTTGAAGCATATTTTTTTTCGAAAATATATTTTTCTCCATTTTTTCTGTTTACACCTAATTACATTTTGTGCTTACTAGTTTATATAGAATGGATAAGATTATGGTTCTGGTATTATATAAATAAACTCAGTTTGAAGGCTATCGTGGAAAGCTGTTGAAATATTACGAAATTATAATACAATAGTCGATGTCATCAGTAGTGACTTTTGTCCGCAATTTGAGGCATGTATTTCCGTTGAGTGTGCAGGTAAAATTATATTTAAGAAGAGTGCTTTTGTTTCTTAATCTTATATTGAGACCAAGTTTGTCATGTGACTAAAAGGAGGCAAAAAATATTACTATTAACCATAAAAGAGAGAAAAATAGTTATTTTTTTATTAATGAAAAAGATGTTGTAACTATAACTAATTTCCCGCAAGAAGCTTTATATTTAACTATAACTAAAATAATAATAAATTAATACAAATGTCGATATTTTTGGCTAAAAGATTTTTGAAAAATTTATTATTCATTTGAAATAAGAACAACCTTGTTTAATTTTGTTGTTGTAATAGGTGTTGAATTGAGTTTAGACCTCCAAATAAGATTTTCTTTTGCGTTTTTTGAACCAAATCTCATATGCAACTCTTTTATAAGACTTCTAATGAGAATCAATTATGGATCTTGCTTTGTTGTTGTTGATAAGTGTTGAATCAAAATAATTTTGTCACCAAATGTTGTTGGTGTTCTTGAAAAAACTTCAACAAATACATTTGATTTCATTCTTTTCATATTTGATGAAAATTGTTGATATTGAAAAAATGTTATATCAAAACATTGAAAGTCTACCTATATGATTTTTATTTTTTATTTTTTATTTATCATTATCATGATGAAATAATTCTAACTTGGAATTTGAGAGGGGGGAGAAGAAAATGAAGAAAGAAGGATAAGTAATTAGTTTTGAATGGAGAAAAGATAGGAAAATGAACAATTTTTTTTAAAATCAAATAGAAATGAAAAGATAAATCAATTAAGTTTCTATCAAAATTTTCCCAAGAATTGTTTAGAAAGAAAATAGCGGAATAATTAGCTCTATGATATCATAATAGAATATGCAAAATATTGATATCAATCATGAAAAGATAAAAATATAGAGATAACTTTTGTATTGACTAAATGACAAAAATTATTACAATAATAGTTATAATAAAACTTATATACCCAAATTATAACAACTAATTTTTAACTAACATAACTTTTAACTAACACCTAACCAAAGTAACTAACTGGGGACTTATGACTAATTTTACATCTTTAATAGTAACTAAAACAAAATATCACACAATAAATCAAATAAGTCTTTATGTCGTAGCTGAGTTGATAGATGTTGATATTGTTAAGTTTGACTTATTCTCTTAGGAATTTTGCAGTTGTATATGAGTTTATGTTGATATTCACCATAACTTTTAAATAGAAAAAACTAAATCATAAAATGGGGTGTAGTACACCTTCATTCAAGTACCATGACTGCAATATACCTAAAAAATGGAATTTTAGTTTTCTAATCTAAAAGCAAAAATTCACATTTTGTTTTAAAAGATAAATAAAATACCTACTAATAAATTTTACTGCTATTTATTTTTAAATGTATATATATTACAATAATACTTATAATAATATATGTATCAAATATACCCAAAAAAATTTGTGAAAAACTTTTAACAATATGGAAATCGATTGGTTCATGGCAAGTTGTTCTCCTTAAAAAATAATTTTGTAAATTCTACTTTGCTTCTCTTGACGGTTTGAAAAGTGTTCGAACAATTGAAACTTGAAATTTAAAACCTAGTCTTCTTCGAGTTTTCTCTTGGACAAAAGATTTTAATCCGGATTTGGTAAGAAACATAAAGACTCAATGTTGGATTTGTATCTACAATGTGTCTCAGAAATATTTAAAGCCAAAAATTAATTTCATAATCATTTCAGGTATTAGAATCCCATTATCTCTTGATGAAGCAACCGACAAAAAAACATTGGGATATTTCTCTCGAGTTTTTGTCGATTTGGACATGTTACAAGAGCTGAGAAATTACATTCTTGTTGAACATAAATGATATGCATTTTTTGTTTACATCGATTATGAAAAATTGTCATTGTTTTGTGAATCTTGTAAGGTTCTTATGCATTCCATAGACAATTGTAGCAAAAATTCTAATGTTCACAGAATACCTCAAGATGTTGCAGTTGTAAAGAAGTTGACAAAGAAGTATGCCCCTAAAAACATTGTTGCTCCAGATAAGGTCAAAATTGAACGCAAAAACAAAGATATTTAGGGTAACAATGTTCATTTTATTGGTAACTCTCCTTTTATTGATCATATCTCCAATGTTGATATAGGAGGAACCACTATTATTCAAGAATTTTGTCCCTCTAATCAAGAAAATTTTGGTAAAAATCGTAAAGAAGTTTATGACTCGATCTCAATTGATTTTGGGGAATCAAAAATCATTCTAGAGACACTTGAGGATTATGAGGTACAGTCTACACAGGGTCCTAAAAATATAGTTCATAAGGTCTAATTCACGAGGTATTTGGTTATAACTTACATAATTCAGCTAACACAAATCATTTACAACAGGATCATCTATATCAAGATATGCATATTGTTGTTTCTTAGAGCGATGCAATATTAGAGGAGACAACAATATGCATATCTGAATATAGATGATCTTCTAACTATTAATGATAATAATTTACATATCAAGATTGCTCAGTACTTGAAGATATTGAAGTATTTTTTTTAAAATATAGAAATTAACGGAACAAATCGTAGAGATGACACGAAAACAACAAATTCTTCTACTACTAATGAAGATACTTCTACGGTGGCTATTTCTACATGATTTAATAAACTTTTTTGATATTTTTTATTTCTTTTTTGAATTATGCTGATGTTCTTCAGTTATTTTTATTTTTCTTTGGCTCCTTGTCTTTTTATCCTATTTTTAGAGGTATTTTCTAGTCTTCTAAATAAGGAAAAGAAAATAAGGTCCTTCATGAAATTCAAATTGCAAGAGGAGCTCCAAAAATTAATCATTTATTTTTTGCAAATGATAATCTCATATTCTGTAGGGACTGTCTTCAAGATACTTGAACCATTCAAAGAGAGTTTAATACTTATCAATTTGGATAAAACAAAAGTCTCTTTTAACTGAAATGTACCCAATGATCGTAAAACCTTGTTCCACGGTTGGATTCAATTTAAAGATGTTGAATGTCATTCTAAGTAATTAGAACTGCCTTATTTTGTTGGTAGGTCTAAGCAATAGGTATTTAATTTTGTCCAAGATAGAGCGTGGAAGAAGCTGAATGGTTGGAAATGATATTTTTTATCAACTGCATGGATAGTAGTTTTGATCAAAGCAATGATTCACGCAATTCCTACGTATGTCATGAGTTGCACTCTACTTCTGAAGGATTAATGTGAGCACATTGAAAGCGTGATTAGTAATTTTTTGTGGGGTAGCACACAATGTGATCGTAGAATTCACTGGATTAACTGGGAGACATTGTCTAAGGAAAAAAAGAAGGGTGGGATGGGTTTTAAAACATTCCATGATTTCAACTTTGCAATGTTGTCTAAACAAGGGTAGCATGTCATGCATAATGATGATTTATTGATCTCACAATATTTGAAAGCAAGATACTTTCATAGGAGCAATATTTTTAGAGCTTTAGTTCGTATTTTGCAAGTTCGTTTGGAGAGCAAGGGATGGTCATCAAATTCATGTATGGGAGGACAATAGGCTTCCTTATAAAATTGGTCACAAGATTTGGTCATCTAAACTTTCTAATTGCGATATTATGTTTGTCTCGGGTCTTACACATCATGATATTCGATGTTGGGATGCCCTTACTTAATGAAGTTTTTACCCCTTTTCAAGCTCAACAAATTCTTTAGTTGTCATTTCTTTCTATTAACTATGAGATGAGTTTGTGTGAGTGGGGTGCTTCAGGGTGCTTCAGATCTTCTGTTTTTCAATGAAGAGTTTGTATCATTTTTTAAGGGCAAGACGTGAGGTATTTTTCTCTCATAATTCAACATAGGACATTGACCAACAAGTGTGGAAAATAAAAAATATTCCAAGACACACTCATTTTGCTTGAAGAATTCTATACGCAAAAATATCAGTAAAAAAATTATATTTTTAAAAGAGAATTCAATTGTGATCCACCGTGTGTTTTTTGTGGGCATCATAACTGTTGAGAAAAAATCTCTTTTAATGATAACAAAATTATCTTAAGATTATGATTACACTAATGTGTGCATTTAAGTATTATACTAAGAAAGGAACATGATCCAAAGATCGCAACCTCCTTTCCAGAAGAATGAATGCATGCAGGAAACAAAGCCGTTAATTCCAGAAGCAGAAAACCTGAAAGTTGAAGACACCAGATAATGCATCCAGAAGGTACCAGAGGATGCATCCTGAAATTACCAGAGGATATCTTTGCTGGCCCATATCAGAAGGAAGCAAAGTCAGAAGAAGACATGGACCAGACTAGAAGGAAGCCTGCTAAACGGGAGACTTGATCCAGACCAGAAGGAATCATAAGTCAGACTTAGTCCAGAAGTTATTCTGACCAGAAGATGGCCTGACAGTGAAATGATAAACAGCCTAGAATTGATCCAGACTTAATCAGAGGATAAATTAATGGGTCCAGAACAAAATAATCAATCCATATTTGACCCAAACCAGAAGATAGCAGGGTTCATGGTATGAAACTAAGCCCAGACAAGAAGAAATGATGTTCATATATGATCCAAACCTGATCCAAATCAGAAGGTAAAATGTCCAGACTGAAATATCATTTGTCCAGATTTAATTTCAGTTCAATCCAGACCTAGTTCAGATAAATGGTCTAGATTTAAGAAGATCAGACCATGGCTCAGTGTCGGCCGAAATCAGAAGGTCAGAATGTATGGTCCAGCATTGGCCGAGATCAGAGGATCACAACAGACCAGTTTGCTAGTCCAGGTTGGCCGACATCAGAAGATATACATCAGAAGATGAACTTCAGAAGATATACATCAGAAGATGAACATCAGAAGATATATATCAGAAGACGAACAACAAAGGATAAGAAATGAACATTAGAAGATATACATCAGAAGATGAACATCAGAATATGAGCATCAGAAGATATATATCAGAAGACGAACAACAAAGGATAAGAAATGAACATCAGAAGATATATATCAGAAGATGAACATCAGAAGTTATACATCAGAAGATATATATCAGAAGATAAGAAATGAACATCAGAAGATATACATCAGAAGATGAACATCAAAAGATATACATCAGAAGATGAACATCAGAAGATAAACATTAGAAGATGAGCACCAGAAGGTAAACATTAGAAGATGAATACCATAAAAAGATCACCAGAGGATGAACTCTAGCTACTTCTTCATCCTCCTACAAAACAACTAACAGTTCCAAAGTATCAAAAGTTGCATCATTCGCGAACAGAGAAGTGTCATGTCTTGGAACCAGAAAAGAGCACTGGCCAGTTATTAAAAACGTATGGAATGATCCAACCTCTTGGAAAGCTAAGTAAAGAAGTAACCTCCCAAGTGCCAGGCTGTAAAAGGACAGAATGGCAAGGCTGTAAATTCAAAACAAAACTAAGGGTCATTACAACTTAGGAAAACGGTCAGAAAAGCAAATTTCCTTGAAGAGAAAGTTTCCTTCTCTCTATAAAAGGAAGGCTGCTCTTCTTCAGCAACACACACAACTATATGAGTTAAAAAGAAAATATCAAGAGGCTATCAATAGCATTATCAATCTCCCTTCCAGCTTTCTATAATCTTATAGTAGATCTTTGTTTCATCTTTGTAGAAAGTAATTCCTATCAAACTACTTCATATCATCTCTAGAACTTCAAGTGAGTAACACTTGAGAGAAATCAGAAGGAAAGAATTGTAAGCTTGGTGAAGCTATAGAATACACGATTTGTAATCAACCTCAGTGAGAGGTTGATAGCTTTTGATACTTAGTAAAAACTCACAAGTGTGTGAGGACTCGACGTAGCCTTCATTAGGTGAACCAGTATAAAAATTCGTGTGTCATTATTCTCTCTCTACATTTCAACATCTGATAATCATCCTCTGAAAGAGGACAGTAGTTTAAAACTAAAACAGAATTTTTAAAACTCTGAATATCTCTATTCAACCCCCCTTCTAGTGATATTCTAGCCACTTCAATAACGAGACAATTTCATGTCTCTTTATAGAGAGGTACTAGTCAAAGCAGATCCGATTTACTTTCCCTTAAGGTCTGATATTTAATTTGTATATATTATTGATGCAAATGAGAATGTGATTGTAAATGTTTTGGCTTTGTGTTATGAAATTCGGTGTGATATAAATAATAAATAAAAAATATTTTAAGGGGACTAACGTTGAAATATGGTGTTTTAGAAATAAAAAAGCTTATCAAAATTTTGATATTTAAAATTTTTTTCTCGAAAAAAATTGATAAAATTAGAAAAGAATTCCTTAAAAAATCCAAAAAATATTAAATTATTTTTTATTGAAAAAAAAATTAAACTTTTGTTCTAAAAAAATCAAAAAAAATTGTCGAGAATTTTTCTCAATTTTTTTTTTCAAAAAAATTAAAAAATAAATTTAAAAAGCTGGATTCATTGGCCCCACTAAACCTACAAAGTTTTTGGAGTTTTTTTTTTAGCTTTGGAGGCTTTATTAAGGAAGGACTTTTTCAACTATGAAATTTTTTCACTTCTCCAACACCTGGACGACGACCTATAATTAGTGAGCTATGACACCTATAGCATTAAGTGGAGGTCGCAGTTTGCCTATATTTGATGTTTGTTGGACACCTCATTTAATTGTTGTTATAAGTCTAATGTTGATGTTGATGTAGTAGATCCAATGGATTAGGATAAATGAGATATTGGTGTTGTAATGAGAGATGATAATGGTGTGATAGTTGTTGTTAACTACCGGCATGTCATTTCATTACGAAATTCATAGGTAGCATAAGTTTTAGCTACACATAAATGTTTGGAATTTGCTAAAAACATTTCTATCTCGAATCTTATAGCAAAATCATATGTTTCAAATGTGGTTCTGACGTTGAACACTCATCAACAATCTTCCACCTATGTTGGTTATATTATTAGATATTATATTAATTTTAATATTTGCGTTAAATTCTTTACATGCTACGCATGAAACCAACTAAGTGTCCATTATTTAAAATTCGAATTGTATGCAGTTTAAAGAAACTCAACCTTATATTTATGATATCTTGACTTTTGATTTTTTTCAGACTTTCTTTTATAAATTGTTATAAAAAAAAAAACAAAATAGTTGAGGACCTTTAAATATAGTAATTAGTTTTTTTTTACCAGAATTGTAATTAGTTTTTACAATGGTAAACTATACAAAAATAATTATTAAATTATTTAATTTAAATGCATTCACATAAATGATTATTTTTTACTATATTCGTTAGTGGTAACATTAGTGAGTGAAATTTAAACTAAAACCTACAAAATTAATATTAATACAATTAATTAAACAAAAAATGATTTTGAGGCCAAAAAATGTTTGAGGCCCAAAGCAGTTTTGAGGTCCAAAGCAATTGCCATACTTGTTGCCCACAAACCCTAAAATTACTTGCTATAAATTAAGAGCATGTACACTGTCAAAGCACCGTTGTTGAGTTTAATTTTACATTTATATTTGTTTTCTTGTCAAAATGAATTGTTTACAATTTTTCAAAGAGATCACAGTGATGACCACATAAAATTCAAGCTCAACAGATCGGAATGCACGGTTTCTCTCTCTTTTGAGAGGCTACTTTGCGTGTCGATAACCCCGCATAACTGAGTGATCTTTTCCGTTTTTTTTTTAATTAATTCATTCTCTTTTTTCTTTCATGAAGAATTTTATTATCATGTAAATGAAATAACATGGTCGCGTATTATTAATTTTATTTTCAAAATCATGGTTGTTAATTGTTTGTGTATGGGGAAAGAGTATTCGCGATGAAGATATAAAAGCTCCCTCTTCTCAAAATTCAAGTTGAGGAAATTTGCTGGCTGAATCGAACCTTAAATCTTATTGCCTCCGATCTCGGTAAAAGATATTATCTTGCTAGCATTTCATCTATAATAATAGAGAATGAATAATCATGAATCCACACTGAGGAGCATGATAGATAGAATCCATAGAATCCCTAGTTAGAGATGAACTGCCATTAACTGATGGTCTGTAAAAATAACTTCATAGATTTTAGAATTTGTCATTGTTTATTTGCTGTGGTCGACATTAGAAAGTACCCAAAAATTCCAAGTCTAAACATTAGAGTGCTGCGATTGATCTTTTGTTTACATTTTAAATAAGCTCAACCTCAGGCAGCCTTGACAAACTTTCATGACCTATGATTTTATTTTAAAGTAATATCAAAACCTTTCCGAACTTTCCAGACTTCGTGATTTAGTTTATTTTATGATGAGAAATGTCACAATTGATGATAAGAGTAATAATCATTTTGATTTTGAAAAATTGTCATTGTTTTCTAAATATTGTACGGTTGTTAGACATTTCATAAACAATTGTTGCTAAAATTATAAATTTTGCTGAATAACATAATCCATTGAAGATGTTGCAGTTGTATAGATATTGGCAAATAAGTATGCTTCTAAAAATATTGTTGTTACTAAATACGTTTTTGATATATATTTTAAAGATAACAAACGTCGTGAAATAAATATTAAATTTTCTAAATGGTGATGTTTGCATTTGAGTTTTTTGTTGACAAAATAGATGTGATCAAGCTTGAAGTTATGAACATAAACAAGTGAATTGCAAGAGCTAAACAATGAAAGAGAGTAACATTAGAAGATTACACTAGTAGCATCATAGGCTTCATAAAGATATTTGAAGTTGACTATCATTTGAACCATAAGAGTTTTAAATGAGAGGATGAGAAAGTCATCATAACTTTCATGATAATGTCACATTGACGTGAATATGTGGATTGTAAACATAAGATGTACTTAGTTATCACACCATTTCAAGTATTGTACTTAACTATAATAAAGAATTGAGGAGTCTAATTCATAAATATTAATATGATTATCCTCGATATGTTGCATCTCAATTACTTATATAATCTCTTGGAAGATGTCAAGAAGAATTAAGGGTCAAGAGATGATTATATGAAAATTAGAGGATGAAGTATTCAGACCTGAGAATTAATATTTTTCACAATCTCATATCCAATGATAAACCTGATGATGGACATTCATCACAATCTCAAGTTCGAGAACAAATATTTATCTAAGTTTTCATCTCACAATTATTGAAAAAGTAAGGCTAAATAGCACCCGTGGTCCCTTAACTTAATTTCAGTTAACATGACAAAAGTTGACAAGTTGTTCACCCTATTATAGGTTTACCAAAAGTAAATGTAGATAGTGACGTCACATCAATAACATACTCTTATGTGGGAGATAAGAACTTTTATCATCGCACTTAACATAACGAAAAAACCATTCTCTGATATATAAAAATGAGATCTTATGTGAAGAGAGCAAAAATATTATGTCAGCATTTTTCAAATTTTTACAAAAGCCTTTAAAGTAAGACAAACACATCAATTGTGATTTTCAAGATATTGAAAACAAGAAGGAACTTTCTATAAGCTGGCCAAACAAGTAAAAAATGTGTCAACATGTTTACACCAAATTCAAAGAGTCACATATTGAAAAGAAATATATACAATCATCTCTCAAAGACTTGCATAGATCCAAGGATGATCATCCATGAACATCATAAAAATTAGTTACATAAGAGGATGAATACACTCTAAAGATGAGGATAGACGCAAATGATATCCTCATAACAAAGTTGGCACATACAGAAAAGTATAAAGGTACAAAGAGGTGAAGTACTTGATATGAAGGGCACACTGGTCAAAGTGGTTGGAAAACGAAAAACAAAAATCAACAATCACATCAAGATTCAATAAAATAGAAACTCCATCTTTGTACTTAAACCAGGTCTGAGGACAAACACAAAGGATAAGAAACACAGAACTGAGGATGAACTTTGTTCATTAATTATCCTCGCACATGGGGAAAATAAGTGAAAGTACAAAGGTACAAAAGGTGGTGTCCTTGACTTGTAGGGCAAGCCACTTCAAATTGTTGGGAAAAAAGAAAATGAAAAAAACATTAGTCACATCAGGAAGAATGAAAGTTTCATTCTCGTACTAACAAAATTTGAGGATGCACCACCGTTGTCATCCTCTAAGCATACTTAACACGACGATAAAAGTTAAATGGCAGTTTTGCAAATAAAGACAAGTCCAAAGAAACTTAGCAAAGTTTCCAACAACTATATTTTGCTAATCCATATGTTTGAAGCTCCAAAAGCAACTATAAATATAGAAGTATTAATCTTCAAACATCAAGAGAATCATCTCTAAGAAAATACTTAAGTTATTCAAGCTTATCATCATTCTTTTTATTCTACACACCCTTCCAAATTTAAATAGATTTGAGGATCATTTTGATTGAGTGTGTTATATACAACTTCACATCACTATCTTATATTAGAAAATTGTAATTTGATCACAAACAAATTAAACACATTACTACTTGTGAGCTTGTTGAGGCTAGTAAAAGTATAGTGTTGTAAGCATGGTGAGGCTAAGAAAATACATAGTTGAAAATGTGCAGATAAGATGATTAATTTCTGGGCACTAGTGAAAATCTAACAAAGTTGTAAAGACTGTAGTAGTTTATATTAGATAAATCAGTGTAAATTATTTGGGTGAATCTTCTTAAGCTCTACACTTTTTATATTTATTTTATTCACATCATTAGCACATTTATTACACATATTTTAAACTCATATTATTATTCTTTAGATCATTCTCAATAAGAGGAGGATTATTTTTTATCTACTCTTCTTCACTCCATAGACAACTTGAGATGATAATATTAGTGCAGGAACTAAAATTTTAAAAGGGTCACAATTCAACCCATTTCTCATAACATTCACTTTTACTGCAATAGTGTTCATTGTATAGTTAACTCTCTTTTTATTGATCATATCCTCAATGTTGATCTAGGATGAACCACTATTTTTCAAGAATTTTCTCCTTTTGATCTTGAAATATTGATAAAAATCATAAAGTTTCTAACTCAGACCCAATTGATTTTGGAGAATCAAAAACCATTTCAGGGACACTTGAGGAATATGAGGTACAACCTATATAGAGTCCTAAAATATAATTCATGAGATCTTTAGTTGTAACTTACCTAATTCAGCTAACACAAATCATCTACAAGATGATCATCAATATCCATATATGAATATTGTTAGTTCTTGGAGTGATATAATGTAATAGTAGAACAATATTGAAAACCATCAAATCTCTTTTGATTTATAGGTCAACCCAGAGGCTATGGTGTCGAGTATGACATATCCATATGTTATTGTTACTGATAATAATTTACATATAATAATTGTTTAATACTTGAAGATTTTTTTTAAAAAAATAGAGATGTTAACGAAATAAATCATATAAATGACACGAAAACAACAAATTGTTCTACTACTAATGAAGAGGTACAAAAGTGATTTCTAAAAAAATAAAAAATAAAAAGAATATACACAGAAACACTATAGTATATTATTTCCACTATAGAGTAAGAAAATCTACATGATTTAATAAACTTTTTTAACATTTTTTTATTTCTTTTTCTCTTTTATGAATTAGGTTTATGTCCTTCAATTATTTTTCTTTTCTTTTTATTAAATTGTTAGCTTAAAAAAATTTAAATAAGTAACGAAAATATGAATTCGGTCATTTATTTAGATAATGCCAATACAGCTCATGAACCACAATCCATGGACTCGTGCTGATCACAAATGCACGGATATTTTACAAGTGTGACCAAACTGCAATATGATTTTACGTATTAATTTGCATTGAGTCACACCAAACATGATAATAAAAATAAATTCGACATTCTTAAATTACTTATTCTATTTCTTCTTGGTGCTTTTGTTATATGAAATTAAATTATTTGCGGTAAACTCGTGGAAGGAATAAGAAACATTCTTTACATACAAGTTCATAGGTTTTCAGTATCTCAAACGATTATGCCTAAAAAAAAGTATCTGTAACAAGTGGCTTTATTACTTAATCGCAACTTGGGAGGAAGTTTGACCTGAAACACAGTCAGATACAGGAACCATTTTGGTTCCAGAAACGACCGAGTATTGTTAAAGCCTTCTGAGTTTTGACTATTTGAAAATAAAAAATTATTATTTTTGTAAACTCGGTTGAATATGCGTGTAATAAGTCAAAGGGTCAACTCCAAATAGCAAGTTCAAAAATAAAAAACGCCAAAACATAACCAACAATAACTAATATATTGTCCTTTAATCCATTAATTAACTATTCTGTGTCCTGAAAGTATTCAGCTATCATCGCAGCCCCTCATTTTATATTCTTTTAATAGTTTTGACAAATTCTCTCAGTTCTTAAAGTGCAGATCCTCCTAAATTCAACGTCAACTTCAGATAAATACTCTCTATCTAATCACATTTTCTTACAAGTTAATATCCTTAAGATCCTAAGGTTTTTTTAAGAACTAACTCTTCATTATTCCAAAGCCAATACATTGATTGAATTTAACATAACATGGATAGCAGCATGTACAAAAGCAGTATTAATAATGTAACGAGAAGTTTATCAGATTGTGGCTTATCAGCAACAAATGTAAGTGAACAAGATATGGTAATGAAGAAAGGTCCATGGACAGAGGACGAGGACACTCTTCTAATGAACTATGTGTCAGTCCACGGCGAAGGTCACTGGAACTCCGTCGCTCGATGCTCAGGTCTAAAACGAAACGGAAAAAGCTGCAGACTAAGATGGTTGAACTATTTGCGTCCAAATGTTCGACACGGGAACATCACTCTCCAAGAACAGCTCTTGATTCTTGACCTCCATTCGCGTTGGGGAAATCGGTATGTATACAATTAAAATCATGTCATTGATTGATTTATTAGACATCAAAAACAAAAAAAAAATGTTTAATTAGTTTTGTTATGAAATAATTAAGTTGATGACATTGGTATTGTTTAATGAAGGTGGTCTAAGATAGCGGAACAATTACCAGGAAGAACAGACAATGAAATAAAGAACTACTGGAGGACAAGAGTGGTGAAACAAGCTAAGCAACTTAAATGTGATGTAAACAGCAAACAATTTAGGGACACCTTACGTTTTGTTTGGATTCCACGTCTCATAGAGAGGATCCAATCAAGTAGTGCAACTGCAATTCCTAATAATAATTCCTATGGACAAAGACAAACCGCCACTAAAGCTCACAGTGAAACTTGTGGGACAACAAATCCTCTCATGTTGTCTGAGGTTTCATCGTACTCGTCAGAGGTTGATGTTCTGTTACCTCACAGTCTCTCTGAATCAAATGTATCTTTTGATTTAATGGATAGTGCGGAATTGGGATCAACGTGGCAGGAGTGGAACTGTTATGATATCCAAGCATTTGAACAGGGTAATGTTTTTGGTGGTTCAGAATTGTGGACTGATGAAAACTTATATTTCTTGCAGCAGCAACTTGCTGATTTATGATCCAGTTTTTTACATTAGAATTTAAGTGACATTGTTAAATTTTATTTAATTTAGTGGCATTGTTGAGTGACTTGTTGTTATTGATTGTTTGTAATTGTCCTACTCTTATTGTGTAATTGTAGTTCATTTCTCTAATTATCAATTAATAAATAAAAAATTGATTTGCTTCTATAAACAAACAGAAAATCAAAATAGTTTAAAATATATTGACACTCACAAGCTACACTATGGTAGAAGGACTTGTATATGTGAATCTATGAAATATATGAAATATTTACGTATACAAATATAAAATAAAAAAATGGAACGTGACAGAACACGTAAACACTAATAATAATTTAAGAAAATAAAATTAATTGAATTTGATCTATGTATTAGTGTGGGATTTTAATTAATTAATTTTACTAACTTTTCACTTTAAATTAATCAAATTCGTTAACGTGATATTTGGACATGTAACACATTAATCTTCAATGTAAAATCTACTCGTTACATAGGTGTAAGTTTTGACTTGGACTCCATTAGTTTTATGGCTTATTTCTTCAACGTCGGTCTTGTGTTTTACGTTATAACAAATATTCTAGAAGGATAAAGATTAAAAAACGTGGTAGGAAGTTTGACATTTCTAAATTGAGTATGAAGACTGGGATCACTGAACCAGTGTTAAAACAATAAATTATTCTAATACTAAAAGTATTACTTGGTTTAAATTCAATGGGTTTCTCATTAGAAGCACTAAGTGCCGCAACATTTGAAACCAGCACCTTTAATATCAATCTTGATATATTATTCTAGTCTTGAGTCGTTCACACGTGATTGAGAATTTGGGCAGTCAACGTGTTCAAGTTGATTTCTTTACTAGTATGCCTTGTTATGTCGCATGGATGGTCACAGCTGACCTCATATACCCCGGTTCAAACACAACACCTATTTTTTCTTTGGAAAATGTTAGCATGTTTCTTAAGTCGAATATTAGCAAATAAAGTAAAATTGTTTTGAAAATTGTGTAATCATTTTTATTTAAAATTTAAACCGGAGTGATCAAAACTTTGTATCACTTAATTTCACTTTATAAAAGTCTGTCTTGTGATGTAATAAAGTATGTCACTTACACACTTCATTTATATATTGATTTAATCGTTAGAGTGTTTCTAGATACTACCACCACCAACGAATCTCATCTCATCCTTAAATTCTGGTTAAATAGAATCATTGACGTACCTTCTTCTTCCAGATCTACGGATCTCTAGTTCTTATTAGAACAAATTTAAAAAGTTGTCGAGAGAAACATAAATTATCAAAAAAATATATATATTTGATGAAATATAAATTGTTTTGGAGGAAAAAAAAAATTTAATAATATTTTGAGATAAATAAATTTGTAGTTCTTATAAATTTTACTATTTTATTTTTAGTCATTATAAAAAATTTAATCAACTTTTATTCTCGTAAAAAAATTTATTTTTATTTTTAGTATCAAATTTTAAACCAACTATTGTGTATCTTTTGAATTTTTGAATGATTTTTTATGTAATATTTGGGAAATTATAAGAAATACTTGGGACATTGTAAGAAATTTCCCTACAAAAATTTATAATTTTTTAACAAGCGATCAATTAAATATGAATTTTTAAGCAAAAATAAGCCTAAAAATTCATTATTTAATTCATCATTCGTTAAAAAATTCTAAATTTTTGTACAGAAATTGTTAAATATGTCATAAACATTATTGCAAAAAATCATTAAAAATTTCAAAAATACAAAATAATTGATTTAAAATTAGAGATAAAAAAATTTTAAGGACTAAAAATTTATGAAATTTTCTATAAAGATAAAATAATAAAATTTTGTAAAAATTAAAAATTTATTTAACCATAATATTTAAGATAGCAAATATACAGCTAATAAATATTTGTATATTTAATTACAATATTCAAAGTGATTTTAAGTGACATAAAAGAGGTAGTTGATGTCTAATAAGGTCGGTAGTTTATACACACACAGTGAAAATTCTAAGTTCAAACACGGATTACCATAAAAAATATCATGTTTAATAATATCGTCATTTTAGGTCTTATTACAAAAGGTAATTAATGTTATTTTAATCTATCTTTAATTATTGATTTCAAAATTTCACAAAATCAGAAGTTTTACTATTGCTTAAAAAAAACTAAACCGATCCTTTTATTTCCCCACAGAAAGGCAGAAACAGAAGCAGAATCATAGTATTTCTTCTTTTTTAGTGCTAGGCTTCACTTGACTTGAGGGAGGTTTCGTCTCATTTAGTGGGCCTAAAGGTATCGCACCAGAATTGGAGGCTAACTCTAAGGAAATGGAAAAGGGTTCACACCGCTAACTAATTCAACCTCGAACAACTCAATGTGCAAGTTAAGCCGTAAGGTTATTTTCTATGTTTCAAAAGGAAATACAGATTCCAAAATTAAGGAGATATTTATAATATTAATTGAACTAAACTAAAATACTGAAAACCAAGAAAACCAATAACAGATGAGTTGCATCACCGACCGAACGATAAGATTACTAAAATAGTTCTTTTAAGTTTTTAAAAAATAATTTTTTATTTAATAAAAGATCTCAAATTTTGTTAGTTAATTAAAAGGGTCTAATTTTAATATTTTCATAATTAAAACAAATAAATTTTATCATCTAAAATTAATATTATTTCAACAAATATTAAATTAATTGACTATATTATCAATTAAAAAAAATATTATACAAAATCGATTATATTAATTTCATAAATTATTTTAGGCATAATGTCTCCTAGAGTCCCTTAACTTGGTTTTAGTTAACAATTCGGTCCTTCATTTTTTTCTTACCGATTTGCTCTTTTATTTAATTTTAAATAATAATTTGATTATTTATGTCTTAAAATGTCAACAATATTATCATTTTTTTACAAAAAATTCATCAAAATTTTCAAACAAAACTCATAAAATTAATTATCATCTTTAATATAATGCAAATTTCATTGAATTCATAACTCAAATCTTCAAATAAACTCATATTTTATTCTTTATTTGATGAATTTGATGTTGTTGGATATAAAAATATGAGTTTATTTAAATATTTGAGTTATGAATTTGATAAATATATGATTATTTTTGAAATTGATAATAAATTTTATATGTTTTACTTGAAGCTTTTTATGAATTTTCTGAGTTTTTATATAAAAAAAAATTATTGACATTTAAAAATATACACAATCAAACCATTATTTAAAATTAAATAGATGATCAAACTGCTATTTAAAATTAAATAAATGATCAAATAAAAAAAATAAATAAATAAATTATTATCTAAAATTAAGTTAAATATCACAATAGATATTTTACATAATTATATATTTTAAAGTGTAAAAAGAAAATTAAAAGTCCACATGCGTTTAAACCGTTCTAATTTAGAAGTCCATAATTTAAAGTATAAAGTTTATTATACTATTATAAATTTTATAAAACTTCACTTTAACTCCGTTTTAGACTTTCATACGCGTCAGACCATCCTGATGAGATGTTTCAATTTTTCAAGGATCAAGTATTTTTATAGGGCATAAAACAATAAACATGTCTCTATATATTATGGGTAAAAAAAGCCCATAGTAGATACCCAAGAAAGAAGCCACTCACAGTTAAGGTTTATTAAAACATTGAACTTATAATAAGGAAAATATTACGCTGTTTTATCATCTTCTATAAAATAATATTTTCAAATTGTTCTTCCAATTATTCTAAAAATTGATCGATAAAAATTAATATATTTGATATAAATTTTATGTTACATCTTTTTTAACCTACTTTTACTTTAGATTTAATGCATTGTACTCTAGACATTGAATTGTGTGTTAAGCAAAAATAAGAATAATATTTTCTTGTTCAAGAAAATTGATTATTTTTCTATCTTATCAATGAAATATTTTTTAAGAAATGAATTTTGGATAATTATATGAATGAATTTTCAGTTTCTAGATTTAATTTAATGATTGCAATCACTGAAAGAAAACCTATTGATGGTAAATGGTAAGTTTTCAAGTTTCACTTACAACATAGAGGGGATATCAAGTTCTGATGTGATATATTTTTTCTTTTAGTTTTACATTTCATTAAAGTATATTTTATTTATAATTTTATTTTTCTTTCTTCAATCAAATGAATTTTTAAAATTTTGCAACTTGGTTTTTTTTCTTCAGTATTTACCACTTGAAATTGAAAACTATAGAGCGTATCGGGTTAGAATTAATAATTATTATAAAAAATGTGAATTATTAATAATAATTATTAAATTAAATAAATATTTGAGATTAAATCATTCACTAAAAATATTAAATGAGGGTGTTTTCACCAGAAAATTCTTTCATGCTAGGTGCTATATTATTGTAAATTTACTCATATCCCTTTTTGTGATAACCAGAATTAAAAACCCATTTCTCTTTTTATCAAAAAAAATTGCTCTTATTTTCTAATTTCTAATAATAAAATCAGCTACTACATGAGTAAAGGAGATTAGGGATCAAAACTCTCAATTTGTGGTTTCTTCTTCTTGATATATGATTTGTTTCTCCCTCTAAATTTTTGTAATTTCGTCTTTTTCTTATTGTTGATATATGTCTAATTTGTCCCTCTTAACTTGTTTCTAACTAAAGTAAACAAATAAAAATATCACAATAAATTACTAAAAGGTAAAACTAAACCTAAAACTTGTATAAAGCTAATATAAATAAAAAGGTTCAGACCCTAGATTAATTATTTTCCATGATAAATGGAATAGAGACAATATGGTGAAAACAAGAGAAGAGTGAATAATCCACCCTTTTGCCTATAGGAGTGCAAAAATATATTAAATAATCAATATCATTAGAAATGAAAAGTAATGAAGGGAAAAAGTCATACGACCACTGGACGAGAAATTACGAAAGAGACAGCCGCAAAGAAAAACAAATAAAACATATATAAGTATATATCATGTCTTATACACTTTGGCGGTAGCACAAAATAAAGATGATGTAGGGCAATGTAGCATTATATTTTTAATGATTAATTTAATTTTAAATATTAATTAAATTTAATAATTATTATTAATAGTTTTCATTTCTCATAATAACTACTAATTTTCACCGGATATGGTCTATATATATATAATCTCTGGAGGAAAAAAAATTGAAGAAGAAGAAAATAAAATAATAAAAAAGAAGAGGAAAGAAAGATAGTGCATTGGTGTCCAAGCTAGTACTTAAAAGTTCAATATATCCATCCATGTGTATATAATTGTGTTCATACATTACATATGTGTGTGGATGCTCTTAAAATAGTGTGTGTGTGGATGAGGGCCCTGCCCTAATTTGATCATTTTTCAAGATTTCACACACACAAATACTATTACTATGATTGTGGCTGACAACGAGACATGAGTAGTAGGAATTAGGATAGGTGCCATTAGAAGAAAGTAATTTATTTTTGTCAATTTGAGAGTTCAAAGACAAAACAGAAAAGGAGTTGGAGGAAGTTAAACCATTCCCTTCCAAATTCTTTTTTTTACAATTCTTTTCAAAAATTGAGATGATTACAATAAGTTTTTTTTTTTATTAAAAATGTATCATTTATTATTTTTTTATTGAACAAAGTTTATATATATCATAAAGATTAATACAATCTATCTTTATGCATGTTGTGAGAGTTGAAATATTTTATAAAGTGCGAATTAATTTTTTACCAACCGAATTGACGTAAGTTGACTCAAGTGGTGCTATTATTTATTATCTTATTATTACTTAAAACTTAGTTATAAAACTAAGTATACAAATCACAATGAATGTATATAAATTATATTTTTTCCAATATAATAAATTGTATTTCTTTTCACCTTAATATAGTTAAAACGGTTTCGGAACCAAATAAATTATCCTAACATTAACAATCAAATTGTGTGACCAAGTTGTATGATAAACAGGATGCAATAAAATTACAAATTCTGAAAAATAAAAATAAAAAAGTCCTTCCCCACACGACTATTTTTGTTTCTTTATATATATACTCTGCTATTGGGTTTTCCAAATAAATGTGTATCCCAAATATATAAAAATTCTGGCGACCACAACCATTTGGGCATTTTAAAAAATGGATTACAGCTATGAAATTCAGCAAGTTTCTCCCGCCAATGCCACAATTCATCCTCATTTTGGATTATCTTCAAGTCATTGAAGTCAATATGTACATTGTTATTTTATTTTTGATAATGAAGCCAATTTGCAAATTGGTCCCCAGACTCCTTCCTTCCTTCTCAGCTACGGCCAGTACCTGATTTAGTTCTAGATTAATTTTAGCGCCCATTCTATAACTTAGGTACATTTTTCATAAAGGGAAGGAAAAAAACAATATCAGTATAAAAAATTATTTATTCATTTTGTTCCCTGAAACGGTTAGATGGTATCAAACTACTTTCACACAGTAATAATATATTTCAAAATCATCTCTAAGATTACATATATTAATCAATTTGTCTATTGTTATATAATGCATCTCATTTCAAATATATTTTTATATTATCAATTAAATTTTTAGTTGTTTTAAATATTAATTAGTGACAAATTTGTTTTAATTTTGCAATTATATATATATATATATATTATTTTAAAATATTGATAATAAGATAGACTAAATTAATACTCTTACACTCCGTTAATTTTAGAGAAACATATATCGAATATTTATTAAATAAAATAATGAGTATATCCTTCGACTACGTTGTCATGAATTCTAAAATTAAGTAATTTCTTATGTATTTATGAGTTTGATTAAGTACCGATATCTATGAAATAAAATCAACTCAAAATTTAAATTATTTAAAAATTAATTAGATTTAAAATAATGACGTGAATTTACATAATTAATTATTAGATAATACGTACCAAGCTCTAAAGTATGAGAGGGTTAAAAAAAAAAAAACTACATTGTCGTGTGTCAGAACAATATACTCTATTATTATGTTGTCAGCTTGCCAATTTTACTTGTAAATGAGGGTTAGTTTGGTAAATGGCTATAAGCATTATGATTATGATTTAAATACATGTCTGTCTATCTATATATTTATATGTATATGGTCTCTCCGTTGGTTTGTGTTAAATAATATTCTAGTACTCTGTCTAGAAATTAATTAATCATAGTAATACTAGCATTACAATGGTTCGAATAACCCATTTCCAATTCATTTTATTTCTTTTTTCATTGTTATACTTCAATTGCAGTTCAGAAATGCAGGGTGATTTTGACAAGTGGATATCTTGGAACGTGAAGGCTTACCAGAAAAAGATCATTTTGGAAAAAAAATTGACTGGACTCAGTGAAACTGGACAGGGTCTTGATTTGAAGCTGAGGCTAGCTGAGAGTAAAAAAGTTAGAATCACAGTTAACCAAAATGGTACTGCTGATTTCAAAACCATTACAGAAGCTATTAATAGCATTCCACTAAACAACACTAGAAGAGTTATTGTGTCGATTGCACCGGGTACTTACAGGTACAAAAAATGCTGACTATAACTTAATGTGTTTTTTATAACCAAAAAAAAAAATTTACAAAATTAGTCATGGAACTTGGTTCAAAAACTAGTGACGCAAAACCAGACCATACGTTAAATTTTGATTGAAACGTCTCTAAGTTAAAATTTAAATTAGAAAAAATGCGTGTGAATGTCGTTTGCTTACCATTTTACTATGTTTTAAATATTTTTGTATTTAGTTAAATTGAATTGAAGAGTATTGTGGAAGTTATGTAACTTGGTGTGATGATTAATTGGTTTAGGGAGAAAATTACAATCCCCAAAAAAAAGCCGTTCATAACATTCTTAGGGGACGTGACGAATCGACCAACTATTACTGGAAATGATACAAAGGGTATGATTGGAAGAGATGGGATTCCATTGAAGACATTCAACACTTCAACAGTTGCTGTGGAAGCTGGGTATTTTATTGCCATCAACATTAATTTTGAGGTACTCAAAAAAAGAAATTAACTTTCTTATTAATTAAAAGGCTAAAATGGCATATCGTAGGAAATATCTTGTCTATGCATGAAAAATTGTCGTGTATATTAAATGGTCATTCAAATACAATTGAATGTGTGTTGAAATCTAATTATTGCGTGTTAAAACAGAACACTGCTAGGCATGACAATGTATCAAAAGAGGAACAAGGTGTTGCGCTTCGGGTGTCTGGAAACAAAACCGCTTTTTATAATTGCTCTTTCTATGGAGCTCAAGACACTTTATATGATCACAAAGGCCTTCACTATTTCAACAATTGCTTAATTAAAGGCACTGTTGATTTCATCTTCGGCTATGGGAGGTCCCTCTACGAGGTATTCTTCTAATTCAATTTTATTCTTTTTTGGGGCTTGCATAATTGCATTATATCATTACTAACTGGATAATGCTTTCCTCATCGTGTAACATCAATTCAATACCGATGTACCCATAAAAAAAATCAATATTCTTGTTGTCTCTGTTTGGTTTGGTGTCGATACCCTCGACTCATCTCATAGTGCTTACGCTCTATAGCCTTGACGTTGGGGGATTGTGTTTGATACAACTAGTTTGGTACACTCGGTCGATCTCTCAATGCTTACGCCCTTCAGCTTTGACGTTGGGGTTGTGTTTGGTAACAATCTTTTTGACATGTAATGGTAAATTGGTTCATTGGTTCGAAGGAACCTTCGCCTTCTCTATGGGATCCAGAAGGACGTCATGTTAATCACCTTAACAAATTGTCAACAAAATAAGCTTATGAGACTATTCATCGACCAAATTTATAGGTCATAGCCAAAAACATATGCATGTCCCTATTCCGTACTTTCTCAATCATTTGCGGATTCGAGAATATTCAATAGAGACCACATGCCCAAAATCAGGATTGGGTCTAGGGAAAATGACAGAAGGTCAACCTTAATTTTAAGACCATTATATATGTCAAAAAGCAAGGAAGGAATACTCAAACTCTTACACGTTATTTCAACTACTATGTTAGCCGTCACTAGGGTTTCCCTCAACCTTAGTCACTTCCATGTGACTTAGATGAGTATTCTTTCACATAATAGTCTCAAGTGATCTTTCGAACAATATGTGTCATCCAACGATATACTTCTAGAAACATAAGGAGTTTTTTACCAGTATTGGGAAAAGCAAACGCCCATGTAGTAAAGATATAAAGTCTAATAAAAAATTTCTTCACCTTAAAAGAAAATTTTATAAAGATGAGTTTGACCAAATATAAAATTCTAATATAGTATAATAGATGAATTTCTATCATTTATATCCATGTTATTCAATAGTGTTAGACATGAACAAATGTCCTCACAAGAGTTTATAAAGAAATACATTTTTCACTTTACTAGAAAGGATTAGTGAAGTTCCATATAAAAAACAAGGTGAATTCTAGGTAGTCTTTGTAAAATTATGTGTAAGTTACACACAACCAATTAAAATTAGTTATGCGTACTCTACTAACTTTTTATAAAATTGTAGGTTTGACATAGTTAGTAAAGTACATGTGACTTATTTTAATTGATCGTAGGTAATTTACCTACATTTTCCAAAGGCAACTTAGGTCTCACCAAAATACAGTATGTAGTAACAAGGGCAGAAAAAATAGCACTCCAATTAAATTGAAATATGGATTTGATGAAGGTCCAAAATAATTAATTATATTGTCTCTCCAATGTGTCTGATTAGTCAATTCATATGTGTTTTTTTGGCTAAAATATATGGTTTTATTGAGTAACCCGTAAATACACATCTAGATTGACAAATTGAGATATGTGTTTTAACCATTAGGAGGGAAGAAGAGATTAAAGACTATGCATTGTCGATGTAAAGTTATTTTACATTGACAATCAATCACAATTTGTCAACACATCAAATAATTACATAAGTTTCTTTTTCAATTTTTATTATATGTGTTATCTTGTTCTCATTGATTATGAGTGTACGCTAAATTTACACTAATAATACGTATCCTTCCAAGAAACTGGCCAAAATAATAGCAATCATCAGCATAGAAATTTTAGCCCAAGTAGTATCTTTATGCAAAAGGAACTTTCCTGGGCTAAGTTGAGTTGATAGTAAGTTAATGATAGTTTGACATATTTCAGCATTTT
The DNA here is from genome assembly GCA_037974295.1 of Cicer cuneatum. Lineage (NCBI taxonomy): Eukaryota > Viridiplantae > Streptophyta > Magnoliopsida > Fabales > Fabaceae > Cicer > Cicer cuneatum. The sequence continues at coordinate 12,255,115 of JBBPBO010000001.1, forward strand.
GACAACATAAAGAAAGAAAAAAACAATGTGAATGCTTGTGTCACCATAATTGCTTGTTGCTTAATCAACCATGGCTTACTTAGTTTTGTATTCAATTGAAATGCAGAATTGCCATATACACAGCACAACCAAGACGGTGGCCACCATCACTGCTCAAAATCGTTCGATGAATTCGTCAATGGCGAGTGGATTTTCCTTTAAAAATAGCAAGGTAACAGGTAGTGGACAGACCTATCTTGGAAGACCATGGGGAAATTATTCAAGAGTTGTTTTCTCTTACACCTACATGGACAATACTGTTCTTCCCAAAGGATGGACTGATTGGAATGACCAACATCGTTACTTGTTAGTACTACTACTATAACACAATAAATCATACGTTGTCTTTATACAAATTATTATGCAAATGCATTTAAGGGCTTATTATGTGTTTGTGTGTAATGTAGGAATGCATTTTATGGAGAGTACAAGTGTAGTGGGCCTGGGTCCAACTTATCGGAAAGAGTTCCATGGGCTCGGAATCTAACGGACGAAGAGGCCCAGCCTTTTCTTGGGATCCATTTCATTGAAGGAAACACTTGGCTCATTAGCCCTTAATCCAATACCCACCTACTTTTGAAATTTAACAATTTATCAATAATGCTTGGTAATTTACAAATAATAATTTCCATTTCTATAACTAATTATTAGAAAATTAAACAATTACATACATGTAAGTAGTACTTTCATGTTTATTTTCATCCATTATACATTGTGAATATGCACATTGCTAACTGTCTTTATCTTCCTAATTCTCTTTTGAATTTGATACTCTTTTATAACAAACAATGGCATTAAAAAGTTTAGTGTAAACTCAAATTATAGTAGATGTTCTGTATTTTTATAGATTAATAAAATCATTGATTTTTGGAACATCTAAGTATGAATATTCTAAAAGAAATTTTATGAGTATATATATTTTGTTGGATGAATTTTAATTTATATAATTAACGTTTTCAAGCGTTTAAATTTTACTCCACCTAACTCCACATAGATGAGGAGAGTGGTTAGAGAAGCAACCATATAAGTCCAATACTTATTAAGGGAATGAGTCGTTGGAGATTGTTTTAGTGTCAACATTGGCTATGTACTTTTTACTTTGTTAAACAAAATATGTCTTTAATAATCTTTCAAGTTGGGCTAATTATTTTGATTGAAAGTAGAAGAAAAAACAGGTAAAAAGTAGAAAAATAAAATTACGGCGCTATTGAATTCATTGATCATAATTCATGTCAAAATTCCCTTGTATAGAGGACTTGGAAGCTTGCCTACATTATATATATTTTACAATACAAACTATGTGACTATTTTTCTCTCTCCAAAGTAGATCACTAAATCACTCATGGCGACATTTCAAAACCAAAAAATACTATGGCTATATATAAAACAAGAAACAATAATGATAATGATAATTGAAACAAAAGAAGGGGCTATGAACAATGAATGTGAATCAAGTATATCAAGGAGAGGGAGAAGCATGAACGAGATGGCTATCTTCTTGTTTTTGAACCTTGAATAGATCAAGACGAGAATCTCCCAATCGAAGAGAGTATGCTGCTTGTTTGTATTGGGCCCATGTAAAGGACTTATATAGACATGGATTGTGGGCCGTCACCATCTTAGACAGTGGAGTGATCCACCAATTCAAAGGTGGTGCTGCAAAGTACATCATTGACATTCTGGGCTTCATTTCGTTAGTTAAAACTCTGTGTCTCACGCTCACAAACCTCCCATTTGTCAAGACCTTCATAAACATAAGCACTATTTTTATTAGAAAAAAATAAACAACGTTAAAAAAAATATTTAAAGATCAATTATTATTATTATGTGATGAAATTGTGGAACACGCATTTAAGCCATGTGGCATTGACACGGCCCAATGAATGTGATCTGTGTCCGGTGTATGTAGTATTTGTGTCTATGTATCCATAGTTACATACAATTAAATATTAATCTGATATTGATTTTTCATATATGATTACATTATTTTTTAAAATTTATTATAAGAAGCGTATATACATGTATTTATTCTTTATGATTAATTTTAAAAAAATAAATATTTTGGTAATTAAATATTAAGTTAATTAGAAATGAAGCTACCTGAAGGGCGTCACCAACCATGACGTATAATTCATTAGGTTCGGGAGGGACAGGGATCCATAAACCATGGTGAGTTGAAATTTGAAGGCCACCTACATTATTGGACCGTAAGATGGTTAAGATCTGAGGGTCAGAATGCTCCCCAAACCCAATGGTATTTTTGCTACTATTTGTGAGTTGGCATGGGTCCCAATTATCGTTCCCTTTCTTCACTGGAGGGTAGTGATTGATCCTTAGGAGTGAGTCACTATGAACGTCTCTAATAAATTTGCTGAGTGAGGACTTGTCTAGGACCCACAAACCTTCTGCTGCTAGCTCAAGAATCTCACATGCTACTTCTTTAACGGCTTCTGTATAATCATTAACGGCACAACTGCAATGCAATTTAAGCTCGCAAATGTTACACACTAATAAAAGATGTTTCTTTGCTTCTATCAAATCATAAGATGGTTATTGAGACTTTCTATGATGCATTTGTAAATGAAAATTATTTTATAATATTTTTTCTTTAAATTATTTTTAAAAAAATAAGGATAAGGATAAAATTGAAAAGAAATTGTATTACTATTTTCAAATTACTTTAAGAATATATGATTATTTGAAAAAAAAACACGCACACAACTGTAAGATCTCATATTTGAACCCAAGACACGTTATTTTTAATTTAAAAATGTTGACATTTTTCAGTTACACGAGGCTTTATAGATAAAAAGTATCACTTATTAATTCTAATAATTTATCTTAAAAGATAAAAAAACAAGTAAAATACATTTATGTATAAAAATTATTTTAAAAATAGCTAACATAAAATAAACATATTAAATTTACTTTTTATTCTTGAAAATATGAATAAAAAAAGCAAAAAGTTTATTATTATGTCATGTGATGACAAAATTAACCTAGTTCGTTTGAACTAAATAAAAAATTAAAAATAACCTAGTTCGATTGAGTTTTGTACCGTGGATGATTGTGGCTGTGTGACTGTGGCCTTTTCGGCTGACACATCATTGGACAAGTACAATTCTACCTACTGGATGATGACCATAGATTGAAGCCGAAAGTAACAACGCTTATGCATAATCGTAGAGCCCATTGTTATTAAATTGTTTTGGGGACTGATAGAAAACACAGGATTTTACTTTGTTTAGTTTTAATGGCCCCGCCAATTGATGGGCTCCGTATTCAACCAAGTTTACTGATTTTTTTCTCTCATCTTTAATTCTTTTAAAAGTATTCAAATATGTATCTAAATTAATTTTATATTTTTAAATTAATTAATCTGAATATATATAAGAGCTTTTTTAGAATATTGAAAATGAATGAAGAAACTATTTATATCAATTGTCTATATATGTTATTCCGTTATTTTTGGGTGAATTTAAATTTTTATAACCCTCTAATGTTTAGATAAAATAGACTTTAGTAATTTAGAATTCAGTACGACGAGATATATACAATTTGATGTTTTTTTTAGTGAGTGTTCGAACTCCCACACAATTTAATTTTAATTAAAGTTCATTAAATATTTAAGATCAATTAGTTGATTAAGATTTTATTTAATTTAACCATCAAAATAATAGAAAAAGTGACTCTAAAATATAATGTTTGATTGAGATGAATAAAGTTTTGTTGATGATTATTACAACTACAGGGATTGAATTCGGATACTGATATACCAACTTATGACACAATATGCTTATTTTCTTCGGCTGACTTCTTATTTATCTTAAGAAAAAAATTAAACCATACAAATATTTATTCTTAGTTATTATTTTTATTGACTTGTTTCCTTTTAATTATAAAAACAAAAACAGTGAAAAAGAATGGACAGCTGATTTTGTTTCCCTCCCCCCGGTCTCTATCACCTTTACATCATCATTAGCTAAAATTTGTGTCTATGAATTGCTTAAAATGAATTATAAGACCTCTTTAACCAGAATCCATATTTTATACGATATTTTTTCAAAAATTTTAACTATATTAATAAACTTTTGACTAAAATTTGTTAACTTACTGTTAATAAATAAATTAAATTATATTTAATAATAAATTTTTTTCAAAATTTTAGTATTATGTTCATACTAATTTAAATTAAGTTGTAGAAGTTTTAGTCACATAGTTAAATATATACATAAGTTTAAATATGACTACTTTTAAAACAACGATGTATAATTTTTACCTAGTACGGGTACTCGAGAGATATTTCATTTTCTTCATTATTTTATTATAAGTAAAATTGATAATTTTTTTATATATTAATATAATATTATTTATATATTTGAATTTATTTATCGTTATAATTAAATAAAATTTGTGATTTTTTAAATTTTTATTGTAATTTTTTAAATTTTTATTATAATTTTATATTATAAATTAAATAATTTAATTCTTTTTAATTAAATTATATAAAAATGTCATACTATTCATTGAACATACCCACACCTTAATTTATTCAAAACGGTTTATCTCGTACCGGATACCGGCCCTATATCTATCTCTATATTGATTAGAAAATGGTAAGGTGTGGCAAAATGCACCTGTAAGACTATTAAATTAAATATTAAACAAATTTTAAATTTCTCGTATCATTTCGAATTTCGAATAATAAAGGGAAGATGTCCCTGTCAAGGATACAAGCACCAATAATACTATTATACTTATGTCCTAAACAATCTTTTTGTTATCCACCTATATATATAGCCTAATTTTCATTCCAACCTTTTGAAATGTTACCACATAAAAAATAAATAAAAAATCAATCACCCAAATGTAGAATAGGAGTATATCAATATTAAGTCAAACTAGTCATAGTATAGACTGGCGGCCCTTATCAGCCTGCTTGGCACTTAAGAAACACAAACTGATTAGAGCTTATTCCCTACTCTATTCCCCTCTATGATTACCAATTTATTAATTTTAATTATAAAGCCCTCTCAATCTGCGTTATTCTTCTTCTATTCATTACTATATTTTTGTATCACCATATATGCTCTTTTCCCAATTATTATTATATGGAAGTTGTAAAGCAATATGGAAAGTTATTTGAAGTTGTTCAGAAAAAAATAATAATTTATCGAAAAAAATTATAAAATACTTACGTGGCAGTGGCAGCAAATATTTATAAAAAAAGACATTTTTTACTAGTAAATATCTCATTAGTTAGTTAGATTGTTAATCTTATTTGATTAGTTAATTAGTTATACATGTTAGTTATTTTATATTAGTTAATTATTTATTTATCTAATTATATAAATATATGTGTTTTTTAATATAATTTATTCTTTTAATTATTAATATTATTTAAAATTAATTTTTTTTATTTTTTATTAATATGTTAAATTAAAAATTGTAATTCACGTTATAAGTTAATTTTGTAAGTATGAATTAAATTTAATATAAAAGTTAGATAAATTTGTTACTAGTATCATCTAATTAAACAATGAATGAAAGAATCAATATATACCTGAACTTGATAGGGTCTTTTGATATGGTTTTGGATCTCTCAGAAATGGAAAGAGGATTAGTATGAAGGAGAAGATACTCAAGGTCACCCATATCACCATTGGGGCCAATATTTTTGCAACCATAACCAAAAGGAGTAGTAGTACTAGCTTGACGCTTTTCTACAGAGGTTTTTGAGAAAAACTCTGTTCCTTCATTTTCCAACTTTGAAATAACCTCCTTTGGCACACTATGATTCACCACCTTGAAAAAACCATATTCCTCACATGCTTTCACAACTAATTCCGATAATTTCGACCTTTCCATAGAAAGGTCAATCGTGGGAATTCCCACAGCTTTTGTTTTTTTGGTTCTTATCATTATGGAAATTGGAGAAGGCACTAACATTGCTATATGTATTTTGATAGATAGATAGATAGATATAGAAGAATGAAGAATATTATAGAAAGAGCAGTTATAGGGGCAATATAGATTATTGGTTGGAGGAAAGTGGCATCAAGTATACTTATTTATATACATGATGAGGGAGAAGGAAAGAGGGTATGAATAAATAAATTTAAATATTTTATTAAGATTAATTTATTTATTATGTGAACGACCAAGATGGGGTATGGTGATTAAATAACAACTAAAGATATATCTATATTATACTACTAATGTTTATTTAAAGAAAGCGTGGACTTTTGTAGACAAGACAGCGGAAGATGGGTGAAATTAAGGGGAATTGAAATTCTAAAATGGAAGGGAAAAAAAAAGGAAGTGAAATGGTATTTGTATGTGCATGAAGGAATCTCAATATTTGTCAATTCTAATTGAAATCCGAATGTTCTAAAGATCACTAACCTATTAATTCTAGTCCACGCTTACTAAGGGGAATAGAATCTCGATAAGGAAAAATAAATGAAATATTGTATAACTAACTAAGAAGAATTTGTGTAACCAGGGGAATGATTTTTTTCAGTCACTGGAAGTTGGTTAATTTATATTGGGATTGTTACATTTGATTTTAATTAATACTAGTACTAGTTTAAGGAGTAAGTTTTGAAGGTAGGAAGTGGCTAAATTAGGTTTTAGGTGGAAAGAAAAATTGGAGACTTGGGAACCAACTGGTAATCGCTCTCTGCCCTTAATTGGTATACCTACTATAGGGGTGGAAGTGGGCTTGATCAGGACAGTCTTTGGTTATATAGGATTAGTCTGATTTTGAAAATTTAAAATTTGAATTTAATCTAATTATTTGTTATAGGTTATTTTTGGAGATCTAACTTGACGTTTTTAAAAATTTATTATAATTTGAAAGATTATTTAAAAAAAAAATTTTTTATATTAATATTTTTAAATATAATTATAATCAAATAAATTAAAGATCGAATAGGTCTATCAATTTACAACTATATTATATATGAACCCTCAATTATTTTCTTATATGTAATATGAGAATTGAAGTTAAAAAAATAATACAAACAAGTAGATTTTAAACCTTAAATTAATAAAGAGATTCAATAACATTATAGTAAAGATTGTTGATTTTAAATAAGTAAATAATCTATCAAATTAATTATAATACACTTTAAATATTACATAAATAAATAAATTAAAATAACAATACAAATAAATAAAAAATTTACATAAAGATGTGGCTTATAAGATTTGATAGACTTTTAAAAAAATAAATAAATTTAACGTTTTTAAATAAATAAATTTTAAAAATAATATAAATTTAATTTTTTTATCAAACAAGGCAGAACAACCTGACCTACTTTGATCCCAAACCAACTACCCACCTGTTTTTAGAGCCGTGTGGTCTTTTCTAAAAGGTAATCCTTGCCCCTATACTCTATACACGTTTCATTTCATGCATCTCAGTGTGAGTTACGCGTATGGGTTGACTGTTTCAAATTTAATGTTTGATATAATCACTCTAAGCTAGCTTGTAACTTTACAGCTACTCGCTGTTTTTTTTTTCTGTGTCTGATATTTTTATACAACAAATGATATTTGGGTACCCTTATTTCCAAACACTCATTTAATAATTTTTTTTTATTTTTCTTTTATTATATTATTATCTTTATAATTTCTCTATTTTAATGTGTATATGTATTGTTTGGCTGTCTACAAATAATTTTATATTTTCGTACTGAACAACGAACTTGTCACCATTTCTTCGTAAAAATAAATAAATTATTGTTGCATTTTCTGTTGTCATTTTTCCAAAAAAATATCCCGTGGAATATTTTCTAAAATAAGCATAATTAACATATGATCAATGATATAGGTCATGATAATATTTACTCTTTTCGTGCTTAAATATAAATACTTATTGATATTTTATTTTTATTAAAAAAATTAGTAGTTAATTAATGTATCTATTTTATATAGAAATATGATTAATTATTTTAGTTTAATTGCAGTTTTAATTCTTCTATTTTTATCAATTTACGAAATTAATCATTTTATTTTTAAATATATCATATTTGTCCCTCTCTCAAAATTTTGAACTAAAAAATAAAATAGTGATATGTTTTAAATAATGTGTCATATGATATAATAATATAGCATAATTAACACCCATAAAATCGAAATAAAACACTAAGAAAACTAAACTTTCAATTTCATTGATTTTTTATATTTGTAATTTAATTAATTACATGTGAATAATTAATGCATCTTCATTATTTTATATCATGAAATTGTATTTCACTTTATTTAAAATAAGTCAAGTCATCATTTTTTTAGTTCAAATATCTGACAGAGATACCAAAACTATTGACTTTTATAATAAATATATCAATTTCGTTAATTGCTAAAAATAGATATACAAAAACTGCAATTAAACCAATTATCTTTTGTGTATAGCTCTATTTATATTCTTATACAAATTAATAGTATTGATTAAAGTTATGTATGGAAAAAATAATAAAAGCATCTTATAATTTAAAATGTAACTTATATTTAGAGATAATTTTTTTTCCTGCGGAAGCTTATAATTAAAGACAAAACGAGTATCACGATGATTCACGGTTATCACTCAACCAATTAAATTTTATCTTGCCCGAAAAAATTCGCTTGAAAAATAGTGTTAATGTTGCGCCACATTATAATACTTTTTAATTAAATTAAAACTTAAAAACAATTATTATCTATTCACGCTGCTTTCGTGTTGCACTATTGAATATCATCTCTCTTAAGAAATATATTAATATATACATTTACGTTTTTAAGTATTTATTTTACAGAAAAATACAATTTAAATAACAAAGGGGCAAAACTCAATATATTTGTAGGGTATAAGGATAAGAAAACCAAATAAATATTAGAAAACCTAGAAAAAGCTTAGGGGAATAGTTCCAAAGAGAATAAATAAAAATGTGTTCTTAATTTATGTAAAGTTATAAAAAATATTTGTAATTTAGAACGGAAGAGTAAAAGATATAAATATAACTGACTAACCAAAGTCATGTTTTAAAATACTTTTATAATTTTAATATATTCAATAATTTTAATTACACTACTCAACATTAAAGTATTGCAATGAATATCTTCCCAAAAATGATATTCATGTGTCTACTTAGTACATTCTGTCTATTTTATAATAAGAACTTAATTAAAATTATTGGTAAGAAAATATTTTTAAAAAGTTAATAGTAAAAAAAAATGTTAGAAAATTGTATATTCTATTTTTTGAAAAATAAAAAAAAAAATATTTTAAAAACTACTATTTATAATTTTTTTAATGTACACAGGTTAACATAATCCAATTATTAATGAAGAGTGTAGGAAGAACATAATCATCTACTCATCTAATTTTATTTTATTTTGTCAAATCTACTCATTTAGTTTAAAATCCATTTTTTTCCTCTAAGATGCCGCAGCAACAACATAGTAACACTTCACTCATCAAACAAAAATAATGTAACTCGTCAAAATGCGCATGATGATGTTGGGGTATGTTTTAGCTACTAGAAACAGAGAATCTTCTTTGTTTCTCTCTCTAATCCACACACGACATGGTCGGGTAATTTACTCTGTTTTTTCAGGCGGTTTTTGTTGAAACATGAGACATGTTCATCTGTAGTTGAAAATGATATCATCTTTAAAAAATGAAAACTTATTTATTTATTAGTCTCAACAGTATGACATACAATGAACATAACATATAGTAGCGCAGGTGTTTCCTGGGCACTGCAGGCCGTGGGAGTGTTTCTTTGTTTATACTTTTATGTTTTGACTTTTGACTAAGTGGTATCTTGTCAGAACTGGATCATCATGTTATTCAATTCATAGACGGCTAGTCCACAGTTCACACCTAAAACTTGTGTTACCACAGGTTTTGTCCCTTGACACCTCATGGATATAGCTTTATTTATTACTGTCTCTCATTAAATATCATTTGAAAAAATAATTATATAATTTTAAGTTACTATGTTCATTTATTTATTTAAAAAGATTTTACTAACAAATATTTTTAGAGTATTTATTAAATAATTAAAAATAATAATTTTGTGTTGGAAATAACAAATTTTAAATATATAATTTTCAATATATTTTTAATGTAGAATTTTCATATTTGAAATCTTAACAAGTGTCTTTGTCAAATAGTACTTGTTAATATTTGTCTTATTAAACATACTTATATTAATAATATTAGTACTACAAATCAATTATCAATATAACAAAAGAAATAGGTATCAAAAATTAATATTGTACTCTTTATTTTTAACCATTATTAAAGTTTAAGTGATATAACTGTCAATGAATTACCTGTATAAGAAAAAAAGTCATAACTACAAAAAAAATTAATAACTACCTTATAATATAAGAAAGAGATAACTTTCCTATTAAACATATAAAAGTGTGAGATAAATATTTATAATTATTGTATAAAAAAGTACATGACAAATATTTTTCAGTTAAATAAATATACAAATTACATGACAAATATTTATCACTAATACATTGAAAATACGAGAAAAATATTTGTTAGTGGTATATATAAAAAAAATCACATGATACATAAAAATACGGGACAAAGATTTAGAATTAATAAATATTAAAAAACAATTGGACAAATATTTTTGTTATTACATATAAAAACACAATACAAAACAAATATTTTTCATTGATAAATATAAAAAAGTATGTAATAAATATTTGTCATTAATACATAAAATGAATTTTTTTTTTTATTTAAAATTTAAACGAAACACTTATAAAATACCAAAGATGCTACAAAAATGCAAGAGGGCCTGTTTTTTCGCTAGTTTATCTTGGAAAACAAAATTCAAAATTCAAAATGTTATTCTCTTTGCTCTTTTTTAACTGTCGCATTTACACATTTACAGAAAATTATTATTTCTATTTAATTATCATTTTAAAAGTTCAATACATAATTAGTTATAAGATTGTTAATAGTACATTTAATAGAGAAAGAAATAAATATAATGACATAATAAATTATTAAAAGTACTATAAAAAAATAATAATTTCAAAAGTAACAAAATTTTATTGATTGTCTTTATTTATTTATTTTGACATAAATTTTATTAATTGTTTTAATATATATAAAAGGGAAATGTTAACAAGGACGATTAAATTAAATAAATTAAAAAGCGACCATTAAATAAACATGGGGAGTATTAAACAACTTTTATTTAGGAGGTGTTATTTTAAGATTGGAAAATAATGTTCTCATGAATACTTTCCTGTGAAATAATGATGGAATCGTATTCCTAGATAATAATCTCTCTGTTCCTCTACGTGTCGTGTTAGGATTATTCACTTTAACCAATGCAAGGCTGATAGGGTGCTTCCTTTCCTAATTTACTCTAATTTAAGTTGCAAATTTTTTTCTTACTAATAAATGCTTATAAAAAGTGTAATTTTAGAAGTGTAAATGCAACTCATGTTTAATTTCTCTCTTTCTCTATTTCTTAGAACATGCTGCACATATATTGCTTTAATTAGAAAGCATTTTGTGGCCTTCAACATTTGTTGGAAGTGGAGAAGTCTCAAATATAATTCGGGAAACATGTATACTATCATAATGATTCTTAAAATTTCCATCTAAAAGTTTGATTTTATGGAAAATGTGTGAGTAATGGTTGTTGAGAAAGTAAGGTGCGAAAATTAAAAAGAAATCGAAAAAATAGTTTCTGCAAAAACAGATTGGTTAAAACTCGTTATATTTGTGTGAGTTTTTCAAATAAGCGGGGGTATATGGATAGTTACATCTATTTTATAATTTTATTCTCACTTTTACATGAATCTTTTTTATCCATCTAATTTATTGGAAATAAAAACATGAAAAATTGGATAGTTATTTTATTCTTTAGAATGTTTTATATCCGAAAATAAACATTGTAACTTTATAACAACAAATTGAGTTTGTTACTTAATAAAAATGCATCGCATTTACCTATTTTCTAAGATATGAGAGAGAAGAAGAGTGATAGAGGATATTTTTATTTTTCTTCATAAGTTATTTTTATTTTTTAGTTTATTTTGATAAACTCTCAAACTAGTTTTATTAATACAATTTCTTTATATCTCAAATTTGTATTCATAGTTAGAAAATCCATAAATTTATTTGTTACATTTTTAGATATTTTAACTCGTGTGGGCTATTGATCTATTGCTCATATTTTTGAAAGTTTCTACTTTATGTGTTATTTTGTTGTACTCCTTTTCTTTTTTTAATGAGTTAATCATTTCACTATTTTACACACGCTATCAAAAATGTATAAATGAAATAAAGATAATATTGTTTTTACTAAATAATCTTTTTTTAAGTATTTATATTATCCATATTATAAATGTATATTAGAAGATATTGTAATAGAAATTATGCAAGTAGTATTATTTAAAGAGTAAGATTGATAAAATAATTTATTGAAAAAATAATTCATTTTAAGGTTAAATTAGTTTTTGGTCTTTATAAATACATCATATTTTGTTTTTAGTCATTCTAAATATTTTTTTCAAACAATGGTTCTTTAAATATTTTCGGTCAACAATTTTGGTCACTGCTTTTGAATAAATCCATGTGTATCGTTTGAATTTTAAATAATTGATTTCATGCATGTTTATAACATTATAAGAATATTTCTTATAAAAATTTAATTTTTTTAAACTAAATGATGAATTAAATAAGAGTTTTTAACGCTTAAAAATTCATATTTAATTATTTTAAAAAAAATTCTAAATTGTTTTAGGAAATATTTTTATAATATTTTAAACATGTTTACAAAATATCATTCAAAATTTTCAAACAATACAGATGAATTGACTTAAAAGTAATGGTTCAAATTGTTGATAGAAAATATTTGAAAAACTATTATACGAAGAAGATTTTTTTAAAAAAATATTATATATTTATAGGGGTCCCTTAACTTAATAGTTACCCATACTTCTTTTTTTTTTAGGCTAAATATCATTTGTGGTCCCTTAACTTAATTTCAGTTACCGTTTTAGTCCTTTATTTTTTTTCTTCCCGATTTGGTCATTTATTTTAATTTTAAATGACAATTTGATCTTTTATGTTTTAAAATGTCAATAATGTTATTTTTTTTTATATAAAAATTCATCAAAATTTTCAATTAATACCCATAAAATTAATTATATTATTCAATATAATACAAATTTCATCAAATTCGAAACTCAAATCTTCAAATAAACTTATATTTTCATATCTAACAACATCAAATAAAGATTGAAAATATGAGTTTATTTGAATATTTGAGTTACGAATTTGATGAAATTTATATTATATTAAATAATATAATTAATTTTATGGATTTTGGTTGAAAATTTTGTTGATTTTTTTGAGTTTTTGTAAAAAAAAAGGATAATATTGTTGATATTTTAAAACATAAAAGATCAAATTGTCACTTAAAATTAAAATAAAGAACCAAATCGGAAAAAAAATAAATAAATAAATGACTAAAACGTTAACTGAAATTAAGTTAAGGGACCACGTGTGCTATTTAGGCTTTTTTTTTTAATATAACCTCATCTTATATTAAAAAGAAAAAAACTCATTTTTACTGAAATTATGTACGCATCTTTTCCGAAAAACTTCCTCCCAAGTTTTTGTTAACTACCGGAAAATTTTTTGGCAAATTTTCCGGTAGTGTTAAATGATTGCGTCGTTTCTAGAAAACTTTTTCCAAGTTTTCCGGTAAAAGGTAAAAAAAAAAGTAAATTTTAATTTGATAAAATAGTAAAAAAAAAAAGAAGAGCAATTTTGACATTTTAAAAAATTTGTAGAGATATAGATATAATTGTAGGAGTATATGATAAAACTTTTTTAAAATTATAACTAATTATCATAATGTCACATATGAGGGAATAATTAAACATATCAATCTCAAATTTCAAAGTTCACATACAATATAGAAGAATTTGGGATTCTCCCTACTTAAGTATCCTATTCCGATTTCACATGTTGTCGGCTCTATTTCACTACACCAAAATACATTGCAAGTATATTGGAATTTATGTGTAAGTGATTGTTCTACAACAATTAAAAATCAACTAAATAAAAAAAAATATAGAGCTGACAAGTATATTCAATGACTTTTAGTTTCCATAAAGATGTAAAGATGTAGCATGTTTAACTTAAAAAAAAAAAAAAAGAGGGAGCATGTTCAGGTCTTTTCCATTGTTGCTCCGGATATTTCACCGCACTTCCAACAATATACTAATCTTTGTTGCTAAAAGAATAAAATAGAAATAAAAGTTTTTAATCAACTTTAAACAATAAATGAACAATATAATGGATAAAATGACTAAAATCAAACAGACAAAAAAATGACTAAAATCAATAACATAAAAATATCAAGAAAATTCAATTAAAAGTTGTGATTGTAGTCTGCTATCCATCAAGTAACTTCATCCTTATATCTTGTTGTGGAGGGGACATAAACGTCGTTTCAAGTCAAGTATTGTCCGGAATAATTGTTTTCCCATGTTAACAGAGTTCACTGAAAGGATACATACATGCATTTGCCAAAAAAAGAAAAAGAGATGATACATGCATGCTTAACCGCAACACAAACCACAGAGAAATTGAAATATATCAAATATGCTTCCTCAAAAGGAAATTTATTTTTTCTGCGTACAGGAAAATAGTTGATGACATCTAATCATACCAATACTTATTAAAAGGATATAATTTTACTGTTATAACATTTTATGACTAATAAATATATCATTTGAAATATAAAAAATTAAATTAAATTAGAGATATTTTAAATATACTATCATTAACGAGAAGTTTTTGAAAATTTATTTTTTTATTTAAAAAATATGAGCTAAATTTATTTATATTTTATTTTGAATATAATATATATTTATGAAACAAAAGATTGATTAATCAACACAAATTACGGGAAAGAATCAATTATATCATATTTCAATTATATAAATGCATAACGTCGATGGAGATTAGGTCTCTGTGTCCTAATTTGTAACCAAAATTGTTCAATCTTGGGTCCTTCCGCCTCTGACCTTCCCCACACGAAAAAGTATTTAATTACAAAAGTAATAAAAAAATAAAGGAATAATGTGCTGCAGGTAGAATCTAAATCTACTCATAGCGGCCTCAAGTGGACGGCATTTTTATGGTCACCAAGAAGATGACTGAATTATTATTTATAGTAAGATGCAATTATTATCAAAATACTTTAATAATCGCTTAATTAAATAATTAATATTTTATTAAAGAAACGATTAAGACAAAAACGCCTTTTTACGTCTACGATTATATTTTATGGAGTCGCATGTACTGCAGTTGATAATGACTCCTCCAAGCATAGTATAATCGTTCAAGTTAACTTGTTTTTTTGTCAGCTTATTGTTTTTTTTTTCTTAAAAAATATTAGCATAATTAATTCATATAATTGTGAATTCTTTTATTTGAATTTAGACAATACGTTCAATTTAACAATATTGATATTTATTAATTGATTTATGAATTTTTTTGCATATTTAATCATTTTGTAATAAAATAAAAGAAAAATATATATGTATTGACAATGTATATGAATTATTGATTGTATGACTATGTCAGCATGTCACATAATTATAAGTAGTTTTTATCAATTAATAATTCATATTAACTATGAGTAAAACTGATTAGACCATGAGGGTATATAGTTATTAAACTCATTAAATAATACATGTTTAAGTCCTAATTCAATTGACAAAGATAACTATTATATTGGATATTTTATCTTAAATTTGAACTCAAAAACTCACAGTTGTGTGAATTAATTACAATTGAATTTACCATAATTTAAAAAAAATATACCTTAAATTGATATATGTGCAATTAATCCACACCAATAGAAAACCCAAAACCTATTTTTATTCTGTACAACAACAACCTGCCAAGTGCCACACCTTGCAGTTGATTCAGCTGCCAAGTATTTTATTTGGCCCTTTTTTTTTCCAGGCATGTAATCAGGGAAATAATTGAACTCCTTTGGTATCATATATGAGAAAATAAACTATTTTACACTTTTAATTTTATTTAATATATTTACAGTTATGAAAAATTCAATTGTTTTTTAAATTATATTTCATGAAAACTTGTTCCATGAGAAAAAATAGTAATTGAAAAAATAAAATTTAAATTGACGAAAGAGTTTTGTAGAAATAATAACATTAAAAGTAAAGACTCATTTTGGTCTTTGAAAAATTTTAAGAGATCCAATTTAGTCATTGAGAAAAATAAAAGTATTTTTTAGTCTATACAAAAAATAAAAGTATTTTTTAGACTCAATTTAGTCATTGAGAAAAATAAAAGTATTTTTTAGTCTATACAAAAAAATAAACCGGACCAAATTAGTCCCTGAGAAATTTTGAAAGACCCAATTAAGTCCCTAAAAATATTAAAAACACATTTTATTCATTAAAAAAAATAAACTGGGAAAATTTAGTTATTTGCACAATTTAGGGGGAAAAAATCCCTAGTGTTATTTCATCGAGAGAAACCACATGTCTAAGATAGAAACCTTTTTCATTCCATAGTGGTCTCTGATTATGAAGGTTATTGTTCTTCCTACTTGTGTTATTGAAGTTGTGATTTCATGTACTGTTCATGCAATTTTTGCTTTATTGTTGTTATATTATGTGAACTTTTTATTTGGCCTTTTGTGATATTTTATTTGGTTTGTTGCTATTTTATGTGAATTTTTTATTTGACTTGTTCAAAGTGCGGAGAAAATGAACATTATGAAAAGACCTACAAATGATCTGCAAAACCAAAACCTATCAAGATGAATTGAGTCAATAAAGCAACTAATCATGGAATCAATATACCACCACCATCTACATAGATGTGTCATTTCAACTATTAAATATGATTCACATATATTTATTTGACACGTTTTTGGATATTTTGTTTTGGTGCATGTGTTTCCACATTTATTTAGTTTTGGTACATGTTGGTATGGCTTTTTTACATCTTATGTTTTGGATCATTTTGGATGCCATATTGTGGTTTATTTTGGATATTATTGGCTTTGTTTTTTAAATTATATTATAGTTTAGTGAATTTTTGGTTGCAAATATTAAATTGTTTATTTAATATTGTCAAATATTTAACTGTCTATTTTTAATTATTGTTAATGACTTATTATCAATTTTTATAGAAATTACACGTGGAAGAATTGGGTTGACGAGTCATCGGATAAGTTAAAAAAAAAAACCTTAATTTTCTAACTGTATTTCACTTAAAGACTAATTTGGTTCAGTTTATTTTTTTTATAGACTAAAAATTATTTTTATTTTTTTCAATAACTAAAATAAATTTTCAAAAATTTCTCATGAATCAAAATTGGTCTTTACTCTAACATTAAATATATAGTAGAGTTGTTTTTTTAGGAAAATACACTAGATATAGTTAGCTTGTCGTATATTTAAGACTAAAAAACATATACTATAATAATCCTTGCATCCTATGATATATATATAACCTATTTGGAAAAATAATATTTATTCTACAATAGTTGGCACTTTGAACTTTAATGTTATATTAATGATATTTTAGTGGTATAATCTAATTAATATTATATGTATTTTTTTTTTTAAACAACGAATATTATATTAGTAATTGTTAGAATTACTTCTAAGGTGGAAATCCCTTCATGACCCCTTTGAGATTCCACTCTTTAACTCATCAACTCCACTCCTTTTTGTTACATATATTATTATTAATTTAATATTATTCGTTCTGTATTTTTGATAATTTTAATTACATCAATACTTGATAAGATTAGTTTTGTAAAGATTTTTTTTATTTTTATATTTATATATTTATATATTTTTCTTTTTATTTTTTCTCTTTTACGATTAGAATTTGCATTAAGTATACTTGCTTTGTTATTATCTCTGTTGCAGCGAGTTGTTATTTACTTCAACATTTCTAGTGTCTCAATGTTTTTTCAATTAATTTTACGTGAGTTGGATCACTATGATAATTGGTTTATATCATTATGTTTAAAATTTATTTGAAATTTTAAGACCACGGAGGAATGTGGGCTATTAAAAATAAAAATTTATGTTATAATCTGTTGAAATATTTTAATTGATGTCAATTTAGCAAAAACATTAAAGAATATATGGTTGTTTTAAAACCGTCGGAAAAACGTCTCGTGACGCATAAATCTGCGATAGTTGATGAACCATCGCAATCTTTCATTTGAGGCAGTTGTAACCGCCACAATCATCCTTCAAAACCGTCGCAAATCAATTTTTTTTCTTGTAATGAACTCATATTTATTTTTTATTTTTTATACGCAAATTTTATTGATTAAGAGTGCTAAAAGTACTCTAACCCATTATATTTAAATATTAAGCATTAGAGATATATTTTATTGATTAAGAAAATAAAAGTAAAATACATTTTCAAAACTAATTTCTTTTAATTTTGAATATAAACAAAAATATATAGATCTGGTTTATATTTAGACTAAATAATTTTTACTTATATTTAAAATTAAAAAGAGTATTATATTAAACTTAAATCATAACAAACATTGTGACAATAATTTTTATTTATATAAAATGTAAATAACAATAGTGCCACAATGGGAATAAAAACTGATGATAGCAATTAAGAAAAATTGAATGCGATGTTGCTTCAAGTCTCAAGTAGTCAAGTTCATCTTATTAAGTATATTAATAATGTCATTTTTAATGTAAAAAGTTTGTTGTACAGTTTGTTTATCAATCTTATATTGACAATTTTTATTATTAACAAAGTTTTTTATATGCATGGTTGTTATATAAAAACTAAAAATATATGAAAACAAGATGAATACATTTATTAATTAAGTGATGATATTTTGATTTTTCTATTTCAACTAACTTTTCACACACACACACACACACACACACATATATATATATATATATATATATATATATATATATATATTCTAGTTTGGAGTAACTAATTAGTAACGTGTTTCGTGATTTTTTTGGATAATTTTCTAATAATCACTTATCAATACATGACACGACAAAAATAATTCATTTTATCAATTATTTTGTTCAAAAGTATAGTTAATTTATCATCACATATCCTACGTCACGCCGACACGTTAGTTCATAGTAGTAATACAATACCTTGCCTTTTGTCTAAAGAATAAACGATCTGGAAAACAACAACAAGAAGAGTAGGCAGACGCTTCGGGACAACGATATGTATTTTGAAGTGTTTTAATTTCTATTCATCGTAACTATATTAAAGTTGTTGATCGATGCCTATGGTTGAATATAAATAGTATAAGTAAAATATGTTGAGTACTTATTCGGGAGGAGTGCTATATTAAGCATAATCTGTCTCTTACTTTCTTCTGGTATCATTTGATAAATTTATTTAAAATAAAATATTATTGATGAGATATAGTGATCCAGAAATATTGGGAAGATTTATTTAAAATAATTTTTTTATTTAATTGCAGTTTTAGTATTCTTATTTTTATTGATTAATAAAATTGGTCTCCGTATTTTAAAAATCAACAATTTTTGTCACTCTTTATGATTTTTTAACTAAACTGAAAAATGATTATGTGATATGTTTTAAATAATGTGATATATGATACGATGATGTAGAATCATTAACACTGATGAAATTAGAATAAAACGTCGTAAAAATTTCAATTTCAACTTCAATTTTTTTTCATATTTTTAATTTAATTATGATATAAAAATAATTAATGGATCTAGATAATAATTGTATGGCACATCGTTAATAATATGTCAAATCATCATTTTTTGTAGTTAAAAAATATGAGAGAGATACAAAAAATGTCGACTTTTAAAATAGAGTATCAATTTCATGAATTTGTAATAATAGAGGGACCAAGACTGCAATTAAGTCTAATTTTATTGAGACGTTGTATTAGAGGAATTGAATGCTTATTAAATACATTTTTTTTTTGTGAAAAAAATTTAGGGTGAGAGTTTACATTTTTATCTCTTTAACAACATTGGCGGAGATCGAATGCATAATTATTCATTCAAATATATATCTTTTTACCATTAGATTAAACCATTAGAGTTATATATTTTTTTAAGAAGCCAAAATGCATTAAATAAAAGTTGTCCAAAACACAAAATATGTCTAGAATTTCTAAAAAAATGGGTTGTGATGTGTTTTCGCAAGGACCCCAATTACGTCATGTATTCTAATAATTTATATTTAATTATTTACTATCAATTTAGTCCATAACATACTTTCACGAGGATTAAGATGAATAAAATTTGATAGAGGTATAATTTTTTATTTATTTTAAATATTCATAATCTCAATCACCTATTTAATAGCGTCATACGATTCATAAACCAATTTGGTGGTTTACTCATTATATATTAGTGCTATCATAAGTTACTTTCCTTGAATTAAATATAAGTAAAAAAGATAGTTGAATTATTGATGTATTTGATTAAAATTCAGTCCAGATAGCACATCGACATTTTAACTATTGTTTTTGTTTTCATTTCAGATGAAGTATCATACAAAATAATGTTCTATGAAACACATACTCCAACACGAACACATGAAACGACACAAATACAAACACATCAAGAGTTCTAATGTAAAAAATATAAGACACTGACATTGATACACATATATCTATCTATTTATATATTATAATTAAATAAAATATGAATATTATTTATACAATATTAAAATTCAACGTTAATTTTTTCTTCTTATGAATAGTCAATGTTAGTATCTTTAAAATTTTTTAATAATGTATCGATGGTAGGGATCAAACATGTGACCTCCCATATCTCTCCACTTGTTAATTCTTCACATCATCCATCAAGTCAATCTTATAATCTCTATTAGATGTGAGAATAATCAAGTGCTCTCACGAGGACCCGTGCTTTTTTGTAAGCATATTTAGCTAAAATTATTAGACAACATGCCATACAAATATTTTTTAGACCTACTTAACTAAATATGAATAATATTTTTAGTACTATTGTTATTTTATATTAGATTTTGAACTTTATATTAAATTTTAAATTTGCTAAGATTTTAGTAATTTAATTATATGTTTTTTGAAAAAGTTAATGTTAATAATTAGTTGTTAATTTTGTTAGAGATGTGGAGTTGAACCGATGACCTCTTTGTCATTTCAACTCCCTTAAACTACCTTATGACTCATAGTAATTTAATTATATTTATTCTACATTAATTTTTGTCATATTTAAATGTATTATAATAAAATTGAGTTGAAGTATGAAGTAATTTAAAGTCAAATTTTTTTTTAAAATGTCATTTTAATATAAAAAAATACTCAATGTCATTGATCTATTAATTTTTTTGTATATAAAAAAAATATCTAACTATAAATTTAAAAATATTAATAAAAATAAATTTTTAAGTAGACTAATAGATCGTACCAAATTTCATAAATGTTATATTCAAACTTAAAAAAAAAAAAAAAAATCTGTGACAGGCCATATGTAATACTCAAACCATAAATTTTTTGTCATCCCAAGTTCCGTACTTGCAAAGGTTAGTTTAGCCTAACCTATTTTCATCCTTATCCCCAATGGAACATTATTAATAAAAACAGATTTATTACTCTACTTAAAAATCTGTTTATATATATATATAAACAAGAAGGTCCAAGACTCACATAACCCTATAAGAATATTAAAGAAACAAAATTAAGTCAGTGGTTCCATAAATTGAGTTCAAATAGTTAATGAATTTCGATTAAAGACAAATTATTTAGTAGAATCAATTATCGAATTTTAACTAAAACAATTATTGATCATATTTTACTTATATATTTCGACTGAACTCTGTATTACTAGAATCTATAAAGTTAAATAAGAAAAAAGGATGAAATTTAATTGTCATGTAAAACATTATGTTATTATTTGTATAAAATTCAACAATTTTACACCGGCGTATCTATGTTTGTGGCATATATGTTTGTTTGAAAACTGAGAATAGAAAGACAGTACAGGGCAATAAGGAATTGACAGCAAAAGATAAAATTGCGAGACAGATGTGATATATGAAATTGGATGGTTTGAAATATATAATATTACAATGAGAAAATAAAGAAATTAAATCCTTGGTACAGACATTCGAGTGAAAAAGAGAAGTAGCGTACAAAAGATGATTCTAGTGTTGGAAGTTTTCTGTTGTGTCTTATTGAGTGAACTTTAGTGCCGTCTTTTGTACAGGTCAAGAGCAACGGACATGAGCTCTTGGTTAAATTGTAGCGTCATCTCCAGCACTTGAACATTTTGTATAAAATTATTATGGAAGCCTGCAGATATATCATATATGAAGATTTTATAAATATTCTAGGGATGGCAAAAATAAAGTATGGATCCACTTGTATCTTTGGACGTTAGGTAATATTTTTAGAGTATGAAACTTTTTACATAATAATAAAAAAATATACAGAAATGTTTTTTTTTTATAATATTCATATATATATATATATATAAATACATGTAGATATATCAAAATTCATTAAATACTTATATAACAGATTTCCACGCACATATATATAACATAAATATCATTTCTATTCTTCTATTCAAAGAATCAGGAAATGATAACTACTTTTTGTGTCCGTAAATTTTTGTTGAGTATTTGTGACCGTCACCTCCTACACATTTTGCAAATAAAATAATTCTAGAAGACTACAAATATATAAAAATTCTGTTTGAGAGATATTCATTGAATTAAGGCACTACTCGATCCAACACTCGTTACTTATTTTTTCTTAAAAAAAAAAATATGATAGAGCAACTTGAGAGATCAGAGATGTTGAAAGGCACGATATTGAGCCCATCAGCCCATATCAAATTGTCAGTATTTGAATAATCAATCATATGTACGACAAGATGCGAATTTGTGACTAGCTAGCTACTACAAGGAAAATGGCAAATCGCGATGGTTCAAGTCATTGCTAACTTTTTTTGCAACAGTTGCCACACAGCCACAATTATATTATCGATAGATCATTTTGCAATTAGTAACCATAAAGTTTTACATTGGTCGGTTTGAATCGAATTTGATAAAAAATTAGTACTCAAACTTTGTGGATGATTAAGGTTTGAGTTTGAGGCATTTACGACATTAGGTCAGTTTGAGTCAAACCATTTATTTTTAGTTTAGGTTGGTCCTAATTTACTCAAATTCTTTTTGTTTTTTAATCCTTTTAAAACCATGTTCTTAGCAAACAAAATCAACTTACCATGTTTTTTCCAAAAACATAATATAACCTATTTTCACTAATATTTTTTTTTTCTTCTCGTTTTCATTTATGTTTTAGGATCTAATATATACACATACAATATATGTCGAAGTTATAAATTTCATCATACAATACTTGCATGCATGAAAATAACCAAAGTTGTAGAAATCTAAAATAATATAAATATTTGTAAGTATCAAAATAATCAAAGTGCAATATCATAAAGTAACAAAACCACAGTCGATCTATCACGGGTGAAACATTCTAAAATCTAAGGTTTAAAAATTAAGTAAAAATTACAACAACATAAAAATTGGGAAACTAAGTTGACCAATTTTACTCGGACAGGTTTCAGTTTTACCCAATACCCAATTTAAGTGTTTAATTTTCTTGTTTTGAAAACCATGTTCACTCAATCACTTAACCCAAACCACTTTTCTGGATAGATCCAGATATATTTTACTGGTTTGGTTGGTTTTTACCCAACCCATGAACACCCCTAATTAAGCATGACCATAATAGCTAACACAACTAAATATATGTTCGGTAATATTAACCCATAGCTGTAGGGGTGTACAATGTCCAAAAACTAAATTGAATTGGACCACTTTAATTATGTAGTTTAGTTCTGAAAAACCATTTTTGTAAACATTAATTAACTTTCAAACCAATTTTAATTTAGTTACAAATTAATTTAAAAATTATTTATAAATATAATATAATTTAATACTTTAAACCGTATTCAAACCTATTTTTATTTGAAACCAATTTCTAATCGATTTTTCAATGAATTTTTAAAAATTGGTTTTAAAATTTGTTTTTAAGTGAATTTTTAAAAAAATGTTAAACTCTAAAGAAGTTGATTTATTTTATGCTTATTCGTATTGTTAAAATTATAAAATAAAAAATAATAATAAAAAAGAAAAGTCAATGGATTGATAAAATTCAAATATACATTTACTAATTTTATATGTAAATATTTTCGTAACATAAGAACCTTATATTGTAATATTTTGCTTACGAATATAATATTAATTGATCAAGAGTAAAAAAAATAAATTGCAAATTTTTTTATTTCTAACTCTAAAATAATAACAATGGAATCCAATTTCACATCTTCATATAATCTACATGATCAATTTTTGTTTAGATTCGACGGGCACTATTTATTAATGTGCGGAAATCGCGACAAACACATGTAAACACGAAATGAGAGTGGGTGCTAATAGCAATTCCGTATAAATTATTGAACAATCCTCTGTAGATGGCAGCAAAAATAGTTGAATGAGTAACCTGTACTCTGACGATGGACTGCATTAGAAGCATAGATAATGGACGTGTGTTTTTTCCGATGAATTTGTTAACTTTTAAAACCAGATTATGTACCTACGTAGACTTCTATTACAGTTTTTTTATCAAATTTCTAAAAATTGATAATTCTTAGAGACAGATTTTTTATTTATAAATTCAGTAATATTAGTAAGATGATTTTGGTTAAAATAAATTTTAAAATAGCTAAACCAATTTTATAATTAAATTTAATTAATTGATTTGTTTTAAATTTCTAGTTCCGTTCATGATTTATATAGTCCGTTTTGAATTTTTATGTTGTAGTATAGTTTAATTTATCAATATGATTCTAATAGTCATATATTTTTTACATATCAGAAATCAGATTAGACTAGTTGTTAAGTTAATTAAAGTGTTTGATAAAATTAACAATTTAATTAATTAAATAATATAAAAGAATGTTTTTAATTAAGAACTAAATTTTATTAATTAATATTTAAAATATTTTTAAAGTAGTAATTTAATATTTATCAATCTTTAAATTATTTATTCATAAAGGAGAAAATAGAAAGTGATGAAATTTGTCGAATATTTAGTTTTTAAATGATATCATTTTTTACCATACAACATAAATTGAAGGACAAATTCTAATATTAAACTTCAAAAGGAATTGGTTTTGCGTTTTGCTGCCTGCCATGAACCCTAGTATAACAAAATAGTCGTGCAAGAGTAGAGGGAAAAAGTCCGGTCCAAAAATTGAAGAAGAGGGGAAGAGGAAGGGTAAAAGTTGTTGCCTAGTTGGTTATGAAATATATCAAATGATAGATTTTTAAAATGAAAAGAAGACAGGTTATACAACTATATCATAATTAAGAATTATTTGAGTGATATAAGTCGACATTTAACTATTTCGCTGTATTATTGGAAAACTTCTTTTTCATTATCCCATGGTAAAACTCCTCTAATTTTATTAGATATAAAAAAAAATTAATCTATCATTTTTTTTCTAAATCAAATTCAGTCCATCACATCTAAACTCTACATTGAAAAGACACAAAACACACTGAAGTGTACCTACGAAAAATATAAAATAAAATAATTTAAAGTGATAAAGATATTTTGTCATGGATCAAATTCTAAAAATACAAATACAATAACAAAATTATTCAAGGGATACAAAATATTTTGAAGAAAAAAAAATCTTCAAACATCTTTGATTTGGTTGTTGCATGTATAAGAGTTACACAAAAGAAGAAAATTGCACATTTTGATGTCTAGATCATAAAGCAAATTGGTCCAAAAGATAGCTTATCGATGAAAGTTACAAATCTCGTGCTAAACTCTATGGATGAGCTCTAAGTGACGATGTGATCAATGGAAACCACGTGACTGGTGGGACGCGACTAAAAAAGAGGTGAAGACGGATAGGGTTCTTTGAGATAAAAGAAGATAATGTATGTGTTTTACTTTGCTAGAAGAGAAGCCTAAAAAATATAGAAATAAATCGTTTGTGTAAGGAAAAAAATGAGAAGAACAAAATAAGAACACGAGAGAGGAAAATGGATAGTTATAAACAATCCGTTTTATAATAAATCAAACAAATAAATAAAATATTGACTTATATACAAATATCAACGATATATCACTATATCATCATTATCCTATAGATTTATATACAAATATTATAGATTTGTTTTTTACACTATCTCAGACATATTATTAGGTTTTTCCAGTAATTTAGATAAATGAAACAATTCATATTGGACTATAAATTTCTAAATGATAAATATAAAAAATATGAAATAAGTATTTGTCAGTAATAATATATATATATATATGATAGGACAAATATTTTTCACTGATACAAAAAAAAAGAGATATTAATGATAAATTTATAAAAAATATGAAATA
>JBBPBO010000001.1:12281945-12340021 GCA_037974295.1 Cicer cuneatum
GGGACAAATATTTATATTTGATAAATATAAAAAATATAGGACATATCTTTGTCATATATATTGAATTATTGATTTATGAATGATAAATAAATAAAAAGATAAATATTTGTCACTGATAAATATAAAAATCACACGATAAATGTTAATCATTTATAAAAAACATGACCCAAATATTTGTTATTCATACATAAAAAATACATGACACATATTTGTCATTGGTAAATTAAAAAAAAATGATAAATATGTAAAAAAAAATGGGACAAATATATGCTATTGATACATAATAAAATATTGTCACGTATTTGTCACTGATAAATATAAAAAATATGATATTTATATTTATCACCCATAAATTTAAAAAAAAACACACGAGATAAATTATTATTAATAAATAAAAACTACGGGATACATATTTTTCACCTATATATATTAAAAAAAACACGAAAAATATATTTGTCATTGATATTAAACATACGCGATACATATTTGTCATTGATAAATATAAAAATACAAGATAAATATTTATCACCGATAAATATAAAAAAAAACACGTGTTAAATATTCGTCACTAATTTACAATAATACAAGGTACATATTTTTCACTAATATACATGAACATGATATGCATATTTATAACCGATAAATGAAATAAGACAAATTTTTGTCATTTATATTGGATTATAGATTTGTGAATGATAAATATAAAGACAAATATAAAAAACACGCGATAAATATTAATCACTTATAAAAAATATGGATCACATATTTGTCACTTGTATTTTATTTTTTTAATTGGAGAAATATTTATCACCGATAAGTATAAAATGTTGAGAAAAAATCTCTTTTAATGATAACAAAATTATTTTAAGATTATGATTACACTAATGCGTGCATTTAAGTTTTGTACTAAGAAAGGAACAGGATCCAAAGATCGCAACCTCCTGTCCAAAAGATTGAATCAATGCTTGAAACAAAGCTATTAAATCCATAAAGAAAATCTGAAGTTAAAACACCAGAAGGAGAATATCTGGAAAACACCAGAAGCAGAACATCTGGAAAACACCAGAAGCAGAACATCTGGGAAACCAGAAGCAAAACATCTGGAACAGAAAACCAGAAGCTGAAGCAGAAAACCTAAGAGTTGAAAACACCAGATAATGCATCCAGAAGATACCAGATGATGCATCCTGAAATCACCAAAGGATATCTTTGCTGGCCCATATCAGAAGGAAACAAAGTCAGAAGGAGACATGGACCAGACCAGAAGAAAGCCTACCAGAGGAAGACTGGATCCAGACCAGAAGATATCATAAGTCAGACTTATTCAACAAGTTCTTCTGACCAGAAGATGGCTGGACAGTGAAGTGAAAAAAAACAGTATTGGATTAATCAGAAGATAAGCTAAAAGGTACAAACTGAAATATCTTTTGTCCAGAACTAATCCAGACCTAGTACAGTGTTGGCCAATATCAGAAGTTCAAACCATGGCCCAGTGTTGGTCGAAATCAGAAGATCAGAATAAATGACCCAGTGTTGGTCGAAACCAGAAGGACAAAATAAATGGTCCAGTGTTGGCCAAGATCAGAGGATCTCAGCAGACCAGTTTGCTAGTCCAGATTGGCCGATATCAGAAGATGAAAATCATAAATGAATATCAGAAGATATACATCTAAAGATGAATTTCAGAAGAAACTTATCAGAGGATAAAAAGATGAACATCAAAGGATAAAACTCAGAAGATGAACTTCACATGAAATACACCAGAAAATGAATACCAGAAATTCAGAAGACAAACTTCACGTGATAATCATCAGAAGATGAATTCCAGAAAATACACACCAGAAGATAAATATCAAAAGATAAACTCTAGAAGGAAAAACATCAGAAGTTATATACCATAAGGTGAACTTCAGACACCAAAAGGAAATTACCAGAGGATAATTACCAGCTGCTCATTCATCCTCTCACATTAAGAACAACTAACAGTTCCAGTGTATCAAAAGCTGCATCATCCACGACCAGAGAAGGGTCATGACTTGGAACCAGAAAAAAGCACGACCAGTTGTTAAAAACATATGGAATGATCTATCCTCCTAGAAAGCCAAGTAAAGAAGTAACCTCCCATGTGCCAGGCTGTAAAAGGACAGAATGGCAAGGGTGTAAATCTGCAACAACAGTGAGGTTCATTACATCTTGAAAAAACGATCAAAAAGGAAAATTTTCTTGAAGAGAAAGTTTCCTTCTCCCTATAAAAGGAAGGTTGCT
The DNA here is from genome assembly GCA_037974295.1 of Cicer cuneatum. Classification (NCBI taxonomy): domain Eukaryota; kingdom Viridiplantae; phylum Streptophyta; class Magnoliopsida; order Fabales; family Fabaceae; genus Cicer; species Cicer cuneatum. The sequence continues at coordinate 12,284,211 of JBBPBO010000001.1, forward strand.
CTTCTTCAGCAAATACACACAACTACACAAGCAAAAACAGAAAAATATCAGAGGCTATCAAGAGCATTATCAATCTCCTTTTAAGCTTTCTATAATCTTACACTAGATCATTGTTTAATCTTTGTAGAAAGTAAATCCTATCAAACTAGTTCATATCATCTTTAGAACTTCAAGTGAGAAACACTTGAAGAGAAATCAGAAGGAAAGAATTGTAAGCTTGGTGAAGCTAAAGAATACACAGTTTGTAATCAACCTCAGTGAGAGGCTGATAGCTTTTGATACTTAGTGAAAACTCACAAGAGTGTGAGGACTGGACGTAGCCATCTTTGGGTGAACCAGTATAAAAGTTCGGGTGTCATTATTCTCTCTCTCTCTCAACTTTCATCATTTGATAATCATCCTCTAAAGGAGGACAGTAGTAAACGAAATTTTAAAAACCTTGAATATCTCTATTCAACACCCTTTCTAGTGATATTCTAGCCACTTCAATTGGCATCAGAGCAAGGTTCTCTAAAACTACACCTAACAGTGTAAGAGAAAAAGATCCAAAAAGAAAAAATGTCAAAAGCTAAGTATATCCCAGAAGGAGGATCATCCAGCAGACCTCCCTACTTTGATGGAACTGACTACTACCACTGGTAAGGCAAGATGAGATTATTTCTTGTAACACCCCGAGTTTAAAACACAACGCGAGTGCATTTTTTTTTTCAATAAATAATTAAAATGAGTTTTCCAAAATTAATATCAAGGGAATTAAAATAAAATCAGTTCATTTCAAAGGTTATCACCCAATCAGTGTCAGAGTGCAGAATAATATAGCGGAAAAGTCATACATTAATTCCCAAAATAAAATTACATTTCCCAAAACTCAAGACCTTATACAAAAGTCTAGACTGATCTTGCACTAAGCTACAGTAGCACGGTCTCCACCGTATCCTCTATAAGTCTCGTCTTCAGCCAATCGTCCGTCCCTCTGCGTTGTCCACGTAGACTCCGTACATAAAGATCAGGGAAAACTAACGACGTTTCCGTCGTTAGTGTATTCGTCGGTAGGACGGGTTCGGGTAATATCTGAGGGCAAAGCCCAAAGTCCACAATATAATAGCAAGGGTCACTGACCGAAATTAACAAATAAGCACATAGTATATATCTCACAACAACACATATATTCATGGCATAATATATGACAATGACGAGAAAAATAATAATGCTCATTTGAAATTTAATGACATATATGCCTTTTCAAAACAGCAGCCAATTATTATGAAATATGTGGTAAGTACAAACAATACCTCAACAAATCACAATCATTAAATTAGAAATTCAGATTCTGAACAGTACTCACACAAATTCAATTTTCCACTCATCATCATAATCCAATCGTGACCCACCGGTCAATCCCCCAATGCAATATGTATATGCTCATGTATACAATTTTCCTGGAATCACCAAGGTGCAGTCGCTCACAGACCAGCACACGTGCAGTCTCTCACAGACCAGCACACGTGCAGTCTCTCACAGACCAGCACGATTTATATATGTCGGACTTTAACGGCCCTCAAGACCAGGGTGCAATCTCTCACAAATCAGCACCAGTGCAGTCGCTCAACAGACCAGCACGACTTCACAAATGCAATGGACCGTCTAATACACGCGGAACCATTCTGTAGCCCGGATAGAATAGACCGTCTAATACACGCGAACCTATTCTATAACCATCATGGTCACTACAATTACATGTATTAGCCTCTCACAAGCCAAATACAGAGAAGTTAAATCCTCGCACGGATAGAATGGACCGTCTAATACACGCGGAACCACTCCGTAGTCTGAGTAGAATAGACCGTCTAATACACACGGAACTACTCTGACCCCGGATAGAACAGACCGTCTAATACACGCGGAACTATTCTATAACCCACGGTTACTACTTAACTTCGCGGCCCATCACGGTCACCGCATCAACTCTGTGGCCCATCGCGGTCACCACTTGACTATGCAATGCATGAACTTGCAATGTTTTCTCTTCACTGAAAACAGTATGCAAAATCATAAAAATTCATGTCATCCCACCATATTTCAAAACATCTCAACATAATCGATATCATCATCAACACATCAATGATTAAACAGTCAAGCAATCATTAACAATTCACATTATCTCACAAATTCCATTCTTAATCATCTCAAGTCTTTCCATTGTTCCCCAAACTCTTAAAATTCACAAAACAGTGTTTAAAACTGAGTTTTCTGGAAAACACGGATCTGTATTCGAATATAGCTTCCTTGTATTCGAATACAGAAGCTAAAAACTGAGTTTCTGGAAAAACACGAATCTGTATTCCAATACAGATCCCTTGTATTCGAATACAGAAGCTGAAACTAGTGAAAATCTGCAATTTTAACATTCTGTATTCGAATACAGCATGCCTGTAGTCGAATACAGAAGACAAAACCAGAATGATCAACATCAGATCATCAGAAAACAAAACCAGAGTCAGAATGATTAACATCAGAACATTAGAAATAGAATTAGAATCGGAATCATCAACACCAGAACATCAGAAACAGAACCAGAATCAGAATCATCAACACCAGAACATCAGAAAACAGAAATAGAATAATCAACATCAGAAACAGAACCAGAATGATCAACATCAGAAACAGAACCAGAAGGATCAACATCAGAAACAGAACCAGAATCAGAATCATCAGAAGCAAAACAGAATGACTCACAGCAGAATCATCAGAAGCAAAACAGAATGACTCACCAGAATCATCAGAAGCAAAACAGAATGACTTATACCAGAATCATCAGAAGCAAAACAGAATGACTTATACCAGAATCATCAGAAGCAAAACAGAATGATTCACACAAGAATCATCAGAAGTAAAACAGAATGATTCACACAAGAATCATCAGAAGCGAAACAGAATGATTCACACAAGAATCATCAGAAGCAAAACAGAATGACTCACACAAGAATCATCAGAAGCAGAAACAGGATGATTAACATCAGAATCATCAGAAACAAACAAAATGATTATCAGAATCATCAGAAGCAGAAACAGGATGATTAATATTAGAATCATCATAAGCAAAACAGAATGATTATCAGAATCATCATAAGCAGAAACAAGATGATTATCAGAATCATCAGAAGTAAAACATAATGATTCACACAGAACCATCAGAAGATGAATGTATCAGAGGTTACATTCTGAATTTACAGAAGATGCATTTCTGGAATTATCAGAAGATAAACTAGAATGTCCAAAACCGACCAGAAGATAACTTTGGAGGTTTATATCAAACAGAAACAAAATCAGAAGAACATCTGGAAAATACCAGAGGGAAGCCTGCCATAATATGACTTGCTCCAAACAAGAATGATTCAAATATCAGAAGCAATCAAGAAGTTACACTGATCAGAACATAGCATGGCAGTGTAATTTCAACACAGTCCATACTTGTCCAGAAGTGACCAGAAGATATCTTTGATGGATTATATAAGAGGGAATAAATATCCGAAGATTCTTTGGACCATACTATTGTGAAGCCTGCCATGTGGAGAGTTGTTCCAGGTAATAAGTTGTCAAAAGCAAGAAGTAATCCAGAAGATAATTTGACCAGAACATGGTATGACAATCGAATTTTGAATAACCCAGACTTCGCCCAGACTTCATCCATAATTGATCAGAAGAAGCACAGAATGGTTCATGCCAGAAGCACATAATGGTTCATGCCAGAATCACCAGAAGCAGAAACAACAGAATGATTCACATCAGAACCATCAGAAGCAGAAACAGAATGTTTCAGATCAGAACCATCAGAAGCAGAAATAGAATGGTTCACATCAGAACCATCAGAAGCAGAAATAGAAATGGTTCACATTAGAACCATCAGAAGCAGAAATAGACACAGAATGATCCACACAAGGATCATCATAACCAGAAACAGAAACAGAATGATCCACACAAGGATCATCAGAATCAGAAACAGAAACGGAATGATCCACACAAGGATCATCAGAACCAGAAACATAAATGAAATGATCCACACAAGGATCATCAGAACCAGAAACAGAATGATCCACACAAGGATTATCAGAACCAGAAACAGAAATAGAATGATCCACACAAGGATCATCAAAACCAGAACAAAAACGAAATGATCCACACAAGGATCATCAGAACCAAAAACAGAAACAGTATGATCCACACAAGGATCATCAGAACCAGAAATAGAAACATAAATTCTTCTTCTGTATTCGACTACACGGCTCGTAGTCGAATACAAGTTTGAAAGCTTAAGTAAAACAGAAATTTTACAGGTTGTAGTCGAATACACACATGTTATATTCGAATACACCTTCGAAAACCAGTGAAAATTTCCTGAGATTCAACCCTTTTCAAACTGTTTTCTTTTAAAACAACAACCAAACAACAGAACAGATTCAACACTTTTTTCCAGAAGACACTTCCTTCATTTAAAATCCCTTTTCCTTTTAAATCATCAACACCACCAGAATCACACAAAACAGAAATGGAATCAGGATCCAACCCCAATCATCCAGAACCAGAAAACAGAATGTTCACTCACCAGAATCATTCAGATTTTGAAACCATCAGAACAAACATGCAAGCATCACAGCTTTCTCAAATCATTAGAATAACATGTATAGCATTCAGCTTTTCAAACAATCAGAACAACATGCAAAGCATTTCAGCTTCCTCAAACATCACAATAACATGCATAGCATTTCAGCTTTCACAAACATCAGAACATGACTAATGTTTTCAACCAAAACAGAAATCATCACACAGCAGCAAAACACCAATAAAATGCATTTTTTGCATTTTTAAAACTATTTTCCAAAACAGTTTTATGAACATGTATTTTAGCCATCTTTAAAATAACATGCAAAACATCTTCAGTTTTCTCACACAAGTAAAACAGCATTAATGCATTCAACCAACAACAACCATAATAGAATCATCACGTATCAACAAAAATGCATTTTCTTCATTTTTCAAGATGTCATTTCGAAAACAGTTTTTCTTTCAAAACAGAACTGAAATAACATGCATTTACAGCCCTAATGCAACTAGAAAATTGGAAGGTGCCCTTACCCTTGTTGCGTGTTCTGCTTCTGCTCAAGTCTCTGTTTTCGTTCTCGTTTCTGCGCCAAAATCCGGTGAAACTGCTGCATGAGTTTGCTGCTACGAAACTGGGTTCTTTAGCTCTGTAATGATATGGGGATTAACTTTTGTATTGGGGTTTTGGTGTTTTAGTGTGTGGATGTTCCAGTAGTGATACTTTTAAGAGTTCCCTCTCTTCTTCTTTTATAATCGTGACTGGAATGGGAAGGCAGAAAACAGAGGCAGAATGGGAGGGGAAAATGAGTTACTATTACATGCAGTATGGCAGCAAGGAAAGGAGGGATGGTGTTCTGGTCTTTGCTCAGTCCCCCTGCCGTGTACTCATAGAACTACTTGAGTGCATTCCTTCTTAAAATACTAATAAAATAATGCTGTATCATTTCAGCACTTAATCCTTTAATTAACCACTAATCCTTAATTAATGGTCCAATTAATTTAATTATTTGAAATTAAATTAATTTAATCTTCATCCAATAGTTTTAATTCATCTTCCAAAATAAATATTTATATATATATATATATTCACTCAAAATATACATATATTAAATATTTTTACAAATATCCCCAAAATACCCTTAATATTAATTCCATAAATTAATATTAAATTTAAGGGTCTTACAGTTTCTCATATCTCAAGTTTACAACATGTGGCCAGTGGTAGAAAAAGGAAATCATGTCATCAGAATCAACAGTGCAGATCCAACCTCTGACGAAAAACCTCAAACACGATGGACAGCTGAAGAAAATGCCAAGGTACTTCTAAACTCTAAAGCTCATTTATTTCTAACGTGTGCTTTGAGCAGAGAAGAGTATGATAGAGTTGAAGAATGCCAAAGTGCTAAAGAATTATGGGACACCTTGAAGATCCATCATGAAGGTTCAAGTCATGTTAAAGAAGCCAAAATTGACATGGGCGTAAGAGAGTTCAGTTGTTTGAAATGAAGGAGGAAGAAACAATTGATGAAATGTTCTCAAGACTGACAATCATCCTCAACAACTTAAGGTCTCTGGGAAAAGAATACTCTGTCCAAGAGAGAATAAGAAAGATATTAAGAAGTTTACCAAAGGAATGGAGACCCATGGTGACTGTCATCACAAAGGCAAGAAATTTAGCCACCATGAGGTTAGAAGATCTGGTTGGAACTCTTAGAGCTCATGAACCTCTATTGCTTACTGATAAACCAAGCAAAAAGGGAAAAATGATTGCATTGAAATCCAGTCAAACTGAAAGTCCATCGTCCAAAAACTCTGAAATTATCTCAAAAAGGGATAACTCAGAATATCCTCTCTCCGAAGAGGAGGACGAACTGGCTATACTTTCCAGAAGAATCCAAAGAATAATCAACAGAAGAGGACAAGACAAAATATCCTCTCAGAAAGAAAAGATTGACAAAAGCCAAATAATTTGTTAAGGATGCAATAAAATGGAACACTACAAAACTGAGTGTCCTATAAACAAAAAGAAACATAAGAAGAATTCAGAACATGAATAAATCTATGATGGCTACTTGGGATGACAGTGATGAATCATCCTCCGAGCAAGAAAAGGAAGAAGAAGCCAACATTTGTCTCATGGCAAACTCAGAAACAGAAGAGGTAAGCATCACTGATTTACGTCCTTCTTGTGAAAAGTTAGAAATAGAATTTGACAATCTCTTGAATGACTCAAAAACGTGGTTTTCTTAAAAACCAAAATTATGAAATAAAGAAACTGAATAAGGAACTTCAAGCCAAGAATGAAGAATTTCAAAAAATAATTTTAGACTTGCAGCAATCAAATAAAAAATTGTCTGAGCAACAAAACACATTAAACAAAGAGAATGTCAAAATCCATCCTCCTGAAGAGGACACAGAAAAGAAGGACTTGAAAATCAAAGTTGAAGAACTAAAAAATGACATTACCAACTTTGTCAAATCCACAGAAACATTTAAAAATATTATGGGATCTCAATCTGGTATATTTGACAAAGCTGGAATTGGTTTTAAAAGTTCTCAAAAACAAAAACTATATGAAAATTTCTTTCTACCAAAGAACCTAGAGGATAGACCTAAGTGCACTTTTTGCGAAAAGCTTGGACATACTATCAAAGTATGTCTTACTAAGAAAAAAGCTGAAAGTAACAGAAGGAAATGTTCATTTTGTAATAAGCATGGACATCATGATTCCATTTGCTATCACAAAAAGAAAATCCTTACACAAGGACTGACTAACCATCAAGGACCCAATTCTATATGGGTACCTAAGTCTTTTCTTAAGCCTAATACAGGTACATCCTCTAATCAACAAAAGAAAGCCCTAGTTCTTAGACAGTGGCTGCTCAAGACATATGACAGGAGATAAGCTTTGCTTCATCTATTTGGAATCAAAAGATGGAGGATCAGTTACATTTGGCATCAATAATAAAGCTCAAATCAAAGGAACAGTGTATTTGAAGTGATACTGCTGGTGAAGTTAAGACAAGGCAATCATTGAGAGGAGTTTCAAACAACATGGCTATGATATCTCAAATTGATCCAAAGAACATTGATCAAGCCATAAGTGATCAATCATAGATGAATGCCATGATGGAGGAACTGTCTCAGTTTGAAAGAAACAAAGTGTGGAATCTTGTGCCCCATCATCTGGAAAAATCCATCATTGGAACCAAATGGATCTTCAGAAACAAACTGAATGAGGATAGAGAGGTCATACGAAATAAAGCAAGATTAGTGGCACAAGGTTATAACCAACAAGAAGGAATTGATTATGATGAAACATTTGCACCAGTTGCAAGACTCGAAGCAATCAGAATCCTCTTAGCTTATGCCACACATAAAGAAATAAAACTATATCAAATGGATGTCAAAAGTGCCTTCTTGAATAGATTCTTAAATGAAAAAGTGTATGTTCACCAACCTCCTAGATTCAAGGATAAACAGAAACCAAATCATGTGTACAAGCTCTCAAAAGCTCTTTATGGATTAAAGCAAGCTCCTAGAGCTTGGTATGAAAGGTTGAGTTGCTTTCTAAAAGAGTATGGCTTTTCAAGAGGTTAGATTGATACAACTTTGTTTAAAAAGATTCATAATGAGGATATGTTAATTGTTCAAATTTATGTGGATGACATAATCTTTGGATCCACAAATGAGAAAATGTGCAAAGAATTCTCCAACCTCACGCAAAGCGAGTTTGAAATGAGCATGATGGGAGAATTAAAATTCTTTCTTGGATTACAAATAAAACAATTAGAATCATGAATCTTCATTTCTCAAGAAAAATATACCAAGGATCTCCTGAAAAAATACAACATGAATCTTTCAAAATCAATGAGCACTCCTATGCATCCATCCTCCTCACTACATCAAGATGATGAAGGAACCTCTATTTCTGAAAAGGAGTACATAGGAATGATAGGATCCTTGCTGTACTTAACAGCCAGCAGACCTGACATTGTGTTCTCAGTAGGTTTGTGTGCAAGGTTTCAATCATCCCCTAAAGAATCACCCCTCACTGCAGTAAAAAGGATATTCAAGTATCTAGTTGGAACCACAGATATGGGAATTTGGTACAAAAAGGATTCAAATCTTGATCTTATGGCATATTGTGATGCTGATTATGCTGGTGACAAAACTGAGAGGAAAAGCACAAGTGGAGCATATCAATTTCTGGGCTCATCTCTCATTAGTTGGGCATGTAAAAAACAGAATACCATAGCTCTCTCCACTACAAAAGCTGAATATGTTTCTGCTGCTCAATGTTGCTCTCAAATTCTCTGGGTAAAAAATCAATTGGAAGACTACTCCTTAAGGTACACAAAAATTCCTATCCTTTGTGACAACACTAGTGCTATTAATCTTTCCAAAAACCCTATTCAACACTCTAGATCTAAACATATTGAAATTAAACATCATTTCTTAAGAGATCATGTTCAAAAAGGAGATGTTGAATTAATTTTTATTGAAACTGAAAATCAGCTTGCTGACATTTTCACCAAACCTCTCCAGGAGGATCGTTTCAAAACTATTTTAGAAAAACTTTCCATCTTAAATCTTTCAAAAATTGTCCAAAAATAGTTTTGCAAAATCAGAGGATCATAATGTTATTTTATTTTTAAGAAATAAAAATCTGAGGATGGACAACTCAGAAAAATCTCTATCCTCCTCCAAGATTTGAAAGTTGCAAAAGTCAGAGGCAGGCAAGTCACATCACTACTGATTACACTCCTCTCTGCAAAAAGGTGCCTCGATTTCAGTTTCTTTCTCACTGCCCAATGGATAGGTCACCCGTGCTTCTCCCTAGCTTGTCATGATTAAAACCTATGCCTCCTTACTTCTTCCCTCCAAACGGTGCCAAACATTTTTTTGATCTCAAAGGCTCACCTCCAGAAACTACGCTTCCGTCTGACCCTCTGGACACATCCCAAAATCTACAAGAACCTTTTTTCTTTCCTTGTCCTCCTACTAGTCCTTCACAACCAGCTCAACTCTCATGCACCATGGCTCAAATCTTCTCATCTCCTTCAAAAATGTACCCTACAAATTATGTCCCTACTCCCTCTGCTCATCAAACCATTTTTGATCCGGCTCCTGCACTACTTCCTGAAGTTACAGGACGATTCAACTCACTTGAATCCTTCCTGGCTAAATCTGGAGAAAACTCTTCACAAAACAAAGGAACCTGCTCCCAAATGAAAAGCACCAGCATCAATGCTGATCTTATTCCAGATGAATTCACTCCTCCCACCACTCGTATCAATGTTGAACAACGTCGCTCCCACAAAGAACTTCGAGAAGATGAATTCCAGAAAATACACACCAGAAGATGAATTCCAGAAAATACACACCAGAAGATGAATTCCAGAAAATACACACCAGAAGATAAATATCAAAAGATAAACTCTAGAAGGAAAAACATCAGAAGTTAAATACCATAAGGTGAACTTCAGACACCAAAACGAAATTGCCAGAGGATAATTACCAGCTGCTCATTCATCCTCTCACATTAAGAACAACTAACAGTTCTAGTGTATCAAAAGCTGTATCATCCACGACCAGAGAAGGGTCATGACTTGGAACCAGAAAAGAGCACGACTAGTTGTTAAAAACATATGGAATGATCTATCCTCATAGAAAGCCAAGTAAAGAAGTAACCTCCCATGTGCCAGGCTGTAAAAGGACAGAATGGCAAGGCTGTAAGTCTGCAACAACAGTGAGGTTCATTACATCTTGAAAAAACGGTAAGAAAGGAAAATTTTCTTGAAGAGAAAGTTTCCTTCTCCCTATAAAAGGAAGGCTGCTCTTCTTCAGCAAATACACACAACTACACAAGCAAAAACAAAAAAAATATCATAGGCTATCAAGAGCATTATCAATCTCCTTTTAAGCTTTCTATAATCTTACACTAGATCATTGTTTAATCTTTGTAGAAAGTAAATCCTATCAAACTAGTTCATATCATCTTTAGAACTTCAAGTGAGAAACACTTGAAGAGAAATCAGAAGGAAAGAATTGTAAGCTTGGTGAAGCTAAAGAATACACAGTTTGTAATCAACCTCAGTGAGAGGCTGATAGCTTTTGATACTTAGTGAAAACTCACAAGAATGTGAGGACTGGACGTAGCCATCTTTGGGTGAACCAGTATAAAAGTTCGTGTGTCATTATTCTCTCTCTCAACTTTCAATATCTGATAATCATCCTCTGAAGGAGGACAGTAGTAAACAAAATTTTTAAAACCTTAAATATCTCTATTCAACACCCCTTCTAGTGATATTCTAGCCACTTCATAAAAAACCGTACAAATATATGTCATTGACTCGTAAAAACATATGAGATACATATTTGTCACTGATAATTATAAAAAATTATAAGATAAATATTTATCATTGGTACAAAAATATATGGGACAAATATTTGTCATTGATAAATAAAAAAATACGGGTCATGTGTGTGTCACTTATAGATATTAAAAAAAACACAAACATTTGTCATTAATATATAAAAACAACATAGAACCAATAGTTGTCCTTGATAAATATAAAAAACACGAGATAAATATTTGTTATCGACAAAATATGAAAATATATTGGACAAATTTTTGTCATAGAAAAATATTAAAAAACACAGAACATAAAATGTTTTTCAAAGAAGATGAGAGTAATTATAATACACTAACTACAATTTTTTACACATCAATATACGAAAATGATACAAATATTTAAATCGATATGTACAAAAATACGAGAGACGTATTTGTTAATGATAAATATAAAATACATGATACATGTTAATATTTGTTAATGATAAATATAAAACACAGGATATATGTTAAATATAGATAATCATTGTATAAATATTTATAGTTGATAAATATAAAATAACACATGATAAATATTTATCATTGATATATTAAATATACGTGATATATATATTTGTAACTGATAAATATAAAAAAAATACAAAATAGGTATTTATGAGTGGTAAATATAATAAAAACACAAGACAAATGTATATTTTTTCATGCAGAAAAAAACACGAGTCATATTTACCCTAATAAATATAATAAACATTAAAAAAATATTTGACATTGATTAAAAAAAACTACATAGTACAAATATTTCTCAATAATAATTATAAAAAAAACGTTGGACAAATATTTATCATTAATAAAATATAAAAAATGTGAGACGAATATTTGTCTTTGATAAATATTAAAAAATTACACAAAATAAATATTTATCATTGATAAATATAAAATAATACATGACAAATATTTGTCACTAATATACAAAAAAATTATGTACAAATATTTGTCACCAATAAATATAAAATAATTATGAGACAATTATTTGTTATTGATACATAAAAAAATACAGGACATATATTTTTTATTAATTAATTTTTTTTATTGTTGATACATAAAAAAGATAAGAAAAATATTTATTATTGATAAATACAACAAAATTGTATAACAAATGACACACATTTGATTTTTTTATTTTTATATTTTGTAAATAAAATTGAGAATAATTATAATATATTAATTATAAATTTATTATTAAAATCGTCCAATGGAGCGTGAAAAAAAAAAAAAGCAATAGAATATGAAACAAAAAAAATGCAATTGAAGACCACATAATAATAAGCATGCAGGGACTGTGAAACTATAGTGCCTTATTTTTTCCCGGCTCAAAATTTTGGCGCTAGGACTGAAAAAGAAGACCCTAAAATCAAAACCCCTAACTCAAAGTCTCAAACTCAGCAGATTACAACACCGAATTCCTGATTAGAGAGAGTGGTTGTGAATTCTGAAATTTAGTTGAATAATAAACCCTAGATGTTTCTATGGATGTGAAAGATATTTTAGGATTGCCCAATATTTCCATCCAAGTTCACGAGAAGAACTCTCGACCTCAGAAAGATTCTCAGCGAAAACCTGATGCCATTTCTCGGGAGGTACTATTTCATTTCCCTTTTCCACGAAAACACATTCAATTTTTTTTCTCCACCTTAGGGTTTAACCAATTTAACTTTTTTTTTTTTCTTCTGGTGTTGCTGAATTTATAGGTTTATGCACTTACGGGTGGTTTGGCACCTCTTATGCCTGCAGTTGATTTGTCTCTGTTAAAACAAAGGCCTCCCTCAGACGGAAAGGTTATTTAATTTTTTTACATTTTTCTTCAACGAGAATAAAAGAGACGCACTATAGCTTAAAATTGGGTTACGCTGACAACCAATTATAACCCGCCACAACAACAAATAATTAGATCAGTGTCTTTGATTTAAAAGCTGTACTATATAATCTGGCTGATTGGATGGTTTTGATAGGATGACTGTAAAATTGCTTTACACTGCCAGTGCCTTTAAACATAAGTAAATTTTAGTTGTTTATTGGAGCTGTGATCAGTGATTGCAGCATGATATCGTTGCCAAGTTTGAACAAAATTCGGGTTGGAAAATGTACAATATTCTTGCCCTGCACACAATTAGTCTACTAGTGATTAGTTATACAACATGTCAAGTTTGGGTCATTTCTTGTACATTGTGAAATACATTATGCTATGAACGATGCATGTGAGTGAAATCATAGTTCTAGGTGGTTACTCTGGCTTTACTTTTGTTCTCTAAAGGAATTAAGAAGATACATTGCTACGCAGAAGGAGGAAGAAGGATTCTAAAACAATATAATAGAAAGATATATACTAGAGTGACATTTCTTTGCAAAATACTCAATCACTCGGTTGAAAATTCCCTGTTAGTTTTGCCTGGTTGGTACTTGTTTCCTTGTAGGTTGAGGAGTTTATGGTCCATTCATGTGTGTTACCAAACCTATAAACCAATGTAAGAATCTCTTGAAGAAGAAACGCATTGGATACTACTTGCTGTCAAAAGTGTTACCTTAATGAATTATTGACTGACGCTGGGACGTTACTTGTTATATATAAAACCATTCATATGCTCTTACCTAATAATCTCTAAGCTCTTAAGATGGTTAATTAATAATATGGTATCAGATTTTCTCTAACCAAGTTTTCAAGAGTTCGATCATGCAATTCTAATTAAAAAAAGCTGAATTTCAACAATATGTTGGGTGGGCAGGAACATTGTCTATGCTTCAAGCCCAAATGGCTCTTGTGTGTGGTGTGGTGTGTTTAGATATAAAACAATTACATGCTTTTACATAACCGCTCAAACTTTTATGATAATCGGCTCATGACATTATTATCACACGTTTGAGTTTTTCCCCATTCAGGTCATTTGGCAATGGCTTCCTTTCACAAACTCTGCTCGTAAAGATAATCTTCAGCTTTACCATTGGGTAAGTTCATCTGTTTGTTTATGCGAAATTTATGTTATCTAGCAGCATGGAAATATTGTTAGGTGTCTCTTCCATGATAGTTAAAAACCACATTCTGATGCATATCCTTACTCCACCCAAACAAATTGCATAAAGTGATCTTTTAGCTGCCAGAATTATGAGCCTGATTCACAAGAATCTCAGTTCTGTTGCATTTCCAACAATGCAGATATCGGGGAATGGGAGAGAGCTAAACAACCAATTTGGGGTGGGGAATGGATGTAGTGATGAGTGGGTTTGGCCAGAATATCGTTTGCAGCCAGGTACTTGAAAACAAGTTATGAACAAGGAATATTAGTGTCATCACGTGCCTCCCAGAGGATGGACTCACACAGCAGCAGAGTGATAATAGTGTTGGGGGCATGTCAATACTCCTGAAATGACAAGCCTCCGTAGGTAGGAGAATCAGTTCCCAGCGGCAAGGGTGGCGTGGTTAATGGGAGATGAAACACACTTCAGATATTTAGATCTGGTATGGACAACTGCCGAGGGCAGAGGGGCGGCTGAAAATATAGGGTATTGTTTGTAGTTCCTAGTGATTAATATTGAGAAAAAGAAAATTGTGTAAAAAAGGAAACGAAGAAATGGTTATGTTTCTTTATGTTGAAAAAATAATATAATTTTCAATAATGTCCACAATATGCTTTGATTCATTAATTGGAAAATAGGTTTTCCTATGCATGATTTGATTTACAATTTGATAATCATGGCAACTTTTACTGCAGCAGGTTCAAGTTGTAAATGGTGCTCCACCAACAGGGGACTATTCTTTTGCCAACTATAACAAGGTAAATGGTGGTTCAGTCTTTACCTTCATGCCTGCTCTGCAATTTTCTGATCTTTCTCAATTGACTCTAGTAAATAGTACTCTGAAATGAAATATAAGCAAAAAAGGTAACTGAAAAGTTGATGTATCTAGTCTTAATTTTTAACTAGATACATCAACTTTTCAACTATCATTTTTGCTTATATTTCATTCCGGAGGAAGTATCTGCTACTCACACGAGATTTAATGTTTGTTTACATGTTTTGATGCAGTCTGTTGACATAACAAGATACACAGATGAAGAGTATGAGAGATATTTGGCAAATCCTGTAAGTATCGTGTCTAGACTGCATGTGTAAAATTGCTTGGAACTTTGCCGTTGAGTTTGCTTAAACAACAGTTTTTTGCAAAAGAACTGAATTTTATGTGCTGTATCATGTTAATGCTGTAGTGTCTTTAATAACCTCTACTGTTAGAATGTACATTGAAAGGCCTTGTGTATACTGCTATACAACTTGAACATTGTTTATTTGCTAGTTGGTAAATCTTTTATATTTCACTAATGATCAAGTTAGCTATAAATAAATGAAGATTTTATGATCTATTTGAAAGGATCTGTATATCCAAACCTAGTCGCCACTTTGTATCTGCATCTTCTGTACACTTATTTGTATGTTCCATTGAATGAATTTTCTATTAAGCACCGCTGTGTAATTCTGTGTGATTTTTAGAAGTTTAAATCAGAGTACCCATTGACATTCAACCGGTATTTTTACATCTGTCTCTGTTATGGCGTGTTTAATGTGTTTCGCTATTCCCTGAAATTATATTTATGTAGAAATGGACCAAGGAGGAAACAGATCAACTGTTTGACTTGTGTGAGGGATTTAATCTCCGATTCATTGTTATAGCTGATAGATTTCCTTCATCTAGAACTGTTGAAGAATTAAAGGATCGATATTATAGTGGTATGTGTTTTATGTTCACTGAACCATATCTGCCGCATTCAGTTTTTCACTTTCTTTTGTTCTTAGTTTGACTAATAAAATGACATATTTAAACTTACCTTTTGTAATATTGTCCTTGCCATGTAGTATCCCGGGCTATATTAATTGCTAGGAATCCATCTTCTGGAGATGTTGCAGTGCATCCACTTGTTAAGGTATGATAAACTTTTTGAACAAGCTGTGCTTTGTTCTCTAGAAACTCTTTCGTTCTTTTGAGCACATCACTTAGTAAAAATAAACGGTTTTCAACATTAGGATGTTGCAATGTGGTCTTAGTTACTTATTATTCCTCCTTAATGTAGGAACCGTATAACATTTCACAAGAGATGGAGCGGAAACGAGCTCTGTCCCTGATCCTCTCTCAAACAAAGCAACAAGAGCGAAGAGATGAAGAGGTTTTGACTCTTTCCCCTTGGTCATTAAATTATACATAAAGAGAAAATGAAGTAAATAATATAAGTAGGTATTCACTATTGTATTATATGCAGGTGCTTGCTGAAGCAAAAAGAATTGCTGAATCACGCTTAATGACCAAGGTAATTTTTAATGGTTGTATTTCTATGACACTTATAATTCCGGTTCGAGAGGAAGAGGAGGGGTTCTTATGAAGATAATGATAATGTTTCACAATTATCTGATTCTCTTTTCTTCCGTAGTTTTGCTCTTATATTCCTACTTGTGAACCTCAAATACTGGGGAATGTTTAATATTACACGTTTTTGTGCATAATATCAATTTGATTTTCTATATGAACATTTTTTATTTGTTATGGGCCTGAGAATGAAATTAGAACTGTTTACTCATGTAACTTAATACCTGTATTCTCACTGAGAGTAGGTTATATGAATATGATAGTTCATTGGATCAATTGGGGCAACAAAATTTGTGGATTATATAAAATCCTTACACCTAAACTTTGCATGAATCTGTGCCTTTGATTAGTGATATCTGGTATTTGATTATGTTCCTTTTAGGTTGCAGAGTCGGAGTTGGTCGTTGCTTCAAATGCTGGCACAGACATTATCGAGAGGGCCAACCCAGGTGAAACTGTATCTCCATCAAATATGCATCTTCCACCAACAGTTGTGCCTTCCCCAATAACAACAGATAATGCATCTACTATAGCTTCTCTTCGCATGGTAAGTTATAAATAAGGTTACCAGTTATTCTTTCATGTCTCTTTTCTGTTGACACTTGTTATTAACACCCCCACCTGTTCCCCTAGAACCAAAAAGAAAGAACAAAAGCAAGAAATATAGAATAACAAGGATTTTCATGATTAAGTCTATGAAAATTTTAGTTGAGGCTTACATTGTACGAAATCTCTGAAATAAATTTTTCTTTTCGATTGTGAAACACAATTTTCAAGGAGTTGCTGATGTCTAATTGTCTATACTTCAGAACATAATCTGATAGTGAGGTATATTTCAGCTTCATGTGTATTTAAGAACCTATGCACTTGAACAAATGGTGCAATCTGCAAGCTCATCAGCTGGACTTCGGACTATCAAGCGCATTGATCAAACTTTGCAGGAACTTGGGGTTTGTCTATTCTCCTCTTCAATGCATTTCAGATATTTCCTTTCTTCTTTCATGTCACAGTCACCGATCAATATTTATAACTGTATATGCAACCCTTGCATTCTTCATTTTAGGATGGCTGAAGAGTTTTTAATGTTTTTGTTCAACTGTTAACTTGGTGTTTGTTTCTGAGAGTGGGGTGACGACGAAGCTAAACTTTAAAAAAGCTTTTCAGGTTCAGCTCTCGTAGAGTCTGACTTGGCTTGTCTTAGCTCAAGCAGTGTCCTTAATAGTTCGGTTAAAAATAATATTTTTTTAGATTTACAATCAAATTATTATGCACTTTAAAGAAACAACATAAGCTTTTGAGATTTAAGTTTCCATGATCAAGTTGTCTAGAATTTAATGCTTGTTCTCTCCATTTTTTCTAATAAATATTAAGCTCATGGTAGGTGGACTTTTGCACCGTTCACATTTCAAACTTAAATGGCTTGTGTAAAGAGGGCATGTAATGTTAGAGATATAGTAAGAATATTATGTAGTTTAAGTCAACAGTTAAAGATTTAAGTATAGTGGGATTTGACAAAAATAAAAAATTTCTTTGTATTCTACATATATATAGTATGTAACAAAGTAAGTGTACATATATACACACATAAAATAAGCTCAAGTTCATTTTAGCTTGAACCTGGTTTATATGTCCTTGTGTCATAAATAAGCTCAATTAACTCTGCCAAATGCCTCCTTAGGCTTCTAATACAAATAAAAAAAGTATATTAATGTTGCTGATATTTTTATCAAGCGAGTTGAGTTTGAGCTGCTTTTTCCATTTTTCATTTTCCATTAATGAGTGTAGTCAAATCACTCTTGCAAAATACCTACGATTCCCCATGATTATTTTAATTTCTTTGGATTATGATGACAGGTTAATTTGAAACCAAGGGTTCCAACAAAAGCTGTTTGTACAGAGCATCTTGAACTAAGAAAAGAAATACTAACACTGCTGAATCTTCAGAAACAGGTACATGGTATATGTGATAGAAAAATTGGCTTGTTTTTGAATTATGAGTGAAGTTTAATTATTTTACTAGTTACTACTTACTACTAGTATGTGCACAGATTGAAATGTCTTATGCCATTTTGTTTTTATAAAATTATAACACCAAAATTGTTTGTTCACTAACTTTTCTAGATTGTGTGTTTAATTTGTTTCAGCTGCAAAATAAGGAGGCTGAAGGTTCATCTTTTCGTGATGGGTCACGCTGTGAAACAACAGGAACACCAAAGGTTAGGAATTAGTTTTTTATTTTGATACATTCTGATAGGAACCTTGATATTGGGCCTGATGTAGGCCTAGTTGCCAAGAGGCCTGTTGTGTGGAAGGTTTACTCTAGGAGAAAGAAAGTGGGCCATGAGGGTGAAAAAGAGAAGTTGGTTAGTGAGGTGGCAGTAGGTCCCACATGATTCTGTTAGGAGGGGTATTTGTGTAGGGGAGGACGTGAGGGAATAATCATCATTGAGTAATCATTAGCTTGTTAGTGGTTTAGGATAATTGATATTCTCTTGTCAGGGGCTAGGCTCTGGAATTATTTCTTTTGTATGAGAGCTCACCGTTCTTATTCTCAATATACGATTAATATATTTCACCATTTGCTTATTTCTTTTGCTATTGAACTGTTGTGATTTATCTGTTTCTATTACATTCTCATTCAGTGTTTTCAAATTTCAATGTTATAGACTTGCCATTGTCTAAGCATATGCTATTCTTTTTCTCAAACCTCGTGTGATTCTTAAACTACTGACAGCATTTGCATCGTGGTGGCGATCAGGATCAGACATTTGTTCCAGATACCACAAGTTCCGGGGGTAATGGATTAATTTTGTTTACAACTGCTATCTAATTTTCTCTAATTGTTGGAGATTTTGACTACATGTTCATTAAATACCTGCATGTAATGTAACTGGTTTCAGGGGAAAGAATTGGTAAAAGGGATAAAAAGCGCAAGGTATGTATCTGTTTTTTATTTTATTTCTACATGCTTTTAAACCATTGCCAATGCCCATTACTTTTTTACCTTGGAAATGTTATCTGTAAAGGCACCTGGACGACATTCTGAAGCTCCATCGTCACCAGCCCAAGCAAAAAGACAGAGAAAACTAAAGGCCTCAGATCTTTAGCTTCCCTAGTAAGAGCTTAAATTCACCATAATCTTTCGTTTGATTCTGTAAAACCTTTTGTGCTTCAACGTTCTTATGCTGCTTTGATAGTCCATTGTAGTCACTAAGGTGACAACCAGAATGGATGTTACGATTTGTAGTGTTCTTGTGATAGGAAAAATGAATCTTACGGTGAGCAGCAGTGAACTCTAAACTCCTGGCGGTTTCTGATTGTGGTTAGTTTAGGAAATTATTGCCGGGTTTGTAGTGGTTCCAGCCACCATGTGTTAGTGACAAACCAAGCTTATTCGGATGTGTATGTAATTAATTAGGTTTAGGAATGGTGAATATTCCAGATGTATGCAGAATCTGTGGATACTTCTGAAAATACCTGTAGGCTGAAACGATTATATAAGGATATAAAAATTGATTTCTTTAGGGAAACTGATGGAACAAACGGCGATTCTAGGGGATTAGTATAACAGATTAATAAAAAAAAAAACATTTTCTTTATAATATCATAATCAACAAAAACCTAGTTACTGAATGGATGCCTTCTTTTATCTCTCTTCCTCTCTCTCTTAATGAAGGTATTTAATTAAAAATATCATGGAAGTTGAGATGAGTTAATGGGATCTCAACAAGTGAAGTTTGGAATAACTAATCGATGAGGTCATTTGATAGAGCTCATTTGTTTCCTTATCCCGTTATTTCTTTCTTGTAAAGACCATATTTGATCAAAGTTGTGAAAATAAAGAAAACAGGATGAGCTGAGCAGAAGTAAAAGTGGATTGTAATTAATAATATATTGAATAGTAGATGAGCAGCATACTAGCCTTATTTACACTTACAGGATGACTGCCTCAGTTATTGGGTACTTCCATATAAGTGGGTTTCTTGCAGGCATATTGCATGGTTAAAAACAATTTAATTTGGCCTATACAATGGATCTACTCAAAATACAGCGAATAACTTGAGCAAATTGAATGAGGATATATATTCCTGTAAACTTCAAAATTAATTTAATAGTGTTTTTCATAATTATTTTCAACTAAAAAAAAAGATTTATATGAAATTTTAAATTTTCTTAATTTAAAAATATTTTCTACTTTTTTATATTTTAAAATTTTAAAAATAGGTTTAAAGAGACATAGTATTTTAGTAAATGGTTAAATAAGTTTTTGGTTTATATAAATATATCATATTTTGTTTTTATTCTTCTACAATTTTTCTTCAAAAAATGACCATCAAATATTTTCTATCAACAATTTTAATCTTTATTTTTAAGTTAATTTATGTGTATTTTTTGTAGACATGTTTAAAATATTCTAAAAAATATCTCTTATAAAATTTAAATTTATTTAACAAAAGATGAGTTAAATATAAATTTTAAAAAAATCATATTTAATTCATCATTTGTTAAAAAATATTAATTTTTTAGTGGGAGATATTTTTATAATGTTTTAAATATGTATAAAAAAATAATTTAAAAATTCTGATGATATTAATTTAAAAATAAGGACTAAAAATTTGTGATACTAAAAACTAAATATAATTTATTTACAGTGACCCTAAATTTATTTACTAGATGTATGTTATGTGAACTCGAGTTTTCCATTGTGTTGGAGCAGTAGTGATGGTCGTTCAGTATCAGTATGTGGTCAGAATTAAAGAGGTTTTGATAAAATGGAATTAAACTATATTCATGTAAAAAGCAATAATTTAGTTCCCTGTTAAACTCAATGCGCACCCAAAAGGAGTAATATGCAATACCTTGTTTCATCTGGTTCCCTCAATCTCATCTAGGGATGGCAATTAGACCCAAACCCAGTGGATATCTGCAAAAAAAACTCATAATGGGTAGGGTAAAAATCCGTATAATGGGTATGGGGACGGGTAATTATCTACAAAATTGAACGGGTATAGATGCGGGTACGGGTACTATAATACCCACCCCGTCCCGCTCCGCACATATAATATTATTATTATTATTATTATTAGTATTTAAGTTTGTTTTAGGTTAAATAAAAATGATTTTTGTTTTAAATAATTTAGAGATTATTTTTTAGAAATTTTTTAAAATATGATTTTTTAACTCCTGTTTGTTTACTATTATAAAAATGATTTTTTTGTACAATAATTTTTATACAATTTTATAAAAATAATTTTTTTAAACTAAAAAATTACCATAAAAGACATAAAAATGATTTTCAAGAAAACATGTTTGTTTGAAAAAAATATTTTTTAAATACATGATTTTTCTAAATACACATATGTCTATCTAATATCTTATGCATCTTTATCTCTCCTTCCAATCTCTAACTACTATTTCTCTCACTCTCTACTATGTCATGTCTCTCTAACTCTCCTTTTTATTACAAACAAATTAACGGATTTAGGTAATTCATTTTATAATTTTCGGATTCTCATGAAAAATAAACATATAAGTAAATCATTACGAAAATATGTTAGTAAATAGTAATAGATTTTGGAGGTCTTGTTCTAATCTTAAAAATTGAGCCCTTAATAAAAAAAAGTACAATTTTAATAATTAAAAAAATTTGAAAAATAAATTGTAGTCTCTATATACATATTTGATTCTGATGAAGAAGTAAATAATTGTGATTTTATATTTAACAGTTTTTTTATATTATTAATCGTGACTTTATAATTATAAATAACTAATATAATACACATCAATTTTTTTTACATATCTCGGATAGGACTTGCAACTTCATAAAATATGTTTTGATATTTATTGTAGTAATGTACTAATGTTGGATCATGATATATTTTGGAAGTTTTAAGCTAGACAATATTTTAGTTTATAATATTTATGATTTGAATTTAAAATATTTGAGAATTTTTTTAAATTTAATCACAAATTATTTATCGATATATTTTTGTTAAAGTGCGGGTAATGGGTATGGGTACGGGCACTTAAGTATCCAGAGGACAAGAGTACGGGTATTAAAGTTGATACCCACGAGGGTACGGATACGGTACAAGTATTTTTTTAAACTGCGGGTACGGAGACGGGTATTATACTACCCTACTCATATCCTACCCATTGTCATTCCTAATCTGATCTCTTGTGGCATATACACTCAACAGACGGAGTCTGCTTAAACCTCTCCGCGCTGTGAAACAGAATAACCAAACAAGCGTTATAACTTCATGGTCTAGTGTTTCACTTTCACTTTTCGGCACAGGCTTCTTTCTCGGTCCAGTTCTCGATGGACTCCATTCAAGAGTCAATCTCGTCGTGTATAAGTCTGGTTCCATTGACATTGGTCCACTCCATACAAATATCTGGGTTTGGGTTTCAACTTCTATTTCTTGTTCCTACAATTTGCATACTTTTTAAATTTGATTCATATTGGTAGGTTCCTCCCTTGCTGGGTTGTTTTACTGCTCGGTTGGTTTGCTTCAACTGTACCTTGATGAGAGTGTATTAAACAAGGTTCAACATGGAAGTTTAGCAAAAAACAATTTCCTCCCTCTTGTAAGTACTTCAATATATATTACGTGCTTATTATTTAAGTTTATATTTTAACTACTCACCATCAATTTAACTTATCCAAAGTCCAAAGGTGCTCAAAATCAGTAGGCCACATATAAACAAAGAATCAAGCACTCTCGAGATTCATCATAATCACAAAGATATATTTGACAAATTTTGTGGTTTATTCTTTGTACACATGTTTGAAAGATTTTAGGAAAGTGTATAAATTGTTTTTAGTTTATTTCCCTAAATAAACTATTCATATTATCATATTAAATTAGTTCGCAATATACATGAAAAAAATTTAATCACATTTTTCATTTGATAATAGATTGTAGATATAACATATATTTAATAAATTCTTTATCCAAACACATAAAATTGAACATGATTTTTTATTTCTCTTATTGTGCATTTTTTAAAAATATACCTTGCTTATGTAAAATATGATTCTCCCATTTTAGATTACTTGCACTGTTCATAGAATTGAGTGCTGAACTATACAAAGCCGGAATAGCAGACAACATTGAAGCCTACATATTATTTGGGGCAGCAGAGTTCATGTGGTTTTTGTTGGATAGAACATGGCCAGGATTCACCCTCTCATGCATTGTTGGATTTGCTTGCCCACTGGCTGAGATACCCTTAATAAAGTAAAGCCATACTCTTTTCTTGAGTCTTTAAAATTTTAAAAGTAATTTGATTTAATCTCACAAATTATGAACTATTAGTAATTTAATTTTTAAATTGATTGATATTCTTTAATTTTAAAAACTATATTGCAATGTTGTAAATTTAAGGAATTAAATTGTCCGACAGTTACTATTTTGATAAGTAAGATGTCTATATATTCCTTTCCTTTCCATTCCACGTGAGATTTGTTTGGCAATTAATGGCTAATAGTACCCTCTCTTTTTCTTCTTTCAGGTTCCTCCACCTTTGGTACTATCCTCAAGCAAATATTGAAATCTTTGGCGAGGTAGTGCATGTTACAACCACTTTCAACAATAAACATTTAATTAATTTGACACAAATTGTAATAAATTAAATTGTACATGTAGGGGCTAGTTACATGGACACTCACTTGCTACTTTGTGTACACGCCATTCTTAATCAATTTGTCGCGGTGGTTCAGAACTGTTTATGCTGCTCAAACAGAGGACTCAGCTTCATAAAACATTATGTAATATTGCTGTTTATTCTATTATAATAAATAGCAACCAAATCACATATTCAAGGCCACATTATCCTAAAACAAGGGTAAGAGTATATTATGATACATTGTAAAAAAAAACTTATATGATCCTGGTGCACACGCATTGGGTTTTTCTAAGACCTGCATTTTAGAAAATAAAATATAAAAGTATTGATTTAAGACCTGTTTGAAACACTTTTGTATTTTAGTTTTTAAAAATTGTTTTATAAATTTGATTTTAAAAATTGTTTTAAAGAATAAAATTAAAGAAAAAACTTGTTTGAGATACTTGTTTTAAAAACAGTTTTAGAGATGAGAAAAAAAGAAAACCTATTTGGTAATCTAAATTTTTAAAATAGTTTTTGACTAGAGAATTTAAAAAACTAAAAATTGAGAAGTAAAACATCATTTATCTGTTTTGCTTTTTTAGTTTTGAAAAGTATAATATTAAAAATAGTTTTACAAAACAGTTTTTAAAAACAAGTAATCCAAACAAGTTTTTTAGTTTTTAAATTTTAAAAAACTAAAATAGAGTTTTTGGAAAGAGAATCAAACAGGCCCTTAGTGCCTATTTGTTGTATTTTTTATTTTTTTTCTTCTTAAAAATTAATTATACGATAAGTTCAAACAAAGGATTTAAGTATAGTTGTTTTTTCTACTTGTTTTTGTAGCACAGTAATCAAATCCGGACAAGACAATTAATTCATATTGATAATAGTTAAATCTTCTCATTTTAGAGTAAAGAGATATTTTGGCCCTTTAAAAAAAACTCGTGGGACAGATTAGTTCCTGACAAAAACACGATCATTTTTAATCCTAAACAAAAACCGAGACAATTTAATAAGAAAGTTGTTTAGTTTCTCATTTGGAAACCTAATAAAAAATAAATTAAAAAATAAAAAAGAAAGAAAGGAAATGATGCAAGCTATTGGTTATGAGTGAAAACGAAAACTCATAAAACACATAATTAAAAAGAGTGACAATTAAAATCCTAAACTTTACTAATGTAGTTGCTTCCGATGATTTATGACTATGACAAAAAGTGTTTATCGGCAAACACAACAACAATTTTTCGACTATTTCCATTTGAGATATTCTATTGTCATTTTTGTATTTTCGTTTACAAATTTCAATTTCTTTTATTTCCACGATAATTTTGTTTTCTTTTTGTCGATCATTATATGATACGTGAAATGCTACATAATTTAGTTTCGGTTCAAAAATGGATTAAAAAGAAAAACAATTGATAGAAAAAAATGAGAAAACTCTTTTACATCATCTTTAGTGAAAAATAAATTAGTTGGAGAGAAGTTTCAGTGATATTGCTCGTATGGGATGATATATCATATATTTGTAGGACAGGGTATTGTTTGCATTTCCTCTACTAATTTTTTATTTTGACTGCTTTTCTCTACTAAAATTATAATGATGACTTAAAAAGTTAGCTCAGCTAATGAAATTTAATTACTAGGACGAGATATACTGCTTTTCAACTTCGGTCAGCCCTTGCTTCTTTATCTTAATGTATCATCTTCTATTTCCCTAAAGTGTATGTATCATCTATTTGTACAAAATTTAATTAATGAGACTTAAATTCAATTAAAGACACACATGCCACTATTTAGAAGTGGATAACATGCAGGGTACACGTGTCGAATACCGTGGAGATTATAAATGCAATGCCATTAAGATTCACCTACTTATAAAGCTGCTAACAAGAAGGCTGGATGGCAGCGTTGTAAATACCATTATCTACCTAATAACTGCAGTACAACTAATTGCACCCGATCGATGTGATCCAACCAATTAATAGATTATTCATCTGACTCTGACTGTGCTTACCAATATATATATATATATATATTTTCTTATTACATATGTGAAAGAAAGAAAATTGTGTTTATTAAAAGACGAATGAAGTAATTTCTCATTTTCATTATTTAACATATAATTTTTGTTTTGTTTTGGATAAAAATCGAAATACACTAAAAAGAAAGAATTTTACTTCGTCTTTTTTTTTTTATATAAATATAAATTAAAATGTCAATTAAGATTAAAAGAAATAATGAATTTTGTAGAATGTCAAATAAAATTAAAAGAAAAAATGAATTTTGTAGAATGTTAGTTAAGGCTAAAAAAAAGAATAGATTTTGTAAAATGTTAATTAGACTAATTATAAAAAAAGAAAAAATATATCACTAAATTTTGGATGTTCTTGAAAAACATCGACAATTATTGATTATATAATCCAATCAACAATCACTCATGTCTATAGTATTTGTTTTTACTAGATTTTGATGTGTAGTTTGGGAATTCGCTTGAAATAATCTCTTACATATTTGAATTAGAAGGTTGATGACCGTGTTTTTCATAGTGGCAAATTGTATCCCCTCAATCATTTTTGTGACATTAAAATTATGATGTATGTACTTATAATAATTTATTGGAAACTCATCACATTTATTCAATGAGTTGGAGTCTTTATCACTTGATTTTATCATTATCATTTGTGTTTTGAGATAATGAACGTTGAATTGGAGAGAAACACTTTAGTGTTGACGAAGAAAGATTATAATTAAGAAGGAAAAATAATGTTTCAATTAAAATTTTTTCAATAAAATATTGAGATAGAAATAATACAGCAGAATAATTATTTTCTAATATCATATTTCTGATTCTTGATTTAAATTATTAATAAAAAATAAATGAATAAAGATAAATTAAATATTATTGATAAAATAAAAAAATAAATTACTTCAGTAATTACATAAACTTATATATTTAATTAAATAAACAGTTAATTAATACAAAATAACTGATTAAATAATATAACTAATTAAACAATTTAAGTAACTACCCGACTAAAATACTTATCATATCTAAGAAAAACAAAAAGTAGAAATCACCTGCCAAAATAAAACACACATATACACCGTAGTTACTCCATTCGATAGTGTTAAATTAATATTGGGAGGTGTGTGTAGAATTAAATTAATCTTTGTGTATACTGCTCCGGACGCAAGAAAACATAAAACTCCCATGTGGAGAGTATTACTATTGTCGATGGAGCATTTTACCTAGGAACTACGAAATTTAAAAGCTAGAGTAATGTGGGGATCGGTTGGTATTTAGAAGACGAATTTTTAAAATTTTAATTGATAAATTAAATAAAATATTTTATTATATATTAAAATTGTAAATTGTAAATTTGTAATATAAATACGTAAATTTTTTACAAACACAATTGTTAAAAGATGATAAATTATATTGAAAAATTACATATGTTTAAGAGAAACAAAATTATGAGTATAATATATTGATTTGGTTCATATGTTTGGAAATGAAAAATATCTAAATCAAAAAGATAATTAGTTTTGTTGAATTTTTAGAATTTTTTTCACAAAATTAAACCCAAACTGATGAATAGTATGGTGATTTGGTTATATTAAATGAGGTTGACATTAATAAAAAATTAAGATACTTATTTTAAAATATAAATTTTTCTTTTTTAAATATTAAATTTTTTATACTATTAAAACAATTACGTAAATACTTTTTAAACTACAATGAGAAAAATAATATGTAAATGATAAAAAATCTTTAAATACAACACATATTTAAGATAACACTACTGATATAGTCCAATTATTTTCTTCAGATATCGGTGGTCAATTTTAAATGAAGTGAAATCATGATCAAATCAACATAGAATGAGTTTGTTTGGTTCGATTCAAATTGAACTCGAACACGAAAAAAAAATCAATTTAATTGATTTTAATTTTTTTTTAGTTTATCAGATTATTGATTTGATTTTTATATTTTTAGAAAAAATTCAAAAATCTTACAATTAAAATTTAATAGGTTAAAAGATGTACTGTATTTTTTTAATTAATATTTTTTGTAATTATTTTATAGGTTATTTTTATTAAAAAAAATTATTGGGGACATTAGGATGGCTGAGACCACCCTATGTCTCCAAAATGCTCTGCCAGTGGGTCTAAGTCACCCTAATAATTTTAAAGCAAATAATAATAAAATAAAAGAGATATTTTAACTGATAAATATCAATATTATTAAGTCGAGCACTATTTTATGGATTTGAACATGATATCTCATAGTTGTGAACAAATATATTTAATATTTCATCTACCGAATAAAAATAAAATAAACTATTATATCTATTTTGTTCAATTCATGGGTTTGATGAATAAGTGAAATATAATAAATTAATTTTAATGTCTTACTAGCATGGGTCTTAAGTAGAATTTTAAAAATCCTAGAAGTAGAATGCTTTTTTTTTTTGTTAAAAAAAACACTTTTTAAACATATTTAAGATAAATTTTGTATATTTGATATTTTAAAATATGTGATTGGAGCATAGATTAGGGTTTGACTTAATTTTAAAGTTTTATCACATCTTATCTTTTTAATTGGAATTTTATCTTAAGTAAAGTTAGGAAGAAAATAATTTTCTAATATATTATTGTGAAATGTAATTTAAAATATAAAACTTTAAAATTTTACAAAATTAAATTTAAAAAATACACATAAAAATTGATATTAAGTTAAAAAAATTTAGATATTAATAATTAATTAAAAAAAAAGTTATATAGTTGTATCATAGAGGTAATTTTGTTACGTATATAATATATAAAATTGAAAATATATTGAAATAATTTCATTCAAACTTATGAAAATCTATTAAAAATCACATAATTTCAAACTCAACTTTACAAATATAAATTCATTCAAAGTTGAGTTCATATTTTGTGTGTGTTAGCTTGTCGACTTCCAACAAAAAAACTTGATAATTTAAAGTTCAATTGAAAATAAAAATTAAGTAAAATTTGACTAAAAGTTGTTCTTTTTGAATTTAAATTAGATTTTATCCAAATCATTTGATTCAAAATTTCTTTCACAAATACTCACCTAAAAATATCTAACATTGAATTTGAATTGGATTTATATGCAATTAAAGTAATCATTAAATAAGTGTCTAAATAATTATCAAAATGTATGAATTGGAGAGAAAATTAGGTTTTATATTACTTGAATTTATAATTATATACTACAGCCATTGCATGAAGTACCCCTAAATTTATAGACAAAAATTGTATCATTCTAGTTATATCGGTTCCCGATAGTCTTGCTGCACGAGATTCAAATCTTTAATTATACACATAACCAACAGTACTTTGTTTCTTATTATAATTTTTATGACAATTTTTAAAAATATTAAGAAAAATAGGTAGTATTTTATGTGTTTATTTTGTGTGTGGATATTTATAAAATACTTCCTCTGTCTTATTCTTTAATTGTTTGATTTGAATTGTATGCGGTTCTTTAAAAATGTAATTTTAATAATAAAATAAATTTTATTTATTTAAATATTTTTATTAATTACAGTTAATTGAAAAATATTTGATAAATTAGTATACAATAAATAAAGGTAGGTAATAAATATCATGTGAAGTTTTTCCATGCACGAAAAGTACGAATAAATAGCACTTGTATTTTTTTGGTTGTTAGAAGTTTTTATCCATCCAATATCTAAGTATAGGGATGAAAATGTGTGAGGTCTACTAGGGTAGTTTGAAGAAATACTCTTGCATCTACTCTTACTTTTGTGAGTGGCAACTTCAATACATTTATCCTTATATGGCACCTAAGTACATGTGTAGGTGGATGCATTATTTGAAAATGATAACGAAATATCATGGTTATGATTGCAACTCAATTAAAATATTTACAAATTCAAATCATAAAATAAAATGTAACAAACCAAAATATTTTACTTACTCAAATATTTTGAGATGATGTAGTTTTTACATGTAGTTTATGTTATTAGTATTTAAGTGTGATTTAAGAGATGATTGTTTTGTGAACTCATCTTAACTCACAAATAATGAGTTGAGTTTGATTCGGTTTAAAAATATAAGGATAAAGATAAAGTTAAAAAAAGATTGGATTACCATTCTCGTTTTAAATTACTTTAAGAACGTGCGATTATTTTTTGTTATTATTTTATGTTATTATTGACTCACTTTCTTTAAAAAGAATTATCTACCAAATAACTAATTTATTAATTTAAGATTTGTAAAACAATGTTATGAGTAACTACTATTGAATGAATTGACAAGTGGTAACTATAGATGACTTACTATGAGTTACTTTATGTTCAATTAATTTTTTTTCCTAACTCAATTTCGTTATGTCTTTATTGAACTTACAACTCGTCAGATTTAATTGAGTTAAAGACGAATTAGAATTTAAAAATTAATTCAATGAAATATTAGAAGCACGTAAAAGACACTTTGTATATCCACAGTTGATTGACCTACATTGAAATTTTTTAATGTTACTTTCTCAATATTTCCTAAGTTAAAAATATGGAGTATAGGTCCATAACACATAAAGAACTGATAGAGAAAAGAAAAACCATCTTAAGAAAACAAGGAAGAGAATAAATAATTAGGATGTTTTTTAAGTTTTAATTTTATGAAATATTATTGAACAGTTTTATATTATCATTATGTATATATAATATATTTTAAATTTATTATTAAAAATATTATTGATTTATATATAAGTGGGAATATTTCCTTGTAGTGCAGCTGCTGTGGGGATTATTATTAGATCTGGAGATCTAAAGTTCCATACAAGTGTCGTAAGGGACTCAGGTCTTTTTCACCATACCTCTACCTCATTGCGTGGTTATAAAGTCCTGGTTGTTTCTAACTTCCTACTGTTTTGTAATTTTAATAACTTTGGTGCCAAAAAAATAAAAAAATATAACATGAAATGCTGTAGGATTCTCCAATATAAGACGACGTTAAAAGGTTGTCTGAATATTAGTGTATATTTTTAAAGACACTGAATTCGGAAAAATTACAAAGAAAGTGTAATTTTATAAGAGTTACAAAATATATATATATAATTGTTTTTGTAAAATATTGGTGAGTAACCATAATTTGGCTAACTTACCGTGAATCTAAAAATGCAATTAAGCATTTATTACTATTTGTTTTCTAACTACCATATCTACAACTTCAACATTTTTTTAATATGATATTAATAAAACTCTCAACTCTTTGTCGTTCGGTCTCTCCATTATATATTTTATATATATGATTAGTATTTCATTGCATGTCTCACACTTCCAACTAAACTCTCACGGCAATCAGCTTTTCGACCCTTATTTCTTGAAGCTCCGCAAGGAGACAAAACAACGCAAATATTTCAGTCTGTCTTTATTTCCTTTGCTCATTCATCACATTTTTACTTTCTGATTTTTTTTATTTTTATTTATTTTTAAAATTGATAAACTCCTATTATTCAATCTAGCGTCTAATTATAATATTCCGTCCCTAAGTGACCGTTTTTGTGGTTGACAAGACCCTAAGTGACAATTAATACTTACATTTGTCACCATTATTTAATATGAAAAAATTGTCAAGTGAAATTAATTAACTATGAAATGGACTTTTTTTTAATTGTTGAATTTAACTTTGCATTATTAAGTTGAGAAATTAGTGGTTGTTCATTTTCTTAATGGTTTGGTTAGAAGGGAGAATGAAGAGTTTTGCAGCTAAGATTGATGAAGGAAAAGAAGGTAGAAATGGCATGCCTTGTGTTGGTCCTGTTTACCGCAATCTCCTCTCCAAAAATGAATTCCCTCCAATGGATCCTCATTTCAACACTGCTTGGGATATTTTCAGGCAATTATTTCACTCCCTATGATAAAAAATATTTAATGTTTTTGGTGATTTGATATGATATTTTTCTGAATCAATTATCTTTAATTATTTGTAGCATGTCTGTAAAAAATCATTCTCAAAATCGGATGCTTGGATGGCGTAAAGTTGTTGATGGAAAGGTTTTTCTTATAAATTTTTTTTTAGTGTTTTGTAATTTAATTATGTATTTGAAGCTATCAAAAATTATTTTCGTCTAAGAGCTAGAAAACGAAAACGTGTATGATTTGAAGAATATATATTTTTTGTTTTTTTCTTTTATTAGTTAGGTTTATGTCCCTTAATTTTAATCAATTGAATAAGGTGATTGATTTTTAATATTTTGTTTTATGTCTATAGTTAGGACCATATGTATGGAAGACATACAAGGAAGCTTATGAAGAAGTTATGAAAATTGGTTTTGCTTTAAGAGCATCTGGTGCTGAATCTGTAAGGGCTTTAAAAAGAGCTAATTCACTCATAATCTCTACTTACTGTAGATAATTAGTCTTCTTAATGTATATTGTGGTGACCTTATGATAGGGCTCTAAAATTGGAGTTTATGGATCTAATTGCCCACAATGGATTGTAGCAATGGAGGTTTGCCATTTCTATTAAATCATTGTTTTCTTAAATTTTTCTCTGTTTTTCCTTTTTTAATGTTAACATAATTAATTATGTTTATGATATAACGATGTAGGCTTGTTGTGCACAAAGCTTCGTTTGTGTGCCTCTTTATGACACCCTTGGTAATTAACCACTTGTTACAATTGGACTTCATTCTGTTTAACTTCTAATGCACATTCTTCTTGATTTTAATACCAATCTTTTTCATTATTATTGATGTCTAAATGAAATCTTATTTTTATGCAGGGGCTGGTGCTGTAAATTTTATCATTGATCATGCAGAAATAGATTTTGTTTTTGTTCAAGATAAGAAGGTTAAAGAGGTAATTAAGGATTATTTTCTTCTTCATTGAGAATTGAGATTGATAATTATTAATGTTATATACTTATATTTCAAATGAGTTTATTTAGATATTTCATCCGGTCTAAAATACAAACAATAAAAAATTTATATTTATATAATAATTCTAAATATAAACAAAACTTGATTATATTAAATGCTATAATTCTATTAATATCCATTAATTAATGAAAATTTTATTTTTCAATAACTAATAAAGTAAGTTTTTGTGAAGGACAACTAATTAGAGAATACATTAATTTTATTTATTTGAGAGAATTAAATGAATCAACTAAGTTTTTTTAAAGGGTGTTAATTTTTGTTATAGTTTATATATGAGATTGAAGGGATAACAAAACTTAACGATTTAGAGCAATCATTAATTATAGATATTGATCGACTAAGTGCATATATATTGTTTTGCAGCTTCTAAATTCTGACTGTAAATCCTCTAAGAGACTGAAAGGTAACATTTTTTTTCTTTTGAGATTTAGTGATTCAAATGATTTGAATTAAGAGTAAAAAATTTAAAATATTAAAAGAATTTATAATTTAAATCTTAGTAAAGGAGAAAAACTAATATAAAAAGTAATATACTATTAATTTTTGCCAATAAAAAAATCATTTCCAATATTATCAAATTTTTCAATATTGATATGTTTCAGCTAACCATTGAAGGCACTTAAATATTTATCTTAGTTTGGTTGTTGTGGTTACAGCTATAGTGGGATTCACTTCATTAAATGAGGAAGAGAAAGATGTGGCCACCAACATTGGAGTTAAGACATATTCATGGGATGAATTTTTACACATGGTAGGTTTATGCTACGTCAATTCATCATTTAATTTATTGACGGTATCAGTCTATATTTTATTTTATTTTTATTAATTTCAAAAGCTCTTCTGAAAAATGGAAAAAGAAATTATTATTTCAAAATAAAATAATCCAACCTCAAGGTTGGCATAATGGGGTATAATGGTACTTGTATTGCAACTTTAAGTCACTTGTATTAATTAGTTTTGTCAAGAAATAGCAAATATTTGGATCCACGTTATTTTCACTAGTTTTGTTCAAGATATAGCAAATATTTGGATGCACATTATTTTCACTAGTTTTGTTCAAGATATAGCAAATATTTGGATGAACATCATTTTCACTTTGAATATTTAGAAGCAACTAAGGTATAACTTTCACGTTAATGTAATTTTTCGTTGTGAAATGACTTTTATATATATATATATATATATATATATAATATTTTAAAGATTTGAATGAAAATGTATTAAAATAATCTATATAGTTACTCTTAATTAAATGTGATAATCTATCTTAAAATTTAAAGCTGCATGACCAATAGTACTTAAGTGAATATGATAGAACTGGTATGTCAGACTGAATGTAAATATGAAGAAACTCAAGAATTGTATTATTGAAACAGAGGACAATGAATAAAGTTGCAGTTACATAGAAATTAACTGAATTGACCTGCAATTCAGTCCCAACCAATTACTCTCCAACTGTCTGCCAATTAAGACTTAGTTTCTGTTATTTATACTAGTCATTCAAACTAATTCAGTTAGGATTTATAGTTAGTACATAATAGACTAAAACAACATAACTAACAAGAGAACTAACAAATAACACACTAAAATAACATAGCTAACACATAAATTCCAGCAATTAACAAATGAGTAAGTTCAGTTTCTTCTCTCATCCACCTTCATAATGGGAAGCCTTGCTTGACTAGCAATCCTATCAATACCCCCTTGAAAAACAGCTTTGTCCTCAACGCTTGAATAAACATCCTTTACTGTCAATCTTTCAACCGCACCAAAAATTTGCCTTTATCAAACACAAAGGTGAGCAACCCATGGGAAATGAGCAAACTCCAGCAGTAATCACCAACTGTAGCTGTCATAGGGAAATGGAGTTCTCTTGAGTCCTATGGTATGATGACAACTGATGCATTGAATGAGATTGTGGTCTTTCTCTTGGCAAGAAACTCGCCTAACTTTTCTAGCAACGCCCCAAACTCCCATTCTGCTATTCTTTCCTCTAGAACTTTCCCATTTGAAGCGAAGTTGAAATATGCTCGCTCCGTCAATCCACATCCCATCCTCGTCGTAGATCTCTTTGTCGATGTCTTATGTAGTTGTGGGAAAGTCGCAGCCCTTGAACCAAGGTTCGGCGGTTCTGGAGGTTTCGACAGTGGATGGCGCACCACTTGCCTCGTTCGCGATCTCCCTTCATCCTTCAATAGTGTTGGCACCTCCGTCAACTTTCCCATTGATCTGTCTTTGTCTGCTCTTTTTCTTGATGATTTTTCTCCAACCAAAGTAAACAACTTGCCATCTCTAGACAAGGTAAGCTCCAACTTGCCAAAGTTGGTTTTGACCTCTACCAAACTAGAGAACCAATCCAAACCCAACACCAAATCCACCCCTTGCAAAGTGAACAAATAAAAGTCTTGCTTAATCTCCATTCCTTGCAAATGCAAATTCAACTTGGGACACTTTCCCTTACATTTCACCTATGATCATCCCCCACTTCCACAATATAAGAAGGAGTATCTTTCACCATCAAGCTTAGTTTCTGAACTACCTCCTGAGAAATGAAGCTACGAGAAGCTCCACAATCTATGAGTACCAAAACAGAATTGTTCTGAACTACTCCTTGTATCTTCCAAGAATTTGTGGAAGTCAATCCAACCATTGAACAAAGAGACAATTGCATAGAATTCACTAGTTTTGTTCAAGATATAGCAAATATTTGGATGCACATCATTTTCACTGTGAATATTTAGAAGCAACTAAAGTGTAACTATCACATCAATATAATTATTCGTTGTAAAATGACTTATATATATATATATAATATTTTAAAGATTTGAATGAAAATGTATTAAAATAATTTATATAATTACTCTTAATTAAATGTAATAATCTATCTTAAAATTTAAAGCTGCATGACCAATAATACTTAAGTGAATATTAGTTTTTTTTTACAAAACACTAATAGTTTTATTAGAGTGAAATAAATGTAATTCTTTTTAAATGTTCTTATGAGTCTAGAGGTTTTCGACCTTATTTGGTACTTAAGTGTTAACTCATACTCCTAAATTTTTGTTTATTAAAAGAAGGGAAAAAATAATCCAAACAATGCATTATTTTTACTTTGGTCGATCAAACATGCATTATTTTACTTCTTCTAATTTTTCTTCATTCTTTTTAATACTCAACTTATCATATTCAGGGAAAAGAAAACCCATCAAGTATTTGTCCTCCTCTGGCTCATGACATATGCACAATAATGTATACAAGTGGGACAAGTGGAGATCCTAAAGGTGTTGTTTTAACGCATGAAAACGTAGTGGCTTTAGTTAGAGGATTGGATATTTTCATGGAACAATTTGAGGACAAGGTAAATCTAATTAATGTTTGATGAGCTAATAAAAAATGACAAAAATATTGATATAATTAACTATACTATATTCTTCGTAACATTTATTTTGCTTTGCATAGATGACTGTGGAAGATGTGTATTTATCTTTCCTCCCTTTGGCTCACATCCTTGATCGAACAATTGAGGAGTACTTTTTCCGTAAGGGTGCATCTGTTGGCTACTATCATGGGGTATGTTCATCCACTAATCTCTCCTTAATGGAATGTGACGTGACTAAATAAAAAAATATATATATATCACACTGGATATTCACTTGTATATAAAAATAATAATATTTATTTGTATAATTTTTTTTATATGTAAGTGATTGAACTCAGTTAAATTAGTTAATAACATATAAAAAAAACTCAATTAATTAATGAAATTTTGGTGTAGAATAAATCATCCTGATTAAACCTCACTTCTGATATTAGAGTTAGGACATGGAGTGTCTACAAGATTATCACACTCGATTAAGAACAAATATATAAATTGGTTGAACATCTTTACCCTAAATATTAAAGGCAATGAGTATATATGAATCGTCTTATTTATATATTATTCAACATTCACTTTTTTGACTAATGTGAAACTTTTAACTCATATTTGACACTAACACAAATTAGACTAAAATAATTCTCAATCAAACTTTATTTACTATTTACTTACCGATTGAACTTTGAATTTTAAGGTTTCTTTTCTTCTGAAAACAATATATATATATATATATATATATATATATATATATATATATATATATATATATATTTATAAGCAAAATTGATTAATGGGAAGTATGAAGGGTACTTCAACCAATTACATTAGAATTCAAGCAAATACATTATAAAATTTGCATACACATAATTGGATTATTCTACCGATTCGAAAAAACATAATTAAAATTCTTACATTTTTTGTCTTACACCCATATTCAAGACACCCTTTTTATGCTCTCCACTAGGGATGAGAATAAGTTAGGCCTTCTGTTAAGGGCCTATGGTCTGACCTACTTATAACGTGGTCTGACCTGACCTATTTAATAAGAAGATTAGGTTCAGATTATTTTTAAAGCTTATTTATTTAAATAGGTCAGGTTCAGGTTTATATAAAAGTCTATTAAATCTGGCAGACCGACCTATATATATATATATATATATATTAATTATTAATGTTATTTTTTATTATTATTTATTAATATTATTGTTTCTTATTTTAAAGTATATATATATTTTATTATTTATTAATGTTATTTATTAATATTATTGTTTCCTATTTTAAAGTCTATCAATTAGGCTATTTTAATATTATTTTATTATATTAGATTTGATTATAATTTTATTAGTTTTCTTTATATAAAACTATCTAATTTAGCCTATTTAAAAAATGTAAAATATAACATTTAAATGTTTTAATGTGAATAAGGCTTTTAAATAGGCTTTCAAGCAGACCAGATTTTTAAAAAGGTCAGGTCAGGCCAAAAAAATAGTCTATGATAGGCCGTATGTCAGACTTAGGCCTAAAAAATTAATCGTAAGTCAGACTCAGACATTTCAAAGTCTGACCTGACATGGCCTATTCCCACCCTTACTCTCCACCAATATTATGAGTATTTGCCACTTCACCTTTAAATAGAATTGCATTTCTCATGTTTCAAAAGATCCAACATGTGGCAAGCCATACTAAAACAAAAGCCTTATGAACTGCTTTTGTTTCAAGTTGCAGACAAACAAATTCAAGTGCATAATCCCTGCTAAATTCTCACTTAAGTCAATGCCTAATCAAATGCAAACCTCTTTCCAAATAGTAGTCGATTTTAGACAACCAAACATACTATGATCCAAAGTTTTCACATTGCAAAAACAGAAAACACAAGATAATGCATAAATACCTATGATTATACATCTTTTATGTAGGTTGTATCTAATTTGGAATTGGTCTTGCAAAAGTCTCCAACTGAACACACATATGTTAGAAGGAACTTCCGCTTTCCACAAAACATCCTAAACTTGTGGCAGCACCTCTAGTGAAAATGATTGAGTCGTTTCAGATACAAGACAAGAATAAATCGAATTTAACAGAAAATTTGTGGACTCGATCAAGAGTCCAACACCTCACATCGTTCACAAAATAATCCAATTGTATGCCTTACAATATTTCCAACAAGTTAGAGCTTTGTTGCTCCTCCTCAAAGGATAGCCTATGATTCTTCGAAAATGACCACTGTCAACCATCAGCACCGAACGAAACCATATCACTTATATTGTAGAATTTATTGGCATCATAAAGTGCAGGAAAAGGATCCTTAAAAGTTAAAGTACATAACGATTTTCTTTCCAAAACATAATACTTTGGTCATTTCCCATTACACAATTGATATTGCGCACGAACATGTCCGAATTCAGAGTACCAATGTTGCTTGACAAGAGAAGATCCCTCCACGAGATTGAGTCCTTTCTGTAGAACCCAACATCATCCCTTCACATAATTTTCCTTTCTAAAAAAACATATCTATAATCAAGAAGATCCTACCAAATAGTTTCTTTGTCTTATTGACATCCCCACTTCCATTTACTGAGAAGAGAAATATTAAAGAATTCCAAATTTTTGACACATAAACCTCCTTCCCTCATTGATCTGCAAATTCTATCCCAACTCACCTAACACACTTTTTTCTTATCCATATGACCACCCCATAAAAATTCCTTTGAATGGTGATAAGTGCATGAATCACTCACTTTGGAGCCTTATAAAATGAGAAGAAGTATAAATGCAAGCTAATCAAAACTAAATTTATCAAAGTCACTCTTCCTCCAATCAAAAGGTGTTGTCCTTTCCCTTTTTAGAGTCTTTTCTTCGTCACATCTATTATTGAGTTCTAAGTTGACGTACATATCGGATCCTCCAAATTCAAGCCGAAAACAAGATAATTAATTAAGACCAAAAAAAAGTTTCATATTTTCATTTATTTATTATATACTTCATTCGGTCTTATATATAAGAAATTTTTTGAGTTATATCTATAAGAATATTATATACTTCATTTAATTATAAACATTTAATATTCATAGTTAAGTGTTTAATATTTAAAAAAGACAGTTTTTTTGTTTTATAACAGTTTTTGTTTTATGGGTTGTTTAGTTTGGATTTTAAAATTAATCTGGTAAATTCTGGAATCGTTTGGTTGAAGGATCTGAACGCGTTGCTGGAAGATTTAAATGAGTTAAAGCCAACACTATTTGCCGGTGTCCCACGGGTTTTTGAAAAAGTGTATGAAGGTAATAAGTAAGGTCACGTTGCAATAGAAATTTTATTGTTTTTAATTAATTGTTTGATTTTAAGATAACTTATTCAAATTCAATTACATTTATGTCAGGTATCAAGAATGCAGTGTCCCAACTAAATCCAGTGAGGAGAACAGTTTTTGGCATGCTCTACAACCAGTAAGTTATCTTAAAAATTCATAATGAGACTCAGCGAGTACTATTTTTATTAATTTATACAAGAAATAAAAAATTAATTGAAATACATTCTTTTTTATCAAATTTAATAAGTGAATCCAATTATTTAAAATATTGAGATTGTGGATTTTGGGATGATTTGATTTGGTAATTCACAACTTATATTTTTTAACAGCAAACTTGGTTGGTTGAACAAAGGATACAAACAGAAAAATGCATCACCTTTAGCAGATCTACTAGCCTTCAGAAAGGTTGTATATATCTCTTCTTTTGCATTTCAATAGTTACTGTTATTTTGACTGAATTGTCGACTAATTTTATGTTGATTACAATTTGGATAGTCTCACATTCAAAATACAGAAATAATTAATTTTAGTAGATGGTTAAGGAATATAATAACATATTAAAACTCATTAATTTATCTATTGAATATTATCAATTACAATTTTGAACTACGCAACTTTTAGGTATATATTCCAACACAAATCGTAATTAATAAATATCATGTATATTTGAACAACTAAAAATTATTTATAATTGAACATAACTTGGATAGTTAATGAATATAAATTCTTATTTCTATCCTTGAATATAAGACTCTTTTAAGAATTTGTTGTTTTGTCACTTTTTATAAGATATTTCCTGAATTTTTAATTAGATTAATTATTTCTTTATTAATATATCTCTAATTAATTTACATATTTTGTTTCAACCACCAATAAATACTAAATGAAAAATATTAATTATCTCTCTTTAACAATAAAATTATAAAAACAATATCATTTCTCAACAAATTTAATACTACTATATAGCTTTCTTAATTCTCATGATTCGATCTATGCAGTCATATATTTAAAAACATAGGTAATATCATATATATTTAAACACTTAAAAATCATAGTTATTAAAGTTTAGAAGATGGTTACTCTAAAAATATATAATTAAAACATAAATAGATTAAACTACCTCAGCTCAATTATAATATAAAAGTCCAATAATCTAAACCCAATATACTATTATCTAATTAACCATTTATTGAACATAACTAATTAACCATATTGTTGTGAAATTTGTGTCAATCACTTCAAAGAAAGAACCAATTTGTGAAGCTTCTCCTTGTTAATTGTTATTAGGTAAAAGCAAGGCTAGGTGGACGTGTTAGACTAATAATATCTGGAGGTGCAGCCTTAAGCGCTGAGATAGAAGAATTCTTGCGTGTCACTACTTGTGCCTTTGTATGCCAAGGCTATGGTAAGCACCAAGAAACTATCTTATTCATAATACTTGATTAATATTGTTATAATGTTGTAGAATATATAACATTAAGGTTAATTAATACAGGTTTGACAGAAACATGTGGACCTACTACTCTCACATTTCCTGATGAAATGTGCATGCTAGGCACTGTTGGTGCTGTATCTGTATATAATGAATTGAAATTAGAAGAGGTTTCAGAAATGGGTTACAATCCTCTTGGAACTCCTCCTTGTGGTGAGATTTGTGTCAGAGGGAAAACTGTTTTTACTGGTTACTATAAAAATCCTGAGTTAACTAAAGAAACACTTAGAGATGGATGGTTTCACACAGGTTCATCAATTCTCTATTTTCTTACCTCAAACTGTTTCTTTTATCTTACCAAATCTTTTTTCATTATGTGATGTTATTTTGTATATCTTCAGGGGACATAGGAGAGATGCTTCCTAATGGTGTTGTTAAGATTATTGATAGGAAGAAGAATCTTATTAAACTTTCTCAAGGAGAGTATATAGCACTTGAGTATTTGGAAAATGTTTATGGAATCACTCCAATAGTTGAAGATGTAATTATTTATTTTTATTTCAATTTACTTTTTAAACTATTATTAATCTATCAAGTTTGTCTCTCAATTATTTTTCCAATAAGAAAGAGAATGATAGTTTAGGAACTAACTTTATTATACTCCAAAGAAGACACTTGTTAGTGATCAAAATATAAAATTTTATCATTGAGATTTTATCACTTGTGTATTTAACTTTTTTTAAAACTTAAATTTTGTTTTTACACATAAAATTTTCCCTTTTGATTCTTTAACAAGTGCCCTAAAAACACTTGTTAGCATTAAATTACTACGATTTAGAGACCAAATTGAAGAGAGATTGATAAATTAAAAGTTTATTCTTTTCGAGTCCTTAAACACTTTGTCTGTGTGAATTTTTGATTTATTTCTTGTCTGTTTTTTACTTAGATTTGGGTGTATGGGAATAGCTTCAAGTCATTGCTGGTAGCAGTAGTTTGTCCAAATGAAGAAGTTACTAATAAGTGGGCTTATGCAAATGGTCACATTGATTCTTTCTCCAAACTCTGTACTCTTGACCAATTGAAGAAATTTGTTCTATCTGAGCTCAAGGTTACAGCTGAGAGAAACAAGGTAACATACAAGGATAATGAAATAATATAGTAAATTGCTTTTTATATTTTTTTTTAAAGATTTATAAACTATGCATCATTATGAAAATGGTATTTAGAAAAGTATAAGTTTAGTTTTGATACAGTGTAAAAAGACGTTTTCAAGGATCTCACATTTATAATTTGACTAAAAGTATAAAAAATATATTTTCATTGAAAGTGTAAATGAATAAGTCTGAAAAGTATGAACTTTGATCTTAAAAGTTTCTTACTAACTAGTATGGTATATGAATCTCTAACTTTCCATTTTTTTTTATTTGCTGAAACCAGCTGAAGGGATTTGAACATATCAAAGGAG
Source organism: Cicer cuneatum (assembly GCA_037974295.1). Taxonomy (NCBI): domain Eukaryota; kingdom Viridiplantae; phylum Streptophyta; class Magnoliopsida; order Fabales; family Fabaceae; genus Cicer; species Cicer cuneatum. The sequence goes on from JBBPBO010000001.1 coordinate 12,326,701, forward strand.
TCATATTAGACCCGCTTCCATTTGACATGGATAGAGACTTGGTGACTGCAACATTAAAAAAGAAAAGGAACAATATGCTCAAGTATTATAAGGTACTATTTGGATATTCTCTTTCTTTTCCTCTTGTTTGTTTAAGTGAATATTTAGATTAGAACAAGTTTGACAGAATCAGAATGTCACATTTTGATTTTAATAAAACTACACTTTTAAATTTCAGTCAAAATTACCACGTTACTTTTGATTTTGTCAAACTGATCGTATAAAAAAATGTACTAAGTAATATATATGTTTATATGCTTACAAATTTGTTGACATTGTAACAGGTGGAGATAGATGAACTATACCAAAGTTTGACCGGAGAAAAGCTTAAACGTTGAGGTTTCTAGACACGATATGCATATTTAATAGTCCTTTGTATCAGCAATTACAGTTCCTAAACTCTCACATACTCATAGTATAGCCAATGCTATAGTTTGTGGTGTGATGTGTCTAGCATTATATACGCAACAATCAAGTTGCTAAAGTATTGTACCTAATTGTGAAAGTGTGTGCACACATGAGAACAATACATTTCGCTTGGAGAAAGAAAGTGTTTGAATTTGTTGAAAATATTCACTTGGATGAGATGTGTTTTATTTTAATTATACTATTGACATTGTGGCTATTATACTATAATCGATATATAGAACTAGTATTTAGACAATAATTGAATAGAAATTTGGAAGTGAGTTATAAAATCAAGGGTTAATAGTGTTTTTAATTTCTGTCATTAAAGTGTTAATAATGTAGGGACTTTTCAGCAGACTTCAACTTTAGTTGCTCATTGGATTTGAGACTTTCAAATAAGCTGATTTTGCAATTTTTATTTCATGTGGCATTTATTTTAATTTTCAACTAAAAAATGTAACTAAGAATGGTTTATGATGGATTCCATAAGAGATAAATTCTTGGACATTGATTGATTTGATGAGTTTTGAAGGGGAGTGGAAATGAGATATGATTGTATAATTTGGACAAACAAAAAGAATGGTCCTTCTTGGACCAATCTCATTGTAACTATAGATATATTATTAAATAATTTGAACCGTTTAAATGCATTTGTGTATCTCAAAATATTACATTGCATTATACACATTCAATCTATTTTTCTTCTTCTTCTTCCCCATTTTCCCTTTAGTCTATCCCCATTTGTCTTTATCTTCTAACCTTTTTTTTTTTATATATAAAAATCTTTTCCCCTCTGTAACCAACCACCACCTCTTCTCTCATTTTCATTGATTCAATGACTTTGACTTCATTACAATAAAAATGACAACCCCAATTTAATCCTTCAACAATTAGATTTAAATATAGAATGAAGCAGTCAAATATTGAATTTTTATTTCGTGAGGTCATCCGAAATCTCTATTGCTTTTGACCTTCAAAAACCTGAACAAACCGTAGATCTTTTTTTTATTTTTTAAAAAGGATAATCAAGAAGCAAAGCTTAATAAAGTTTGTAAATTTATTAAGCTAGATTAAATTTTAATTTTCTGAGGTGCCCATCATTTTGGCAATTTTTTATTAGATCAATGTTTTGCAAGTGGATATGATGAATATTGTTTCGATTCGAAAGCTATTGGATAACAAGAAACAAGACAAAACTAGAAAACAAGAAAACAAAAACACATAAGAATAGGCTAAGCCGTCCGTATTGATTTGATCTGATCTGTTTAATAATAAAGATAAATTTATACTATTTTAATACATATTTATTTAAATAGGTCAGAGTTAGGCTTATAAATAGACTTAGGCTTGACAAGCCGGCATGTATATATATATTAATATTATTATTTATTATTATTATTTATTAATATTATTATTTTTTATTTTAAAGTATATATATATTTTATTATTTTATTAAAATCTATCAATTAGACTATTTTAATATTATTATATTTGATTATAATTTTATTAGTTTTCCTTATATATAAATGTCTAGTTTAACCTATTTAAAAAATATAAAATATAACATTTAAATATTTTAATGTGAATAAGGCTTTTAAATAGGCTTTCGGGTCAGACCGGAAAAAAAACATATGATAGACCGTAGGCCTAAAAAATTAATTATAAACCAAGCTCAGACATTTCAATGTTTGACCTATTTCCACCCTTAAATATATATGTGTTCGTCTGTGATTGCAAATATTACATTTTTTCTGGTGTTAACAAACATCAAAACCTCAAAGAAATACCTTTTTTTCCTCTGATTTTTAGCACATAAGATAAAAATAGAATATGATATAAAGTTGAATAAGAATATAACAAGATACTGACATATTATCATATCGTGTGTTTGTCATGTAATTCAAACACATCTTATCATAAGAGAATATAATATATATTATATTTAAATAACAAAATTCTCACTGTAAACAATTACATATTAATTTTTTTACGTTAACTTATTATATTTTAAATATTATAAATGGCAAAAATACTCTTGTAAGCAAATTATATTTATTTTAAGATTTCAATTAATTTTAATTAATTTTCATATTTTTATAATTTTAAATACTAATTTATTAAATTATGATAAATTATTTTTATCCACCTTCAATCTTTCTCTCTTGTACCTCTCTCTACACATGGGTAAACTTTCATATTGCATAACAATTACGAATCGCATAGGTAAACTGATAAATCACATCGATAAACTAGTACATTCTGCTCAAAACTTATTTAGTTTAAATAATTAAGTGACTAAATTGAAAATGTTGGATTCTTATTAAATCTCATTTAAATTTAAAATGTTCAACCTATTAATATAATATATTATAATATATACAAGCTAAAAGTTAAGAACTTGGAAATTGAATTTTATTAGGCTTATATAGAAGTATATATACACGCATACATAAAAAATTTGTATGATAATTATGCTTGCTCTATTAAGGAATTTGGTTCTGTTTAGTAAGAACAAATGACGACAAGCCAGAATATATTTCTAATAAAATAATAATGCATTACCAGTTGACATTACTTTAAAACAAAATTTTATAATTCGGGATGCTTCGTTTTCAAAGTTGCTAAATATACCCAGCAAGTAATGCAATGCTGAGGGCATATCCTTCGACAACACTACCATCCCCCAAAACAAATTTGAAGTCTGATAAATAATCCGTAAGGTACAACAGAACAAGGTCTAGGAATATAAAATATGTTACTACTCTAATAGTACAAGGAACTCTGCCAATTCTTCCGTTAAAATTACTGACAATCAGCGTGTCCTTCAAAGGTAATAAAGATGTTGTATTAGTGAACATTTCCATGACGATATTATGATGTAACTTGCAGGGGATGTAACATCAAATTCCATTCCAAAGGCAGAAAAGGAGAGGTGGTGCCTCATTTACGATTCCGGGCTTCGTCCTTGTCTTTCTCACGTTTCTTGTATAGCTTTTCAAGAACACGTTTCGCTTCACATTGTGGAAAATTAGACAAATCATAGTAATGGGGGGCTATATCAACTAACCTGTATCACAAATGATCAGAGTTAAGCACATCTCCATAGCATCAACAACAATTAGATCAAGGACCACAGCATATAACTAGCACTCTTGTCTTGCAACACTAACCTCCTAGCTAAAAAAATTAGCAGAATTTAGAATAAAATTTGTCTACCTACTTTTACTCCATAAATTCAAGTTACTCATTGGTGAAAGGAATATTCTCAAAAGCATATTCACCGCATATGTCCGTCACAGTACGTATATATCATAAAGATTAAAAGCATACACATAGGATTCTCAAACCAAAATTTTTGCTAGGAAAAGAATAGGGATTACTAATAATAAAAACTTACCATTCACCGCGTATGTCCGTCACAGTACGTATAAAATTCCGACTGGTAAGAACATATTCATTATAGATAACCCACTCAGGCTTGTGGTCCAGGCAATTTGATGGATGCAAGTGCACCACCTACACCAGAGCAGAATCATAAATATTAATGCAATTCTTTGGCCTAGAAGATAGCTATTTTGTTAAACAAAATGAAAAAACAGAATACAAAATCAGTTTAGCAAACCTGGTTGTCTTTCACTGTCAAGTAGTGTCCTGTCCGTTCAAGATGAGCCACCTGCATAAAATATCCTGCTAGCATCGCCTTTCTTATGTTGACATAGTAGTCACGACTATTGAAGTCGGTGCTGCACAACTTCAAGTTAAACCGAGCCATGATACGAACTAGCTGTTGTCGAACATTATCAGCAGATTTCAGCGCCCTATTATTAACAAAGTTGTCGTAGCACCAAGAAGCATCCTCATCTGAAAAGTCATTTAGATACATTTAATAAACTTGACATCATAAAAAATTAAACTGCGAGATATTTTGAGAATAAAATGAAAAAAAGTAAGCAGAAGTATGCACTCACTGTTTTGCTTGTAGGCATGGTATACGTTCAAGAGCGTGAGATGATCTCCATCAATGTGCCCAAACCTAGCTTTTGCTTCATCCGCAGCTTTTTGTGCCTCCCTAGGCCGGATAAAGCAGTTGGGTACTAAAGAAAGAAATTGATTATCACAGAGGAGGCCCACGGAAGGTCAGCAGATGCATAGGGGCGAGAGCACACCATTTTCTTCATGAGAGAATACTGAGAAACTGCAACTATCTGCATCAGCACTTACTTAGAATCCTATGGTGCATGCCAACCGGGGGCATGGAACCCAGAGAAGACAGTTGCTGATGACTACCTAACCGGACACACTACATTAACCGCATTCATGTACGACTGAGCGCACATGTAAGCAGTTAAACATCCGCAACATATACACAGCATTGCCTGTGCAAATGTACAAATACTGGGCATCCATTTTAAATGAAAGCCCATCTCAACGACATTCCCTTAACATTATGGTGAGACTCTGGACAGACACAAAGTAATAGTAATAAAAATAAAAGAGAATCAAACCTGATAGCATGGCAGAAATTGAAAGAATCTCATTTGAACAGTTGAACTCAGGACTAACAACAAGCATCTTTGACATCTGAGGGTCCAATGGAAACTCACTCATAATCTCACCCAGCTTTGTTAAGTTACCATCATCATCCAGTGCACCCAAGTAATTCAACACCTCCAAAGCACGCATTAAGGTTTCAGGGGCAGGAGGGTCCATAAAGTCAAAATGCACTAAATCATCTATACCTAGTTTCTTCAATGTAAGAACTGTGTTGGCAAGATTAGATCTCAAAATTTCAGGATACGTCTGAGGCTGAAGATCATTATTGAAACTTCTTTCAGTATAAAGTCTAAAGCATTTCCCTGGTTGAGTTCTTCCAGCACGTCCAGATCTCTGGTGTGCACTAGCCTTTGATATTGGAGACACCAGCAAAGACTCAACACGAACTCGAGGGTTATAAACCTTCTGCTTAGCAAATCCAGGATCAATAACATAGACTATACCATCAATTGTCAAGGAAGTTTCTGCTATGTTTGTTGATACCACAATCTTCCTTCCAGCGGGGCCTCCCTCTTTTACTGGAGGTGGAGCTGGCTCAAAAATCTTCTGCTGCATAGCTGGGGGAAGAGTAGAATATAATGGTACCGCTTTCACGGGGCCCACCTGATCCCCCAAATTTGCAACTTCTTTGGATATTTTGCGGCACGCATCTTCTATCTCTTCCTCTCCAGTGAGAAAAACAAGTATGTCTCCAGCAGGTTCACACATGTGAATCTGCACCACTGTCCTAATAGCAGCCTCCAAGTAATCCCTTTCTGGTTCCTGAGTATAAAAAATTTCCACAGGATGTAGCCTTCCAGGAACTTTCATAAGCGGGGCTCCAAAAAAATAGCCCTGAAACTTTTCAGCTTCAAGTGTTGCACTCATAACAACCAACTTCAAGTCAGGTCTGTTTTTAAGAACTTCCTTTAGAAGGCCAAATAGCACATCAGTAGCCAAAGTCCTTTCATGTGCCTCATCAAGAATTATTACTTTGTATCGTTCCAAAAGTGGATCTGTCATTGCTTCTCTCAAAAGCATACCATCTGTTAGATACCTGCAATACGGTGGCAAGAAACATTCCATTTGTGGTTATAAGAGATGGAAAAACAATATTCTATGAAATAGTATAACAAGCTTTAAAACAATTATATAAAGTAATATCATGGAAAAATAAAACATACTTCAAAACAGTCCTTGCACTACTACAATCTTCAAATCTGATGCTATAACCAACCTCTTCGCCAATACTCACATCCATCTCTTCAGCCACACGGCGAGAAACAGACATTGCAGCCACTCTACGAGGCTGGGTACATGCAATCATCATCTTCTTGCGTTTATCAGCTGTCTCTAATTCAACAGCTTCCAAAACAAACTGAGGGATCTGTCGTCCAGAATTACACAACAACAACGATAAAATTAGCAACATACACTCAGATAACCAATCTTACCCCATAACACATAATATTCACTCCAAGTCCCCATCCTCAATTAGCTTTTCACTTTAACTAAAATTTTTCATATCAAGGTGCTCATCAGTGTTTATAAATAAATCAATTATTTCCACCAGTGATCAAAACATAATAAACTATCAAGCTGCTGTACGCCAGGCACTTTGATCCAAGCCTAATAAACTATTAAGCACCGACACATACACCAGACACATCCCAACTCCAACTCCGCTTGATCAAACCTAATAAAACTATCAAGCATCGTCACATAAACCAGACACGATTCCAACATCGATAGTAATTTGAAAAGGTGAAAAGTAAAATTGAATATAGCTACATAAGTGTAAGACTAATTTAATGTAACTACATGGGTAAGTGTGGGACACGCCTACAATCTGTAAGTGTCAGACTATTTGAAGTGTCGGTGCTGCATAGCTAACAATCAACTAACATATGACACTCATAACATAAAAATAAAGTAACATCCTAAGTCAGGTAAGTAAAGAAACAAACAACAAGACATATTTATAAAGAAACAAACCTGTGTGGTTTTTCCACTACCAGTCTCACCGACGAGAATCAAAGTCTGGTTATCCCTCAAAACCTGCAAGAAGTCGTCTTTCTGATGCCAAACAGGTAGGGTTTTCCTCTTCTCCAAAATATCATAGTATCTTTGAGAGTAAGCCTTCCCGTTCCATCGGTTAATAAGGCTGTTACCGATTGGAACGCCGTTTGTTTTCACCATCTTAGCGGCAGAGTCGTCCACGACGTCGAATAAACTCACCTTCCTCTTCCTCTCCGTACCCATCAAAACCCTAAATATCTTCAATTGTTAGGCACCGTTTCAGCTATATACGAATATACCTTTTTCACAAATTCCACAATAATAATATATTGGGAACTGTGAGTGAAACGAAACCCCTACAAAATACACAGGCCTGGCCAACGTTAGTTAGGGCTAAATATTGATGATGCAATTGTGACTAGAAAAATATATATATATGGGTTGAAGTCTTGAAGAGGAGGAACATGAATTACAATACCTTACCGACCCGATAATTATTTTTTTTTCTTACTTGGGCCTCGTAGTTCGACCCAAATTTTATATATCAACTAATGTGTATGTGTTGTCAATCTGGGCTTATGCTTTCAGCCCATAAAATTGCGGGTTAAGCTTCAATCATAGGGATTGCTATTAGTACCTAGTACACCTCGCCTTCTACTTCTATAATTATTTTATAAGAATACCTCCCTTCTGTCTGGGGGTGGTTGATTCAATTATCATCATTTATTTAATTCATCCAATTATAAATCAATCCAATCAATATATCATCTGATATATATTTTAATGGTTTCATAAAAAAAGTTATATATTTTAATAGATTAGATCTAATCCATCCATTTAAAAATATAGATGGATCCAACCTATTCAACTTTGTTTGCATGATAGATGAGATAATACTAGTTTCTCCTATAGACGCCCCATGATGTACCTAAAGGTGTATCCATTTGGAAATGGTTTGCACTTTAAGTGATTATACATTACACTTCTACTTTGCGATTTTTTGAAACCACAACGTTTACAAGGGTATATTATTTCACCATTTTTTTAATTCATTTTGAAAGGCAAAATTAATAAATCCCTTTATCCATTGATCATATTTGGTCAATGTGCGTGGCTTTATAATCCATGACTTATCCATTGCTTCAAAATATTGATTATGAATTTAAACAATTTGATAAATATATATTATTTTAAACCAGACACATAAAGAGATAACTCAACTTAGTACAGAAAAAAGATTAACATTAAACAAAGTAGATTTACTATGCATAAAATTAAGAACAAAACATGCAAAAGAGTCATAAAAGTAGATTCACAAAACAATTGCAAAGATATTTAGAGCAATGACATTTTATTAATTAATAATTGATAATAACAACACAAACAACAACAAAAACATTTGACATGAATGTATAGAAGTGCAAAGTGGGGGAGATTGAAATTGAGAGTTGTTATAAGAGTACATGAGTTACAAACATATACACATATTCATCAAGCACACTCAATTTCATACAATACAAGTTAAATGTGTTAAATGGGTAAACATAAACATAATCAAATTACAATCTTGAACAACAACAATGATCTTACAACCATCAACCAAAAATCAAAGAATCAACTCTTACTTCACATGTCACATATAACCAAGGACCTCTTTGAGAGTGCCCTACATGGAGCCATTGATACCACAAAAGTTGTGTGTTATCTATTACCTCCAAAAATAGATCATTTATTTCTAAATTCTAAACTATGGTTTAGTTGAAATTCAGCACGAAAAAAAATAAAATGTAATAAGAGTGTAGTGAAATAGAACATCAACTAGCTAGCTCATATTAAAGTCTGATGTTAATTGCAGATTGGTTTTCTTGTAAACTTTAGTGAAATGAATTTTAATTTTTTCCTTCTTGTAAAATAAAATGATTGAATGTGTTTGGCCTATATCAATTTATATCAAATACTATAATTCATCTCAATTGTAAAAAAATAATAATAATAATCCTCAATTGTTAAGAGGTGTTTGTTCTTGTCTTCAAAATTTTGGTTAGTCACAAACTTTCTAGACCTTGAAGAATATAAAATTATCATAATTAACAATGAGCCAACAAGCATGAAGAGTTTTCCTTTACTCTTAGTTTGATTGAAAAAAAAAAGCAAGAAAAATTGTAGAAAAAAAAAAGCAAGTAAACCCTCCATTCATCAACAACAACAATCACAAAGCACTAAGGTGTTAGTTTTAGGGTGGTAGTCAACAACTATGGTGTTAATTGTAGGATTATTTAAAACTATCAAAGGGCCTAATAACATATTCTACAATATACACATGATCATATTACAAGATTACACCAAGACTTCGTAGCATCATAGAATTGCTACAAAAAAAACATACACAATATTTTTTTATTTTGCAAAGATAAACTAACCTTATACTAAAATAATCACCACCAAATCACAAGATGTGAAAGAATAGAAAAATACAAGCTAAACGTATTTAGAATTTAGCTAAAAGGAATTAAAACAAAGTATTAGAATTAGTTCCCTTCTTCCATTACCCTTTCTGCCTAAAGAATTCATTGTTGAAATTCTCACAAAACTTCAAGTGAAATCTCTTCTAGTTTTTAAGTATGTCTTCAAATCATGGTTAAACTTAATATTCGATCATTACTTTATAGAAAAACACAATTTTTCAACACAAAATACTCACTTTACAACTCACCATAGAATCACACAGAGTGCAACAATAAAAAAATAAAATAAAACATAGTTAGATTTTAGTTACACAATGTATTGCTAAACAAAGACAAGAATGAGAGTAATAAGATTCTACACAAGTATTTTTATTGGATTAGATACTAAGATACCACTCTATAGTGAAACTAACATGAACATTTAAAACTACTTAAGGGCCTAATAACATATTCTACAATATGCAGATGCACATAACCATATTACAATATTATACCAAAGATTCATAACATCATTTTTTGCAAAGATAAATTAACCTTATAGTAAAATAATCACCATCAAATCACAAGACCAAATCACAAGATGTGCATGAATAGAAAAATACAAGTTTAAACATAATTAGAGTTTAGTTAAAAGGAAAAAAAAAACCAATACAACAATAAAAACCAAGAGAGATTTTTGTGTGATCTAGGATAGTTAGAATAAACAAACGAACAAATTACTCATAAAATGAAATCTTCAACACTCAAGCTTGTTAAGTACATAAGACATATCATTTCATTAATGCAACTAGGAGCTTTGGGCGATAAGGATTTTGGAGCCGGACTTGGAAAAAATTGCAGGACAGAACGAATGCGAAAATTAGAAGACACATTTCTTATTTTACAACATCGACAGTTGGTAAAAAAAAAATCGTAGGAATCGTCACAATTCAACATTAAAGACAGATTTTTTCTCTAACCGCCACAACTTAAATAATGCAATCTTTAAAATTTCTTGTAGTGGAGATATTATATATAAGAAGAAAAGTAGCAATAGTCGTCTAACTTACAAAGCTTCGTGTATTAAGTATAAAATATTTATATAAGAGCATAATAAACTTAGAAACATGCAAAGTTTGTTACCAACATCACACTTGTATGTCAACATTGAAGAAACAAGTGTACCACCGATAACTTCTCAAATAATATATGCACACCTATACATTATTCATTAATCCAAGATAAACTCGCCGATTCAAATACCAAGTTATAATTAAGATTCTTTGAATGAAATTTCAATTAATACTATGACAAAATTTTGACTTCATCCATTATGTTATCCACAAGCACCTTCTCTACTTTTCAACAATTTAGCATTCTTAATGTTTCACATAACTCAAATACATAAGAGAAATGTTATTTGAACACATTTTTTGACATAAATACAATACTTACTTTTTATATATACTATGATTACATAAATGTGGGTCATACTCCCTCCATCTCTCTCTCTTCTTCCATAAATATGGGCCATAGTGTATTTGTGTCAAAAAATGTGTTCAAATAACATTTTTCAATACATAAACCAATTTAATAATACTTTTTCTTTATACAAATCCCCTATCTAGAGCTATTAAAAAGGGTCAGATTTTGACCCACATATTAGTACATCTCAGACTTAAAAAAAAAATGAATGAGTCTTTTTAGTCGGGATCATTTAACCCACATTAAAATAGAATTGGATTGGATCGGTCCAACGGGCTATATGTTGGCCCACTACAATTAAAAAATATTTTTATTTTTGTAAAAAAATCATTATGAACAAATTTGAGAAGACTCAAATAATAGTTTTTTTGTTATTTAGGATTAACTTTAAAAAATTACGTTTTTTTGAACTAGTTTTGAAAAAACAAAAGTAATAGATCGACCATAATTAAAAAAGAAAAGAAAACCTAATTTATTAAAAATACCGAGAAAATATATTCCGCTAAAAGCCAAGAACAATATAGTATTGTTGTGGTACTTCAAACGTCAACCAAGACTATAACCGTTAGCCCAACACTTTCACCAGTTTAGTTTCGTTTGTGACTGTCGTCTGTCAACCATAACCAGTATCGATCTCGACTCCGCCCTCGTGTTTTGAGGATTATACGCGTTTAAATTCTATGTAGTGGTGGTGTTATGTGTTATAATGTTATTGTCTCTATTCTGGTAAGGGATTGATGATGTTTTTATATTTTAATTTTTATTAATTAAAATAGAAAGAAAAAAAAAATAGGTTAGACTATTAGTCTGCATAGACCATAATAGACATATCATGATATCAATCTTGATAAAACATGACCCCAAAACAAAAGAATCAAACAAAAGTGATTCATTGATATTTACATACCTTTCGAACTAGAGCAGGTTGGGTTGGAGTGTCTCATTCTACAGTTCTACCATTCTCACGTATTTTAACAAATTGATAGAAATGTGTCACTCCAAACCACTTAAAACTACATACCGCACTCTTCAAAACATTGGACCTTAAAAAACAGAGGCACCACGGATTATACACTTACCGGATACTCTTCCAAAACTGATTTCCCATGTAGTAGTAAGTATATTGAAATCGTTATTTTGTTCGTTACCATCGATTCTCCAATCGTCATTGTTGAAAATTCCACTACCCAAGTCCCAACCATAACGGATTTAACCTCCAAAGCACGTGGCTTGTATCAATTGCAATTTTATATTTTTCGTTTGTTTTTAAAGTTCCTTTTTTTTCTTCTCTTGATGTTGCATTTTATATGTTCCGTTATAACCGTAACATGACGTCCATAAAAAAATATGTTCCGTTATCACTTGCATCATATTTTAATATCCCTTTGATTTTGTTTCAGTATTTCTAAAGACAATATTTTATATGAGCAATGATATATATTTGGATGCTCCTAAATTTCTAAAACACATTTAAAAATTTTTTATTCTTAATTAAATAATTGCATTTAAGTAATTAATGAATTTTAATGACCAATCGTTCAGAAAAATTAAATTGAAATCGTAATTAAAATAATTATTGATCACGTTTTACTTAATTCTCATCAAATTTTAAATTACTAAAGTATTTATATCCTATATATTACATCACCTTCTATTTATTTATCTCTCAATATATTATTTGATTGATCTATTTATTTATCTCTCAATATATTATTTGATTGCATGAATGTCCAATTAACATTTTTATTTTTAAATGGTTGTTATCATTAACATTGAATAGTATTTTACACGCACAAAAACAAAATGAATATTTTTTCAAAAAAATCCATAAAATCAGGCTAATTTTTTTTGTCCATAAATTTATTCGACTAACCTTTTTGTACATGATTGAAATTTAGTTCTAATGATGTTATTTTAATTTTTATAATTTTTTTGTTTTTTGTTTTCACGTGTGTGTGGGATATGTACTTTAATTGCTTTTGATTATAAACCATATATATAGGACTTGTTTGAGAAACATGATATAATAAAGATAAGATATATTACAAGATAAATATTATAATATTTTGTGTTTGATACACAAATGATAAATAACATGATAACAATATTTTATTTTGTCATGTATTTGATATAATATATATTATATTTAAATAACAAAATTATCACTGCGAAAAACTACATATTAGTTTTTTCTTTAAATTAACTTATTATATTTAAAATATTATAAATTAACAAAAAAAATTAAATAAGTAATAAAATAATTTTATATTCAAAATATTCATCGACACTACTAAATAAATAATTTAAATTTTAAAAACAAAATCACGAGTAACCAAATAATTATATTTTATTTGTTAGAATGTAAATAAAGATATAATATATATTATGTGTAA